>JAXCHB010000366.1:192500-792500 GCA_036926305.1 Uropetala carovei
AGATCGATCGGTTCGAGACACCTAATTAAACTCGCCCGCCGTGCACGTTGCCCGTGGATGAAAAGCACCACTGTTCCCGGAATAACTGGAGCGGAACTTATTCCCCATGCGCGTCCACCGAAAACGAAAAAAAAAAATACTACGTATCTGGAGCACGCCCGCTATCTTTCGTATGTTTTTTTTAATATCTCCACGCTACGGCAACACACGTGTCCAATTTAAAATTCTCTCTCTACGCTGGAGGACGCGGAGGTCTTCGAAGAAACTTAGGCGAGATCATCAACCTCTCTCTCTCTCGCCAGAAACGCTCAACGTCGCTCGCGAAGTGCCGTGACTTGTGGAGTGAGATCGCGTGAATGCGCGGAATATGGGCTCGGATGACGGCGGATGGCGGAGGCCGTGGCAATTAAGGGAAAAACACACGACGGGATTCGGCCGGAGCGGACAAAAACGTAAATTAGTGGGAGAGGACGGGTCGTCGATCTGAATAAGAAGCGGATGGGGTCGCTACCAGGATACACGTGGAAATGACACATCGGAAAAGAGAGAGAATGGCCTGTCCGAGGGGACGGACTGAGAATATTTCTCCCACTAAGAGTAGCACCTCGGAAGTTACAAAAAATAAATAAATAAAATACTTCCACGTACTGAGTTAATTAGTCTACTTAACGCTTTAGATACGCCCGTTTCGTAAGCGAAGGAAATAATAAAATTGTAACAAGTGCTCGGACTAATAGGGTTCTCGGCAAAATCATGTCGCGTGTCACTTTGGCTACGAGCACAGCAAGGGTTTTCATCTCCGCCCAAGGGTTAGCGACCCAAGGATTATTTCCGGATTTCTGGCGATCAAAAAATCCACGTTAACGCGAGCGTTTCTCCCGTGAATTTTTTATAACTAACTCCGAGGGAGAATTTTTTCCCGAGTTTGCGAGGAAAAGAAGACGTCTATTACTACGATAACGTCCTCGCAAACGCTACCAAGAATATTTATGGAGATTACCGCGTTAAGCGACCGAGCATGTGTCGGAATGGAATGATGCCAATGTTCTTAACGATCGATAAGTCAAACAGAGGTCAAATTCGACTAACGGGAATTCGTCGGGAGCAAAACAATGTTTGCTTGCGACGCCGCGCTCGCTCCGCATAAGTGAAATTATCAAATATCTCCCTAAACGGACGACGAATGAATACACACATATATATATAAATCCTACCAAAACTGGGACAGTTCTTTTTAAACACACGGAACGTGAGCTCAAACGTCGAAATTTTTCGCACTTAAAAAACGTCGCGATCAATTATTAAAAACAGCGAACAATGTCAGCAGCACCTAACCGTATAAAAAAGAAAGAAACGTTTTTAAGCGTATAAACAGAAATTTCCAAAATAACCGTGGGCACTGAAGTAATTCCTTTCATTCCAAACCTTATGAACGCGAGAGCTTGTTTAATGTTTCCCTAAGAATTTTTATTTGCCCGCCTCGCTACAAATGTCCCATACTCTCTCCCTCCCGCCACATTAGAGAGAGAGAAGCAAGGAATGAGAGAAAAAGAGAGAAAGGGCGATACGGGCGAGGGAACGATACACCTCCCAGGAGCGAGAATTTAAGGCTCCAAATACCAAGCGAGACGCTACAACGCTTGAAAAGAGTAGAGGCAAAAGTAAAGTGGAACACGGCATTTATATGGACCGCATGGAGAGAGAGAAAGAGAAGAGAACCAACAATAGGAAAGAGCAAGGACGATCTTCTACTGGGGAGAAGACGAGGGAAAGAAAAGACCCAGTCTCCTTAATCCTTTCCTTTTCGCTTTTTCGACTGTAAAAAATGCGGGATTCAACGGCGTGACGGGGCGTCGCCTCCATACTCCCTCCCCCAGATGTACGGATGCACGACAGAAGAGTAGGGAGAGGGAGGGAAGGAGGGAGAGAGAGAGAGGAAATGACAGGGAGAGAAGAATGAAGAAATGGAGAGGGGAGGAAAAGTGATTGAGGAGACATTCTGGAGGGGGTGAGTGGGAAGGGAAAATGGGCAGAAGGTGGATAGGGGAGAAAGGGGAAAGAGGGGGGAAAGAGAGAGGGAAATGGGAAAGATGGGAAATGGAAAGAGGGGAAATGTGAAAAATGGGAAATGGAAAGAGGGGAAATGGAAAAAGGGGAAATGAAGAGGGGAAATGGAAAAAATGGAGAAAGAGAGGGAGAAGAGAAAGATGTGGAAAAGAGTTGGGGTAAGGGGAGAGTGGAAAAATAGAGGAACATAGGAAAATAAAGTGAAGAGAAAGGGAAACAAAAAGAGAAAGGAGAAAAGAAATGAGAAAGAGTAAGAGGGGATATAAAGTGAAAAGAGAAATAGGGGGTAAATGGGTGGGAACGTTCATTAAGCCAAGCGATAAACGAGGCAAAGAAAGGGAGTGAGATGCTTCTGAGGGGAGAATGAAGACGGAAGAGAGAGAATTCTAAGAAAAGAGGTAGAAAAACAAAAGATAGGGGGGAGGAGGAATCCGAGTGAGGCGAATGCTGGAAGCGAGGGAGCCGTAGTTGCCCAAGGGAACATCTCGGTTCCAGAGAAGTCAGGGACGAACAGAAGCAAAAAAAAAGGGCGAATCCTCAGCGGGTGAAAGGGGAGAGAGAGTAGGTGGGTAGGGGGAGGGAGGAAAGAGGGGGGGGGAGGAGAATGAGACGTGAACCGACTCCCTCGGAATCAACGCCTGGCAGCATCCAAGGGTGGCGTTCGGCCTTCTTCGCGATACACGTTACTGACACACACCCACGACCGTCCACAAGCAGCACGCACATGACACGGCTCCGAAAGACGGGGTGGAAAAAGAGTCGCATTAAGACGGTACATCACGGAGCGACTTAACGTGCGACGGAAGGTCATTCGCTCGGACGTCGCCGCAAGAGAGTTCTCGCACACAAGTTGACTGCAACTCTACGCGCTCGAAGCAGACAGACAAGACAAATGAAGGTGCATTCTGATAATTTTTAAATGTACGTTTAAGAAAATAGGTGAACAAATGAACGTGATGCCAACTTTGGTGAGAACGATTTGTCTTTAATAACCATAAATTTCACTTATAAATTACACGGCGCTCGGTAATTCAGGCGACATTAACGTTTATGTCGCTCTCGTTTTAAGATACAAAATTTTATCGATGTCAAATTACTTTCCACTGGGAAAAAAGGGAGTTGAAGATCATAAACGCAAAAGGTTGTAAGCTGAAAGCCAGGAAAAATAAATTTTGTAACGGATTAATTAAGGCTTGTATAGACGTTATACAAGCAAACGATTTCTACGTCGAACAACTTTTGAATAACACCAAAACCTCTCAACGATGAACTTCGTCGCGATTTAAAAATATTCACCAGCAAAAACGAACGTAAATTTCAGCATTCGAACGCTTAAAACTATTCAGACCAGATTTTCTTAACACTTCGATACAAAATATTTATAATTTTTCTCAAGCTAAAATTCGCGCGACTGAATATTTCGTTCTACCACGCTCACTTTCTCAAGAGGCTTCCCCTCAAGAGACTATTACGCGTCCGTCACGTCGTTCAAAAACTTCATGGTAACTCTAAACGAAGTTATCACCCCCGAGAAGTTTCTAGGAAAAGGTGATTGGGCAAGAGACAACGCCAAGACATCTGTGCCAACTAAATCGTCCCACCGCTAGAGAGAGAGAGAGAGAGAGACACTCGTTCGCGAGTCTTACAGAAGTGATTTTTTTCGAGCCGCACCGAACGCGAGGCACGCGCGCCGTCACCATGGGAACTCTTCCCCCGCAACCCCTTCTTCCCCCCTTCCCTCTTACGCCCCTCACTCGTCAATTCGTGACAAGGAGACACCCACAGGTCCGAGCTTTCTCGCCGAATGAGGGATACGGGAAGTATTGGAAGCGGAGGAGGTTTTTCCCTAGCACACTTGCGCCAACCAACCGACTCCTTTTGTTACCTCACGTTCCCCTCGAAAACACTTGCGCGATATTGCTGAGCGAAGCAACGAACTAACCGAGTTGTCAAGAGAAAAAAAAAGAAAATGTGGGAGAACTTCGTTCTATTTCCATGCGAGAGGGGTTTGTTAATCCCTCCATCGGGGACAAGTTATTATTTTTCGCGAATGTATCTTTTTCTTCTATTCATTTGCAAGGATTAAAAATATAAATGAGTGAACGAGGGAACAAGTGCGTGGCAGTGGAGTCAGGAAAACAATACGCTGAGAGATGAGAGAGTTAAAAGTGAAGAGGCGTTAAATGTAATGGAGCGAATGAGGCTGTTTTTTGCATACAACAAAAATAAAGTCCAAGAGACGTACCTGAGGAGACCTTATATTTTTCTAAAAAAAATAATCAACCTCGGAAACAATTTGCTAACACGCAGAAACTTTAAAAAAAAACATACCTGTGACAGTCGTACTTAAGCCTTCTAAACCCGAAATGGTATACGTTTATCGAAAAAAAACATTTCTATTCTGACCGAAATACGTAACCGCCCTTGATACGTATTAACCAGTACGCAATTTCATTCAACAACGTCATGGAAACTCCATTTAACGAACGATAATCAGGAACTTCATTTACTATCACATTTGCTCCCGTGGTCAGCGAAAGCGAACGGATCCGTTCCAGCATTTCTCTCTACAGACTCAAAAAATCGATTTTTCCCAGACAAAAATGTATCATCCCCTTTAAAGAAACGGCTCCCTACCCCTCTTATCGCGAACGCTTATGAATTTGACACTTATCGTAAACACCCGTAAGGACATATTAACGTCCTTGCCGACAGGACCTCGAGCAGCCGAAGGAGTCTTTAAAAAAAATTAAATAAATAAACCGCGACGACTCCATCCTGCCTCCTCGTCATAAGTGCTAATGTCCCCGATGCCAAGAGGATCCAGTGCATTGGCCTAGCACATTACGAGCGGCTGATGGGAACGCTCGAGCGAGGGAAGTTGACGGTTGGAAGAACGCCTGCCTGCTCGCGAGACAGCGAGAAAGAAATACCAGTCGACGTCACCGCTCTAGCAAGAGGAAATAAAATAACACGAAAACGCCGACAGGTCGGAGTAATGCTGGGAAATTTCCCCCTTCGAAAGCAAGAGCACGCGATGAACCGAAAAAGTGACTAAGCTAGGAGGAGAAAGAGGTGATGGAGGGGTGGTAAAGGGAGAGAACCCATGCAATCGCGAGCGGCCAAAGACATATAAGAAAAAACGGAACAATGAATCGACAAAAATTCGCTTCTCCGCAAAACCAACGGCGAGAGTATTTACTTTCAACCTCTACGAAAATTGTCATCATCATCGGTACAATTTTCGCACGTGCAAATGCATCGCTCAAAGCCGAAAACGGGATTCCACGTTTTTTTTTTATAACGCCAACTCGAAAAAGAAACCATCACGACGAGCGTTGCGACAAAATAAATTCAGAACGAATGTCTACGGCAGAACCCGTTGACGCAACCCGATTACAGAGACGGAAAATTCGGCCCGCGCCGCGTGACGTCCGATGATTTTTATCAGTTTACACGTGCCGCTTAAATCAGTCGCGTAGGCTATTTAACACCGACCGCAATCTCCGTAGACGAGCGCTACGTCATTTGCGAATCCAGGAAGCGAGAAAACGCCAGCCTTGGAGGCCTTTTTCTTTCCTCCCTGCATAAAAATAAGAGCCTTCCACGATACGATATTAAGAATGAAAAAAACTGAATATTCCTCCTCGACCGGTGGGAAAAGATATTGGAATTAGAAGTATCCGAGAGAGTAATCGGAAAAGAAGGAGAAGAATTTTTAAATGGAACATTAAAAAGACTCGCACGATCCTCGAAAAAAAATTTTCCTCGTTTTAGCAAAATTAAAAGAGAGGAGAAAAGGGCCCTCTCTCTAACCACACACAAAAAGCACAATTAATCTCCGCTCGCATTATCCGTTTCCCCCTTTCTTACGCTCGAATCTCAAGGGATTAAAAGCCGCACGCGAAAATAACGACTGGATTAAGTGGTTGACATGGCAGTGGGATGGCCTCCGACCTCTCCCCTTCCTCAAACCTCCCTCTTACACCCACCCCCACGTTCCCATTCCACCACTTCCTCCTATCCTCCGCCATCATCACTCCCCTTCCCTCCACACATCCCCTTTACACTCCCCCTCCCTCCATATATCCCCTTCACCCTCCAACTCTCCCATTTCTTCCGTCTACGAAATCATTTTTTTTTCATTTCTTTCCTTAGGACTCCCGGCGATGATAAGTTACCGCTTCTACGAACCTCCTCTTCCTCCTCCCCCCCTCCCCTTTACCCTCCCTCTCCCACCCCATGTCTTTACATCGTGAATCACTCTACCCGCCACATACGCCGCTGTGATCGTTGCCCTCCCCCCCACCCTCCTTCCTCCCCCTCTCCCCCCCCCCTCAAACCACTCCTCTCAACCCACTCTTCCTTTTCTCCTTATTCCCTTCCTTTCTCTCGCGAATCGCCCCTCCTTCCCTACAGTCCGAGCCACTCATCTCGAAATACGCTCACACAGCCGTGGAAATAAAAACGCAAACAAGGGAGATATGAAAAACGTAAGGGAAAAAGAACGGACGGGAAGACGAAGAAGGGAAATAGAGAGAGCGAGAGAGAGAGATGTAAGAGGGGGAAGATATGAGGGAGAGAAGAGAAAGAAAAGGAGAGTGGGAGATGAAAGGGAGATAGGAGAAATAGTACGGGAAAGATAGGGAACAGGAGTATAAGAAAGAAGGAGGTAGATGAAGGAAGAGAGATGGATGGTAGTTAAAAGTTGAAGGGGGAAGTGGGGGAGAGAGCGAGAGGTTGATGAGAGAGAGAGAGAGCGATAGGTTAATGGAGAGAATGGAGGTAGATTGAGAGAAGGATGAAGAGAGATGGAGGAATAGGAGAGGGGAAGATTGGAGAGGGATGGAGAGAGTTGGAGGGGGAGAGAAGATGGAGAGAGTTTGGAGTGAGGGAGAGGATGGAGAGAGTTGGAGGGGGAGAGAAGATGGTGAGAGTTGGAGAGTGAGGGAGGATGGAGAGAGTTGGAGAGGGATGGAGAGAGTTGGAGAGGGAGGGAGAGAGTTGGAGAAGAAGAGTTGGAGAGAGAGGGAGAGAGCTGGAGAGGGAGGGAGTTGGAGAGGGAGGAAAAGAGTTGGAGAGGGAGGGAAAGAGTTGGAGAGGGAGGGAAAGAGTTGGAGAGGGAGGGAGAGATTTGTAGAGGGAGGGAGTTGAAGAGGGAGGGAAAGTTGGAGAGGGAGGGAAAGTTGGAGAGGGAGAGAGTTGGAGAGGGAGGGAGTTGGAGAGGGAGGGAGTTGGAGAGGGAGTTGGAGAGGGAGTTGGAGAGGGAGTTGGGGAGAGTTGGAGAGAGATTTGGAGAGGGAGGGAGTTGGAGAGGGAGTTGGAGAGGGAGTTGGAGAGGGAGTTGGGGAGAGTTGGAGAGAGATTTGGAGAGGGAGGGAGTTGGGGAGAGTTGGATAGGGATATGGGGAGAGAGTGAGATAGAGAAATGGAGAGAAAGAAAAGGATGGAGGGGGGAGAGGGAAGGGGGAAGAAGAGAGCCAGAGAGGTGAGGGGAAGAAGAGAGATGGAGAGGGAGGAGAGATAGAGATGGAAATGGAGGGAGAGAGATGAGGAGGGATGGAGAACTAAGAAGGGGAAGAGAACAGGAGGGGCAGGACAAGGGTTGAGAGACGGAGCCGCGACGAGCATTCTGCCCGACGGAGCTGAAGTCCAAGCGGAAGAGCTTTCGAAAAAAATAAACGACAGAGGGGAAAAAGGGGGAGAAATGAGTAGAAGCGAGGAAGAAGGAAGCGCACGGATTGCGAGAGAGAAATAAAAAGAGAGGAACAGATGGTGATGGATTTGAACGGTGAAACGGGAAGGGTGGACGGGTAATTAAGCGAGGATTAAAAGAAAAGGAATGAATGAATTCTATCCCTTCGGGCATTTAAAGCGCGAGTCGCGGAAGCTGATGCTTTCCGTACCTGAATAAATAGATTAGAGACTAGACATTTTCCCTCGATTCTTCGATGAAAATGTAAAAAAAAATACATCAATTCCAACGTATAGTTCGTCAAAACGACTCGCTGGAATATTTGCCATGGGGGTCTAAACGGAAAAATACTTCTGTCAAGAAGATTCCAATAGAACAATAATTTAGTTACGGGACTCTCTGCCTTTCGAAGAAATTCCAAAGGCTTCTGATAGTTACGCGAGGAAGGAAAATGGAGAGAGTGGGAGGGTGTGAGAGAGAGGAAAGGGGGACGGGGGAGAGGAAGGGGGTGGAGGGAAAACGGGATTCCACGCGGACACGCGAAGCTAATAACGAGGGAAAAACAGCGAAGAAACGAAAAGGCGGAACACAAACAACGGGTTTTCGGGAGAGAAGTGGCTCGAGAGGCTATAGGAACGGGTAACATCAAACAAGGGAAACTCCTCCACCCGGCAAAACACGGGGTTTTCCCGTCTTAAATTGTGGATATTCACTGAAAGGAAAACAGGATCCGAGGATACGAGAAAGTAAGAAAACATGAGAGTGAAATGCATCGTGCTCCTGCTGGAGATTAACTAAACAAAAAAAAGAGGAAAAAACGAACTGCAACCGCGCAGCGGTAAGGAATCGAAGAGAGATAATTGCGTAATGAGCTTAATTGATTTAAAGCACGCCAACGATATCTAGTACAAAAATGACCGCCGCGTAGTTTGAATTCCACGCGAAGTTCGGGAAGTTAGCAAAAAATATAGCTTATAAAGACTGCAGACGCGAAATACAATACAGCCATAAGTTAAAAGAAATAAATGTTTGAAATATGTCCCCACATCAAACGACCCAAATTAAAGGCAAGACTACCAAGAAAGTCAACGCTCTGACGAATATAAATTGAAAGTAGTACAGAAGGAAACCAAAAAGAAATTGTCATGCAAAACATTACTTTTTAAAAGCCATTCTAAACTCTACTCCGCCAGCTCCAAAGCGGGGAAATCCTCCCAGGGAATTTCATTTCCCAGGCTCAAGTAGTTTTTGCAAAAGAGAGCACAGGCGAAGAAACGTGCGAAGCGACGCGGCTACGAACATATGAAATCTTTCGAGAGACAGCGAAACATTTTATCAGATAAAATACCTACGGATGGATTGGAATAGATATTAATTGAAGGGATAAAACGTGAGCAGCTTGATTGAATTGAGAAAGGGAGTGAGAGAGGGTGAAAGACAAGGAACGTGTGCCAAGATGAAAATGGAGAGAATGGCGCGGGGGAGAAAGGGAAGCACTCCCACGCTCTCAAACCCACAGCCTTATTCCGCAACGGGAGGACTTACAGAGAGAGAGAGATAGAGAGAGAGAGAAAACAAGTTGAGAGAGAGAATGAGAGAGAGAGAATGAGAGAGAGACACAGAAAACAAGTTGAGGGAATGATAGAGAATGGGAGAGAGCGAGGGTGTGCACCGGATGAAATTACTTTCACCGTCAAAAAATTCCAGCTCTTACGAAACAAAACGAGGCAGCTTTAAACGAAGGGTATTACGACTTTCCTCCTTGGCGAACCGCGTTTAAAGTTACGAATGCTTCATCGGCGTTAGAAGTCACTTAAATCGAAACGCACCCACCCAATATTCTTCGATATCATTGAAGCGAAAATCAAGTCGAAACATTTCAAGTTTTTCGACCACAACTCCAATTCAAGAATAAGCACTTCGATACCAAAAAATTAAAATAGTAGGAACTTTATGTATCTCCAATAGCCACAACGAGGATATGAAAAAACTTGACTCACGGCGAATCGCCGCTAATATGGCTGCGTTTTAGCCGAAATGTACATCTGGTTTTTCATAACACTGTTATGGCTGTTGGACATACCTAAGATAAAAATTTTTTTCATTTTTTGATACTTAAATGCTTATTCTCTGATTTGTTTTCAATCATAAGACGTACTCGATAATCCTCTAGCGAAATAATTTCAATTAACAAATACGAAACCGCGGGTGTTAAATTTTCCTGATCGATTTTTCATCACCGCTTCGCAGGTTCCATCAAAGGTAGGTATCCGAGTTCCGCATGCATCCCGCGAGCATTAATTTGACCATAAAAGAAAAAACTACCGAAATACTGACCAAGGAAACATTTTTCGAAACCACGCAGCCGAGTGTCAGAAACATAAGTACATTAGTTGATTCATTGTACGGAAGCATTTTTTTCTTGGCCGATCGAATACGATAGGAAGAGATAGACGTCAAACAAAATCTGGACAGGATATGATTGGTATTTTGGACATTATCAGACCGCAGGACGCACAAATTAAAACAGGCAGACCAAACATATCGCGCTTCATTAATGGATAAAACTAAAACGTCGCTTTAAAACTAAAACGTCGCTTTAATTTTCATGAGCTCACCGAAAACTAACGACTCCGAACGTGACTCATTTCCTAACACTTCGATCACGGGATATGATTGGTACTTTGGACATTATCTGACCGCAGGACGCGCAATTTAAAACAGGCAGACCATTAATGGATAAAACTAAAACGTCGCTTTAATTTTCACGAACTCACCGAAAACTAACGACTCCGAGCGTGACTCATTTCCTAACACTTCGAACGCGTCACACTTTTCTGTTGATTTCTTCAAAAAAAATCACAGGGAAAACATTCCTCCACTATCTCCGCGCCTTACCGTATAGAATCCTTAACCCGACTCAGAACAATGGAACGTCGAACAACGAGACGAATGACGATAAAACAAAAACATTTCCAACAGTGAGATAAACGAGTTTCGCAGTTACTCCCCGAACGGCACACGATGAGACATTTCGTCATCGGAAAAATGTCACGACCTCCCGTGTTATATACGCTTCGACACTCGTGCGTCGGGAATGCGCGCGCTTCCCATACTCCACAATCTCCGACAGACGGACAAAAAAAAAGAGAAAGCGAAGTATGATTTCTGGAAACGAGGGCATATAATCCACTCCGAAGAGGAGACGTGACGACCGCGAGAGACGAAAAACGGAAACGACGAAGACGACACCGAAAACGGAATGCGCGCCAGAAACAGATGACTGTACATTACGACCGGGATGTTTAATAAAAAGATCTTTTTTGGCAGACTAGTTCTCGACCCCGTTTATATGGAGGGATCTCCCCCCCCCCCCCTCTTTCCACCCTCTTATCTCGGCGAACACGATGAATCGGTCCCCGGAATAATTACGGCCAAGAGGGAGGAGATGGATGAGGATGATGCAGCAACCCGGTGATCACGGGTGCCAAGCGGGGAGCGAGGAGATCACACGCGCGCTACTACAACGCCCGAGATATATATATATCTATATATGTGTGTGTGTGTGTGTAAATATGTGTGTGTGTATAAAGGGCACGGCTTTTAATTGCATGGGAGGCCCACCTTGACCCAAATCCATCCACTTATTAACTCTAGAGGGAGAAAGATGGAAGCTCGAATGATGGATACGATTCCGTCGGATCAAAAGGGTGAACTGAGGATCGAGAAAGAGAGGCCCTCGACGTGAAATTATGATTAAAAAGTGTCTCTCTCTCGAATACGGTCGAATATTAGAGGCCGGGTGGGTTCGCGAAATGCGGTAGGAAAAAAAAGGTCGACGCTGAATTAAAGAATCAAAATCCGAGTTCCTAATAATCAGGTACCTTTCGATTAAGAAATATAATCAACCTGCTGAAAATTTCAACATTAATAATATCAACTAGAACATCCGCCATCTTTTCATGGTGGCAAGCACCAAGTTACATTCTAGAGCACTGTTATACTACTGCAAAAAAATTGAAAAGGTCGTCAATAAAATCAAACCGAAGTCAAAGTGATTAAAAATGTCCTTTCGTCCGTTTGGAAAGAAAACAGGTGAACAAATTACTAAGAAATGCGATTTTTATCATCGCAGATGTGCAGGGTAAGGTTTCCAAAGAGCACGGTGGTGCTCGCATGAGTATAGCAGCGGCGTAATGACAACTCCTGCTATACGTGTTTGGCGGCCTGCAGGGTGACAACGTAAAATGAAAATTAACTAGATAGCTCAAGTAGGAATAACACGGCTGAATAAATCAGACGCCAATTTCAGCAACGACGTACCAAGGGATAAATGGAAAACTATATATGAAGGGAAAAACTCCTGCTAACTTAGCTTTCTCCATCTAGACGTTGTCGGAAAAATTCAAATGCGAAAAGTGACGTTTTTAGAAGTGTCTAAAAACGATAAACCCAATTCGTGAAATTCTTTCATCAATCAACTTCTTGCGCCAAACAACGACTACAGTTTCCCATACGGGCAAACTAGATCAAAATTCGGAACCCCTCACAACAAACCCAGAACGTCGCAGAAGTGAAAAATAAGCATGCATAACCAAATTTCATTTTCCAATAGCATTCCCTAAAAGCCATCAATAATACCTTCCTCCCAGAGAAGGAAGGAAGGAAGGAAGGAGGTAAGTGACGCTCTGAAAGCGCTTAGCAAAGCGAGGAAATCGATAGTTTATGCGGAAAAAAGAAGTCACTCCACTCCAACAACGTCGAGCAGGAAGTGCGGAGGGAACATCCTCTTCCACCGCGCCACCGAGGAACGGAGATTAAAAAACCTTGCAAAAAAAATGAATAACACTGACGTATCGCTCACTCGATATCCCGCCGCGGAAATCGCTCACCATTGATAGGCTTGGCGGAGGAGAGCCGAAAACATTCCGACAGGGAACGGACAAGGGCGGGCAAGGTTACACACGGGGAAAGGGGACGTCGAACTGCAGGATGGAACAGGTGGGAGGCATGACGACCCGTACGTCATCGTCAGATCTGCGGCATTCGTTAAACGGAGATCGCCCTGCTTGGAAGGAAACGGCTAATTTTTAGATTTGGAACACACATCTTAAAACGTGGAGGTGCTGAGGCGATTAAAATAAATAAACGTCGAAACGATTCGAAATTTTAATTTTTGAGGATAATTTCACGGATCGTACCCGGAAAACGTGTCATATACAGTATTCTTTCCGCATACATTTACGAGATAAAGGGTTTTAAATGGGGTTTTCTGTACCGGCTTTTCTATTCCGAAACCATTTCCTCATAACAGTTTCCCTTTCAAGCCGTATAATAGATTAACTATTTTCCTTCCTCTTTTTGACTCGAGCTTTCCATCGATCCCACCTTTAAACAAGAATTACTCAGGTAATGTCCCAACCAGTTATCCTTATTTTTCCTCGTGTCACACAGGCGAACCCAATGATCATAATAATGCTGCTCGTTAACACAACAGACGAATCATCACCGAGAACCTCTTTGGAGCTGAAATTCCTATCTGGTTTACCGAATGAATCTGTGGATTTAGTAGTTCCACGGACCACCTTTTGAGGCAAATGTATAATGTGGTATAAGCAATGACCTTACAGGACGTCATCGTTCGAAAGCATTCGATGACAAAAGAAGAAAAAAAACGCGAGAGAATCTGGCGGAAACTCTTTATAAAGCGAATGTCGGGTCATTGCATACGCATGCATGTAGATATATGATGATATATGCAATAATTTTGCATATCTCTCTCACGCCCGCTCCACATGTCCGAACTCTGCCGAAACGACACTTTTTTTTTAATCGACAAGAATTAATCTGAAGTACAAATTCATTCCACTCCGAAGCCACGGAAAAATTTGATATTGCATCTGTTATTGCGGCTAAAATTTAAAAGAACTACCGCTGGTAAAAAGAAAAAGGCGAGACCGAACCTGGATAACAGAACGAAAGGAAATGAAGCGATCAAAGTCCGCGTATTAAAAACATACACCACCAATAACGAATAATCGACGGGGCGTTTTAACGCAATATTACAACACTACAAGACATCGATAAATGACGAACCTACATAGAAACCAAGTGTCGATCAACAGGTGAACCAATGATTTAACTAAGAGCGCTTCCATTAATTACCGATTCTGATAACTTTTTTTAAATCCATCGCAAGGAAAATATAAACACTCCCCCCTTACCCTCTCTCCCCCTCCATTCTACAAGCAAATAAGCGGGCTCGAATGAACCAGTCCCCTGCAATGGAGCGCAACAAAAGCATCCACCATCCATCGATCGGCAAGTGGAATGGAATGGATGGAGGGAAGTGAGCGAGAGGAAGGGGAAGAGGGAGGATGCGTCACGAAACAATGAGTGGGAGGGAGAGAAGGGGGCAAAGTGGGATCTGTGAAGGGAGGAGGAGGGGAGAGGGAGAGAGAGAAAGAGAGAGTTCGACGAGGGATCGAAAAACGTCATTTCGAATAGGCCATCGCCAAAGTGGGAGAGATAGGGGAGAGATGAGAGAAACAGGAAGGTAGGCCATAGAAATGGAGAGGAGGAAGAAAAAGCGATGAAATGGAAGAGGATATACAGAGATAAGGAGAAAATAAGGGAAAGAGGGGAAAGAATGAGGAGGGAGAGAGAGAGAGAGGGAAGAGATGGAGAGAGAGATATCGGTAAAGAATAGGAGGTAGACAGCGGTAAAGAAAGAGGGAAATTATGAGGAAGAAAAAGAGTGGGAGATGAAGAGATACGGAGAATGGGAATTACAGAGTGGGGTATGAAGATTTGGATATAAATGGTGGGATAGGGAGAGTGGGATAGGGAGTGGGATAGGGAGAGTGGGATAGGGAGAGTGGGATAGGGAGAGTGGGATAGGGAGAGTGGGATAGGGAGAGGGAATGGAAAAGAATGGGAAATACAGCGAAGGGGAGAAGGAAAGAAAGGAAGAGGGATGCAGAAGTGGTAGAGGGATATAGAAGAGAGAGAGATATAAGGGGTAGAGGGAGATAGAAGTGGCAGAGGGAAATAGAGAATGGCTAGAGGGAGATAGAAGTGGTAGGGGAGAGTGGATCTGTCCCTTGCACGCAGCCAAGTAAAGGGCGATTTGCTGTGACGGGACAAATTTGTAAGGCAAATTATGAAATCAAGAAGAGAGGGAGAGAGAGAGGGCTGGGACACTATCTCTCTCTCACACACTAATGATCGGATCACACGTTTTAGGCATCGCCTGGAATGGAAACATTTATACACACGTGCAGGAGTTATTCTATATCCCTTCTCCTTAAAACTCTCCCTTTCGCTTTCTCCCCCCCTCCTCCACTTCATCTCGCCGGCGCGCAAAAACACACCAACCTAGCAAGCACACGCACGAATATCGATCTTTCTTCCTCTCTCTCTCTCGACGACGACCCTTCACCTCGCTCCCACCTTCGCTGCCCTTTCTCTTTCTCTCTCTTTCCACCTCTCCACTCTTCCTCCCTTTCTCCACCAGAACCTTCGCTCTCGTCTCCGCCTCCCTCCTAAAACCCCCTTCGCTCCCGCACAGCAACATCACGGAGGCCGCAACGCCGCCAGCCACCTGAATATGAGAAGGGGGCGGGGCGGGGCGGCGAGAGAAGGGGTTAAGGAAGAGAGGGGATGGGAGATGCGCACGGAGTAAACAAATGTCTGCGGGAGAAACAGACGAGGGAAAAAAGCGGGGGGGAAAACGCCGTGGACCCCGCGACGCCCGAACAAGTGAAACGGAATCTATCTCGTAAAGGCTTTTTACACGAACAGAACATTCAAAAATGTTAAATGGTAAGGGAAAACCCGCTTACCTGAGTGCATACACACGTTGCGGGACTACGTGTCAAACTTACATAGCTATTTTGTTCAAATTTTCCATATGCCTAATTTTTAATAGTTCGCTAAATCGAACTTTTGATAATTCGAGGGGTCGAAAGTTCCACGATACGGACGCTCGGTAAGTCGACTCGATAAACCGAAAATGCTTCTGCCGTAATCATTCCTACAAAATAACTTCGAACTCCTGTAAAACGAATTATTTGTCTTCCTTAAATGCTTGAGTTAAAAAGCTTCGACCTCATACGAAAACGGATATTGAGGAAAGAAAACCTCTCGATAAAGAAACGCCTTTGCCGCTAAAACGCTACACAAGCACCTCGCAAAAAAACTACTTAAGGCACCCTGACGACCTCTCTGCTGGTGTTTGAACAAACGATAAAAACACGCAATAAACCGATTCGATAGTTGATCCGATGCTTACGTGCGCGGTATTCAGTAAGATCTTTTAAACGCTACCTGCTATTAATGGAAGCTACTACGACATGCCACTTCCGAGGATCAATTAAAGACAAGTGAAACTTGGCGGAACCGTGCACTCCTAATCCATAAAAACCGGAAAGAACATAAACATACCAGTAAAACACGGTTCGCATCGACATAAATTCAAAGTCGCCGGTACGAACGCAGTGACACGCAATATCTGCTGAATATGTTTCCGCCAGCGAAACGAAAACACGTAAGAGAAACAACGCAAACCCATCACAATCCGAACACAAACAGCAGACTTATTTCCTGTTAATAATCATTCGCTTCCTGCTAAAGCGTTCTTCTGAAGGAAAACTTTCCCCGGGCTTTCAGCGCGCATAATTACCTTCCACTTTTTCCCCCTCTCTTCTCCACAAACTGAAAACTTCTCTCGCTCCCCCTCTGCATGAATATTTATCGCTATGTCCCCCCACTTCCACAACCACAAAACGCTCCCTTTGAACAACCCTTATCCCAATCGCTTCAGATCGAGCCACCGGCATGGCATCTCTACCCCTTCACGACGATAGAATCATCCACAGCCCCTCCTCCTCCCCTTATCCTCCCCCATCGCTCCACACCGAAACGTAACAAATGAGAGCGGCACGGTAGCTAAGCGACGAAGGAAACGGGCAATAAAAACCGTGCCACAGACATGCCCACGGTAGCTTTCGCGCTGTGATTCCGCAACCTTCGCGTACAAACGACAAACGGGAAAAACACCCAGCGGATAGGAACCACGAGCACTAAAATCGTCGCGGCAATCATACACTCCACTCGCCTCCACGGAACTACGAAACCGTCCATCTCGTATCAGAAGAAGCAGCAGATCTCCGATCGACTAAAAAAAAAAAGGAAAACTTATCGGCTCCGCTGTTTGTCTGACAGATTTGCAAACGCGCGTGCTAAACTTTTGCTTATTCCGACTCCGTGACGGCTGACATACCATAACGAGACCCCAAACTTGCATCCCGAAGAGTCCCTAATAAATACCTCCTATCCACACCACTCCAGAGAATGAGAGAGATGGAGGGCCCCCCCTCACGTACCGCCCCCTCTTTCCATCAACCCGTTCTCCCCCCTCACAATTCCCCGCAAATCGCGGACGCACCAACCCCTCGCCTCCACAACAAAAAATAAAACACCCCCATCTACCTCCCTCAACCCTCTTCAAACCCCGTCCAGCAACACCTAAGACCACACACAATGCCAGAACCGCACAAACCTCCCAGTGTTCTACGATCCGACATCATCATCCAACCCTTTGGAGCTCCACCCCCTTCTCATGTCACTCCTCCCCCTTTCTCCTCCTCCCTTTCACCTATCACGGTTCATTATCCCTCACCCCTCTTTTACCCACGGCATGAAAAAAAAACCGGCTTCGCCCTAAATATGGACGGCTGTGGGACGCACGATGCAAGAGGAAAAAAAACGGGTTGATGTGTCAAAGGCGCATCTCGCCCTCTTTTTTTCATACAGCCGTGGACAAGAACAAGCAGCTGTCCGTACACACTACCCTTCTTCCCCCTATATCACCCCCTTACGTATGTACCGACGCTCGGTTAGGCAGGAGTCAAGTACGGCGTCTAAACTCCTTCCATTTCCCTCCTATTATATACACCGCAGCCACCTTCCTTTCTCCCTTCATATGGTACGCGTCCGACTGCGGCGCGCACGGACGAGCGCGAACGATGCGAGGGGAGAAAAATGCACGCTGAGATAATGGGAATTTTCACGAAAGAGGCGTGAAAATGGATTACACGATAGTAAGCTCGCCCCCAAAGAGCCCGTCTCTTATAGGAGTTGAGCCGTGAAATCAAAAATGCGCGCACTGAGAAATTTTAGGAATGGACAACCAAGTACGTGTCGAGATTATGAGGACTTAATATAGAATGTTGCGGGTTACAACCAGGTCACCGTAAAAAGAGGGTAGAAATGACAGATGGTAATTTTTTTATTTTTTTCGTCCTTTTACGAGCGAATGAAAATGATGAGAAGAACATGTTATGCAAAAAAAACTCTCCGATATTTTTTCTATTAAATATTTCAGGTAAGGTGGTTCAAATTTTGTACCCGCAAACGTTTGTGTCTTGTAGAATGGTGGTAAAATATCCAACACTGTTTTGAAAAGCTTTGTTTAATAAGAATGCGGTCATAAACGCTTCACAAACACTCTTATACTCATTGTAATTATCTGCAGTATGTGCCACTGTTTTGAAAAGCTTTGCTTAATAAGAATGCCGCCATGAAAACTTCACAAGCGCTTTCTTATACTCGTTTTAATTATCTCAACTGTATTGTTAAGTTCACAACTTTTACTAAATGTCAGGGCGTGGCGTCTAATGTTGAGTTCTTATTTATAATGAACCCTAATTGTAAGAGAAACATCTGATAATCAAGCGTATCTTTTGCCCACGAATGCCTAAAAGAGCTAAAATAATCGAAATTTTGTCGCTTGGTCATCTATAAATCCAATTATTTTGGCCTTCCTCTGATTTTCGAGCCGTACAGAGAGACTCGATTCCACAATCCTTGATAAGATGCGATACGTGACAAAAAACCGATGCCACCCAAGCAAATGAACCGGCAAAACCGGAAATGAGAAACATCACGAAAACATACAGACGCTAAAAATATTATCTACGTCTTTATTCCGTCTAAAATAACGGCCACTTAGTAAAACTTGCCGAGTCTTTCGTCCACATCAAACGCGAGGAGGAAAACACGCGAAGCATTTCAAAAACTCACCGTAAAAAGACTGCACGGAGAGATAGTATTATTACTATGCAACTTTTCAAAAGCCTTTATGGTCACGCGCGTGCGAGGAGGAGGGGGCAGATTGTGCGGGAAAAGGCACGCGAGGAAGAGAGGAGAGGGCGAAGAAAGAGGGAGATGAGCGACGAAAAGAGGAAAGGTGTAGAGGGAATGGGGGGAAAGAGGAGGGAACGAAAGGATAAAGGAAAGTAGGGGAAAAGGAGTGAAAGAGGGGGAAAAGGAGTGAATGGAGAAAAAGGAGGAAAAGTGAAAATGAGGGAAAGAGTGAAAGGAGGGAAAAAGTGAGAGGGAGAAAGGAAGAGAGAAATAGGGGGAAAGGGAGTGAAATGGGGGAAAAAGAGAGAAATAGGGGAAACGGAAGAGAAAGAGGGGAAAAGGAAGAGAGAAAGAGGGGAAAAGGAAGAGAGAAAGAGGGGAAAAGGAAGAGAGAAAGAGGGGAAAAGGAAGAGAGAAAGAGGGGAAAAGGAAGAGAGAAAGAGGGGAAAAGGAAGAGAGAAAGAGGGGAAAAGGAAGAGAGAAAGAGGGGAAACGGAAGAGAGAAAGGGGGGAAACGGAAGAGAGAAAGAGGGGAAAAGGAAGAGAAATAGAGGAAAAAGAAGAGAAATAGGAGAAAAGGAAGAGAAAGAGGGGAAAAGGAAGAGAGAAAGAGGGAGAAAGGGGCAGAGAGAGAGAGAGAGGGATGAGGAAGAGCACGCGATGGTTACTCAGTATGATGAAAGGACTATTGTCTTTTCCTTGGCAACGTACTGATTGCCGCCGCCTCCCTAAGTTAATATTTACCTCGCCTCGAATGACGAAAAAGGGAAGAGGAAAGCGAAAAGAGGCAAATTATAAAACTCAAGCTCGAGATACGAGGAAAACGGCCCTAATACCTCCAGCCGAGAACCTAACACAGAAGGGACAAGACAGGCCAAAATTATATCCAGGTTAAGAGGCAGCCCCCTTTTTTTTTAATTTCTATGAAACTCTGTTCTCTCAACCTGGCGCTATATGCCTAAATGTGTCCCGAGTAGTAAATGAGGTCGCGGTCGCGTTATCCGGTCGAAATTACGAAGACCTAAAACGCCAAGCCGTGTCGCGTTGAGGTCTCTCTAATACATCCGCATGCTCTGGAGTCTTAAGGGGAATAGAAAATTTCATCCCCTGTCCGACACACAAAACACCTTATCGCACTCGGAGCGTGTTTACCGTTACGACACAAGGAGTGCCCAGATACAACCTTGGCTGAGCGATAAACGGAATCGCTAACTCCGCCGTACCTGTGCATAAAGCCGCTGAATTGTTTTTCCCGTTCCTTACGTCTTACACAAGGTCGCCAGCTTTTTTTTATGGGCTAGGCTAACGATTTAGTGACGCTTTAATAGACAAGTAAAATTCCTGGCCTTGCGAAGATAACGATCCCTGGAACGAACGCGAATTTTCACGCAGAAACGCCATTGTGCATATTTTCTTCTACGCTCGAATCCCGACGGACATTTTCGCCAACGAAGAGAAGTATTTCGCACGTACCGCCGCTTCTGAATAGTGATCGAAAGGCAGAAACGGGCCAACGTCATGAAAATCTATAAATAGAAAGGTCAATGCGGCATTCTTACATCATCGCCACCCTTCCGTAAGCGATTTTCTTTACAAAAAACAACCGCAGAGAGTTAATGCGATGTATACGCGAGAAGATAAAGCACGGATAAACGAAAGCTTTCAATGCGCACAAAAAAAACTAAAACTTATAGATAGAACGACTGGAAGAAGAAAATGCTAAGAGATATCCCCGGCCGAATAAAAAGGGAAGCCGCTTCAAAAATAAAAAAATCGGTACAACATACATTGTACAAACTTTCTTATATACGTACTAATGCGTCGTTTAGTTATCTTTAGAAAATGAAAATCGTTTGAGCCTATTTTTAGAAAATCCAATTTTTGTTAAAGTTGCCCAAGAATAAACTAGTCTTATGTTCATCTTTTAAGAAATATGAACTACACAGTATTATTGAAGACGTAAACTCAAGTAACTGTACGAAATTTGATCTAAATCGTTAAGAGCCGTTTTCGAGAAAATCGGATTGTTGTTAAAAATGCGTAGAATAAACTACTCTTAATTATTGAGCAATGTCAACCATTTCTACGTATACTCTACTCATATGATAAAATGCCTACGTACGAGATTTCATTCATTTTTGCTCTACCGTCTAGGCTCCAGCGCCAGTAACAGACAGACAGACGGCATTGAGAAAACCACTTTTTCGGATTCAGCGACACCTAAAACGTGTATTTCCGTGAAAATCTCGAGGTCGAATTTTTTCGCGAAAACAATACTTTCTCGATACTTCGTATGAGAAAGTAAAAAGGAAGAGACCTTTTCACTAGTTAACCTCTCTCTATCTCTACTCTCATTCCCTCTCTACTTGGAGACCAACTCGAAGAGAACTATTTCCACTTCCTTTTTCCCCCTGGCCGAGAAAGGAGGAGAGAATGAGAAATGAGAGCGGGGAAGGCGGTGGACAGAACCGAAAGAGCGAGCTAGTGCAGCTTAAGAATTAGGTGGCCGAACATGGAACAGGAGGGGAAAGAGTGGGGGAGAGAGGGGGAAGGAAAGAAAGGAGGTGTGGGGAAGAGGTGGAAAGAAAGGGAAGGGAAGAAGAGGGAGGAGGAGAGGGGGTGGAGTGGGGAGGGGAAGAAGAGGGAGGAGGAGAGGGGGTGGAGTGGGGAGGGGAAGAAGAGGAAGTGGGTGAAAGGGAAGTGGGATATGGGTCTCAATGGAGGTGGAGGAGGGGGAAAATAGGGAACGTTTTCGGCTAAGGGGAAGGAATGAGGGCCACCGCAGACAGGCCAACGACGATTCCGGATTCCATTTATTTCCCTCTCCCACCACACATAACCCGGCCAATCTTCTTTCGTGAACGAACCTCTGACGCTACATGAGAACCCAGAAAACCGTCACAGACACACACACACCCACACAATAAACGCCACGGCTGGCGGCTATATAGTCCACCAGTACCTACGACTTCCAACACGTTCCTCTCCAATTTAAGGATACATAAATTGCCAGAAATCGTGCACGTGGAAACTGTATTTGGTGTGTTAAGATTTTTTATACCTAACTATGCCGCCAGATTATACGTAGCTTTCAAAAGAGAGCGGATATATCTATTTTTTTAAAGGAATTTTACGAGCGGCCGCTTGGAGGTCAATAAAAAGCATGCTACAGGGTGTTTTTTTTACGCCCGGCAGTAAGAAAAAGTAAAGCTGACATTGAGGAAGTATTTGTAAACACCAAAGAAAATTAAAAAACTCAAAAATTATCGTTATTCGTATGCAAGACGTCGGCCATTATCTCGCTCCCGATTTATCTTTCACTATCCTATCGGGAGAAAAAGTTACGAGAAGTTTACTGTTCGTAAATTATGGTGGAAAAGCTTCCGAAACTAAACAAAGACGGCCGTCGGGCATCCGAACAGTTTGATGATGTTGTTTGGAAAACCCTTCCCGTGAATTAAGCCGTAATCTAATACGCTCAATAAACCACTCGGCGGGCGGAAAGACCGACTGGAGGGGGAAAAAAGAGGTCGGGGAACTACCTAAAACGCATCTACAAACTTCCTCTCCCGAATATCCCGTTTGATCCAGTTTTTCATTAATCACCCAAACGAAGGAAAAAGATGAAAAGGGAAAGAAAGCGGGAAAGAGAGGAAGAATAGCAAAGCGGGAAGAGAGCGTCGGAAGACTAACAAGTAAGAGGAGCGGAGGGATGAGGAACGGCAATGGGGCGGAAGGACGCGGAGGCCTTAATTAAGCGGTTGCCGGAGAAATCCCATTTTGACAACCGAACCTCAAAAAGACCCTCGCCTAACCTTGAACGTCTTAACACCTCGTTCTTCACTCCTTTAACCCCCATCCCCCTTTTTCGCTCCGAATCAAACGAGAGACATTAAGGAAGGAGTCTAAAACACTTCGGGTGAGAACTCATTTTTTTTACAATAAACCAATTTATTCTTACTTTGTACAAATTAACTCAGCTTGGATTCGGATTTCGACTCACGGAGCCACCGTTCATCATAAGTAGATTAGCAGAAAGAAAAAAAAATTGTTAAATCTTTATGAAGTAATTCACAAAATTACTGTGAAATCGGTCAATTTCATTCGAAAATGCTTAGGCTCATAATTATGACATATATTTCGAAAAATATCTATTTTGTCCCATGAAATAATAATCCGTTCTTATCGAGGGCGGTATTTTAGACACAATCATGTCCAATCTTACATGTAACCTTGAAGAAAACAAACATCCATGCCCTAGGCAGGATTCGAACCCGCGACCTAAGTATCCGTCGGCAGATACTGTAACCATCCGTCTACTAAGACATTACGGACCACTCACGGCTACAGGAAAAAAATCCAAATAAAAAAATTCAGGTAAAAAATTCCCGGAAAAATATCCAACGGAAAAAATCCTAAGAAAAAAAACCACGAAAAAAAATCCACGAAAAAAAATCCATGGAAAAAAATCCAACGGAAAAAATTACTAATTGTAAGTTCTACGTGCTCTGGGTACGTTAACAGTGAAGAAGAATCGCGGTATCTACGAGGAAATGCAGCGAAAATTAAAAATGTTATGCGAAGAATATTCTAGCGGTATTCGTTGCCTATAAGAATTTTTTATGCTGTTGCTCATACTATAAGATTTAGATAACAACATTGTAGTACATATTTTCTATTTATGTATGATTGTACAGTTATGTATCTACCTATATCGTGTACTGTTGTTCATGTTATTGACGAAATTTTGTTAAGTTGATATTTACATCTTTTTGTGTACACATGTGAGCAGAGGAAAGTAATCATCGTTATTACGTGATAATATATGATAATATATTATATACAAATGTTTTTTATTTATTCCAAAATTCTAAGTATTTATTTCAGTTATAAGTATGGTAAAATATTATTTAAAAATATGAGACAATTATATGAATTTTTAAATGATTTTTTTTCGTTGGATTTTTTCCCCTAAGAGTCCGCACTCACTACTAGAGAAGACCAGAGAACCTCTTCTCTTCCATCGAACTCCGTTAACTTTTACCTTAGGCGAAATAATCGAATCCCAGACCGATCCTGTCGTTTTCTCGAACAAGGACATTTTTCGTCCAAGGCCGCGAAACGACGAAAAATATCGCGAGGAGCGATTCCGCCTTATTACCAGGAAAAACGCTTCCCTCCTTCACCGGGCATCTCAGAGCCGATGACGCGAGCAGTCGAAATAACAAAAAAAAAAGAAAGAGGAACCCTTCCAACAACTCCGTTCCCGCAGCGCGAGATTAGAGCGCGGCTGATGGGTAAAAACCCACCGCGGAAGAGGAAACAAAACGCCCGATCCAAGAGAAGCTTTTTTTCGTACCGGTTCTCTTTTTTTCCGGACGAGCGCGGAAATCAAGAGGGAAGGGACCGTAAAAATTAAAAAATAAACCCAGAAAAGTTAAACACAGCGCATCGTGTCAAGAGTTACGGGTTAATTACCCCGAGACGCGGGTACATAGGTGGGAAACGGGGGAAAACGGGAGGCTTGTCCTCCGCGCGTTTGATCAAGGGTGTAAAGCGAAAAACGGGTTACAAAGAGAGAGAGAGAGACTTCATGAATAACGTAGCCGTGATGCTGTTTGAGTGGAGCTAGAGATGCAGAAAGGGGGAGAGAATAGGGTGAGCGCAGCGTAGGAAGGGGCTGCATAGGCGGGCGACGCATCCATCGCCCCCATATCTCATCAGTGCACGGGAATTGAGTCATGCAATGTCGAACCGCCATATGAATGGGATGGGGAGAGAGAGAGAGAGAGAGAGGGAAGAGGGGTACGGAAGAAAGAGAGAGAAACAGGGTGGGAGCGAGAAAGGGGAATGGTATGCATCCGAACCGCCGTCGTCAGCCACGTCAAAAAGTCGACCTACCATGAGGATCCGCCTCCGAGCAGAGAGGACACCCCTTTTTCTTCTTTCAAGCGACGCACACACACACACACAAGGGAGCAAGGAGCCCATGGGAGGCGACGGCCAATTGATAAGGCACGACAAGAGGGAGCCTTCATCTCGGCAATGTGTGTGTTGGTCGGGAGTGCGTGTGTGAGTCGAGACGACGAGCCTTCATTCAAAAGCAAACACCGTCATCCAACAGCCGCTACAAGGGCGAGGAAAAGGGTAACTCGACGAGTGTAAAGGCTTTTAAGTGGACCTAACATCACGCCACGTTCGCCAGCATCCACTAGAAGGGAGAAAAAAACGCTGAAAACACGGAATGGTCCGCGTCGGAATTGAGTCGTCGCTTTCGTCGTCGAGGGCCTCGGACGACCGTGTGATGGAGGGAAACCGTTTAGTCTTTTTGTGGCGACTTCTCGCTCTTTTTCCGACACCGAGGAGCGAAGGAAAAACGAGGGGATTGCATTTCTTTCGAAAGGATAAATGGTTCGAACACATCTGAAGGTCTGCTGCCGAAAAATCGTCAAAGTGGTAACTGTCTTACGTGATGTCCGCCAGATAAATTAACTCTGCTGATTTTACAAATTAAACACAGGCGCGTATGGAAAGCAACAGCAAATAATTTCCGCCAAGGTCATTAAGACATTCTCCCAAAATTAACGCGACAAAATCATTTGCTCACAGCAAACCAGAGCGAGAAGGAATAGCAATCTTAACAATTTCGCGTTTCATAAAAGATGATCTTCCCGGAAAGGACATCATTCCAAAACAAAACATTTACGATCCAAATCAAATAAACAAGATGGCGAATGAATCAACAACTCTTACAGAGTGTCTACTATCAAAGCTGACATTTCGTCGCGAACCGCCGTCACTACAAAAATACACACGCGGCGTAATAACTCAAACCTTTCGGGAGAAGATAAAAAATATCGAATCAAAAAATCGAAGTCAACGTTAAATAACAAAAAAAAGTGAAACGCCTTCACCGAGCAGTAAATTATTAACTGTATCGACGTATTTGAAAGTGAAAACAAAAAACCGTCCATTTTACGCTCTATTATGACCCTTTCTTCGACGTGATAAGTCATCGAGGTCGACGAAAAAGAAACGCCTTCTTCACAGGGAGTGAGAAATAGCACCGAAAAAGTGCGAGAAACGTGCTAGCATTGTTGAGACACCAGGACGGGTTCTTTCAAGCATAGGGAGGAAGGCCAAGTACTTGAGTTGTAAAATATACGGCACGGTTCAGCTAATTCCACAAAGAAACATCGACCTTATCGCTGAAATCAAAATTGAAAAAAATATTTCTCCAATAGCTACAAAAAGTTCGGAATAACAGATGCGCATTTCGACTACATGACGCCTCTTCTGCAGCCGAAATGCACATCTGGATTTCCTGAACTTTTTATAGCTACTAGAGAAACAGTTTTTCAATTTCGTTTTTCAAGCTCTCAAAACAGATTTGAGAATCAAAGCAAAGCGTTACACCTCAGCGTCACAGAGTTAAAATTGGTACGACATATGGAAATTCTAAAGCAGCGTTTCTCAACCCTTTTGGTAATACGGACTACCTAAGCAACGGGAAATTATCCGCGGTCCCCTTTTATACATATACTAGCAGAATTTCCCGTTGAATCTCAACGGATTTAGTGAAGCTACTACAGCACAACATACAAACTCTTTAAAATATATAGTAGATACTTTTTAACTTACAATTAGCTTTTCTTAACAATTAATCAATTTTCTTGTAACAATCCGTTTCCGAACGTATTGCACTCAAATATAACGATAATTTTATTTTCTATCATATTGCTTTCACCAAATCCTGCTTCATTTCTTGTGTAATTATGCCTCGCTGAAATATTTACTTTTATGTCTTGTAAGCAAGAAATCCGTGAAAAAGCAACGTACAGTTGTCCATGATTGAACACTGACTCCGGTAAATGTACACCAGATACGTGAGCTTATTTACGTTAATAAACATTATAATGTAGAATATAATGATTTTATTAACAAAAAATATAAGATTCCAGTATTCAATAGACGAAGGAAGGTTCAATTAGTTTCATCAGTAAACGCTTCCTGAATAATAATCAGTATCTATTTACGTTGCTGTCCATTAACATCGATCGTTTCGTTGCTTAAAAAAAAGTGCGAATCGAATAACGCTAAACTTTCGTCTGTTTGTAAGCTTCATTGAAGCTAACTGAATCGGAGGTAACAATGACGGCAGCCTTGGCAACGCCCGGAAAGAATACGAAAAATCCACAAAATTTCGAAACAAATAGCGTATTTCTGAAAACTTCGAACGTGTAACATGTAAACTTCGCAGGAATAAGACAGTATAGAGTTTTATTCGTCGAATAAAGTAAAAACGAAAAAAATCGGTCCATATTTACATATTTTTATGCTTGAAGAATACCTTGCTAGTCAAGAAATGTATTCATACGTGTTATCTTATGGAAAAATATTAATCCCCTATATTGGCAGCACTGATTAATCCCGGTTGACCAAACCTTGACCACTCACTAAGTTAGTATGTAAGGAAGAATCGTACCAAATTTGGTTATTCTAGCTTTTATCGTCTAGGAGGAGTTCCATGAACAAAAACACAAACACACGCTTCAAAATATATTATAGACTAGTATAAGTGCCCGTTAAAAATGAAGGAGATGATCGATTATTTTGAAATAAAATTGAGGCAGTCTTCTTTGACCTGAAATCATACCTCCTGCTGAGAGGGTTTCCTTCGATCCGAGCAAAGATTCGAAACCCTCGCCGCGAATATCTATTGTGCTTCAAAAGTTGACCTTAGTCCCCTCTTGCCAGGTATATTTCTGTTTTTCATAGCGTGACAGAGGGAGTGACAAACTGACAGAATAAGGCTTTTATATATTACCGATACATTAAAACGTTTTGTCACTATATCATCATGCTATCCTGAAAATTTCATCAAATTCGGTTCAATCGTTTGCGAGATATTAAACTTCAAAAAGCATTACATGACAATGGAACAAAGTGACACTGTCATTTATATGTTTCATGATCAATAGATGAATATATAAGCAGGAGAATATTCTTAATTTTATAAATCATAAATCAACTTATTAAAATTCAGTTATTTACTACGTTAGATTTTACAAAATATCAAGCTTTCGCTACACTTTTGCCACAGTTTTCAGATTATTTTAACCGATCTCATGTTTTTAATTTTAACGGCCCACCGGTTAAGAGAAACAATTCTAGAGAAATAAGAGGTCGTAAGGTCAGGCCCAAGAGATTTAGGGTATAACTGAAAACAAACCCTTTTCAGAACACACGATCACGATACTGAGAGGTTGATCGTACGATAATTATAGAGGTACGTTTCACAGGGGTGGGTAATGGATCAAAAGGAAAGAGTAAACCCAAAAAGGGATAGAACAGTTTCTTTTATTTCAACACCTTCCACCAACCAGTTTCGCGAATCGCAGGCAAAGCGTAAAACGAAGTCCGCCAAAGCAAAAATCACACGCGTGTAACCCAGAAAAAAAATCTCCCCACGGTTCTCTCAAGACCGAAAATTTCTGACCCCTTAACAGGAATATATAAAGCGGACACGCGAATTTAGCCTCGCGACCGACGGAAAAAAAAACAGAAAAAACCTTTACGTCGCACCCGTACGCGACATTTGCCGTCCGCGATTTCCGTACGTTTTATCTCGTTCTTTTAAAGAGACGCGAAGTACCAATTAATTCCAACTTATGAGGAGGATCGATCGGACAGACGGTGGCTCGTGTGCGTATCCTAGGAACGTCCGGATCCGCCGTCTACTAAAGAAGAAGAGAGCTTTTTTGAGAGAGCGAAATTGAGGCGCACGCACTCGCGGTGTTCGCGCACCTCTCTTTTTCCCTCTCTCGCTCCTTATCAGTCGGTTCTACTCATCCGGTTTTGGTCACGCTATGGGCGGGAGATGGCCGCAGAGAGATTGAGGGGGGGAAGAGAGAGATAGGGGAGGGAGGGACGATGCCGGCCAGCACGCGAGAGACCAGCACGGAGAGACGGACGATGTCACGGGACATCACCGACTGAGCCGATGCCGAGGGTGCAGAGAGAGAGCGAGATGGATCGATAATTATGCACGACGGGATTATTCTTTCGAGAAGGCACGGGAAAAGTTCATTTGTTCGATGCGTTTTAAGTGTTTGTTTGGGGAATTAATTGCCTGCCCAGACGACGGAAGGCTTTCTAAAGCTAGTTTTTAAACCGACGAGTCGGGTGAAGAAACAGAAGGAAGGAACTGACTGTCGAGAATGTCTACGAGGAAAGTAGTAAGACCGTAGGAATCGAACGAAACTGTAACAGAATTCCTCGCAAACGAAGTCGATCCTCGATGACTCGTAAGTCCACAACTCGGGACGCCCGGTGAGTTCAAGTAGATATATTTCTCGTTCGCATTCGAATACGTTGGATGACGTTCTATTACTCGGGGTTTCTATAACTCGAGCTTTTTTTTATCTTCCCTTGAGGTTAAGAGTTTTCGAGGTTTGACTATATTTGTGGTAATCAAATATTCCCTTATAGCAAAAAAGCATTTAAGCTAAGTATTATATATGGTTTAAAATTATCAGGGTTGTGAAACTGAATTACCGCGCAAGCCTAATGCTAGAAATTCAGTTAATAGTCAGTTATCTGAGATAGTAAACAATAAAAGAAAAGAGTCGCGCTACTCAAACTATTTTAAGTGTAAACATAAATTTTAACATATTCGCATAAAGGGAAAGGATAAAAGTGCCGGGTGATTCAGACGAAAACGAGATTTATCAGAAAGAAGACAAAGATCAAACAGAATCACGCGCATCAAATGGTCGACCGGCAAGTTAAAAGACTTGAGAAAAACGCAAAAAAATTACATAAATGTGGAAAATTATAGAAAAATTAAATAAATTACGCAAAAAAACAGCGATTTCCGAGGAAAAACACAAGTTGAGCATTTAAATAAATAAAGAACTACGGGGTATCTGATGTGACGGGGTTACATAATTTTGCAATTACATGTATAATCTTTCTCGGCATGATAATCATCCAACGGTGAGAAGCCCTTTGCCAATCGACGCACGAAACCCCTTCATAGAACTTGTTCGTCATTCGCTTTCAATCGATGACCACCCTTATTCCAAATTACTCTTCTCTCTCCTCATACCACACATTGAAATTACAAAACCAAACAAAAACAGAAAAACAGTGATTTTACACACATCACGAGAATTACGCCATGCAAAAAAACTTGCACCTGAATTGAATTAACGAATAAAATTTCTACCTTTAGTTACGCAGAGACCCACGCTGGAGAATAAACGCGGGAAAAATTAATCTTTCCCCAACTAGAGGATTAAAGCTTTTTCCTGTTAATGTATTTCGGTCCCAAACCCCAGTTACAGAAGGTTCCTGCGGATCATATGGCCTCTTAAGCCCTACCACCGGTTATTTCGGAAGAATTAAGATAGAAAATATCCTACGTGGACTCAGACAGCCATTACGGATGTTCTCGAAAAATTTCCGCCACAGAGAGAGAGTGTGTCCGAGCCCTTTCCCCCGAGTTACATGTCCTACGCATTCCTACGGCACTTTGCTGACGCGACGAGGTTAATTAATGACGTCACTGATAAACCCTCCCTTTTTCCTCTCCCTGCCGACTGTTCCACGCAGTGCACCACACCCTCCTTTTCCCTCGGTTTATTTTATTTCCTCGCGGTCGCTTGCTAAATCCTTGACGCGCAATGCTGCGGCTAGAATCGACACTGTGCGTGGTTGGCCAAGCGGGCTTTGTTGACGCCAAAAAAAAAAAAAAAAACGGGAGTGTTTCAAATCAGATTATCACTAGCCTACATGTTCACGAACGAAAGACGACTGACATCGTGGCCTTCTCTACAGGTCAGGCGTGGCAAGAGAAAAGCCCAACGCTTAAAGCGGTGTACCTTTCTAACGCGGCTCTTTAATCGAACCAGATAACATGCCGTTAAAGAAATTCTTACCACTGACATACAGAGAAATCAGAGGTAGAAGAGGCTTCGAGGATTTCGGAAAAAACACCAGAACGCCTACTCCATAATGCCACTTGGAAACGTAATTAACCCATTCCGATGATAACCGAACGACGAACGGGGAGAAATAAACATCAGAGCGGGGCAAACTTATTTCCTCTTCGGCTCCGAGACTGGAGAAATCCACGGAAACCAGCAATTATTACACGCGACAAGCATTTGCAGCTCTACCATATAGAATGATATCCTCTACTCCACATATGAGCAAACTTTCCCACGCCGGAGAGAAATGATGGCCCAGTGGGCTACAAACCTCAGCTCTTAGCTATTTCGCGAAATGAACAAATTCCTGGAGTTTTCCCTCTCGATTTTCACCGTGCACCGCTACAGACACTTGGGCGACATGGGAAAAAGGTCGCTTCCGCGACACAAAATAAGGATGTCGCCCTTGAATGCCTACATCCCGCGGGAACGGGGAAAGTGAACGGAGGGATAGAAGGGCGCGGACACAGATTGCGTGATCGTCGTCCGGGAAACGGCGAAGCCCCTTTCTCTCTCTCTCTCTCTCAATACACCCCACGGACTGATACAGAGAGCTAGCAATTTAAACGGAATGACCCCTGCGACCATGTCGGCGGCACGCATGCGAGTAGCCGGGACAGCAAGAGGCCGAGATAGAAGCGACTACCCAGGGTATAATTATTTACCATCTGCTACGAAGCGACGCGACGGGTCGATATTATCATCGGGAATAAGCTCCGAATATCAGCTACAGGATAGAAATATTTCAATAATATTGCACATATTTAAATATTAAGTAAACGTAAGCATACCGGCAACGACATGGATTACTAAATGTAAATACTTATGCGAAACAAAAGTCAACGAAGAATAATTTGCTCGAAATTCTGAGGAAGAATAGCGACAATACCTCCCGATTACATTTCATACTTAGCTTATTCAGTCAATACACAATATAAAAAATATCAAAGTAAAATCACTCAATTGTGAACTTAAGATTACTTATTCATGACCTAACAACTCTATTACCGGTTCATACACAGATGACTTTCTTGCGGCTAAAGAGCTAACCTGTAATATTTCAACATGATTAAGTGGTTAAGAAACCTAAAACTGTTTAGCTAGCTGAGAAATCAAACAACATAAGCATCGTGGTTTGTGTCTATTTACGTGCGGATATCTGTTACTCAGCAGCTGTCACAACTCGCCACCTCGCTTCGAAAGTATAAATGCAAATCCAAATAAAACGCGTGGATTATAAACGACGGCGAAAAAAACGTCCGATGGCATATTATTTTATTAACGCTTTCAATAAAATTATTCAAAGGGATAATGAAACATTAACTTTTCATAAAATCATATCAACAGTAAAAATGAGCCGTTTGAACCCAACAGAACGTAAACGATAGAAATTTCTTTAAAACGTATCAAAAACACCCTTAACCCTCTCCATTTCCGCGAACCTGCCCATTCCCCGCCAGAGTAAAATAAGAAATCCTCCTTCCGAGTCAATTATTCCCCTATCCGAGAATCTCCCAAACACAAGACACCGCCAATGGGAGAATGACCCCTTCTATATTTTAAAAAAACTTCGGAAAATCACCTTGCTTCTCCATACCTCGGCCCGATTATATTTTTAAAACAGCATCTAAACCGCCAACCACACCACGGGCCTTTTCTATCCACCTGCCAAAAAAAAAATAACAATCGTCGTTCCAAAAAAAAAAACCACTACCACTCTTAAAACAACGACCCTCTCGTCCCCATCCTTTTCCCTGCCTCTCCTCCAAGGAGGAGAAGAGAAAGCACGAGACCCTTCCAATCGAGCGATGAAGTACCCACCACCGCGGGGGTGGCGGGCCACTCTTCTCGGGACACGAGAGGAGGAAAATATCCCCCCCCCCCAATCCCTCTCCCTACTCCACAACGAATATACACACCCACACCACGCCCATTTTCTACCGAATTTCCTCCCAACCCCTTCCCATCATACGTTCAACCCAACCCAACTCAACCGACCTCCCTTCTCCAACTGCGGGTTAACGCGGGGTGAGGGAGAGAAAATGCACGCTTCCCTTAACTTCCTTGCACACTCTCCGCGCGCCAGCCGAGGGGATCGATATGTGTCGCCGCCAGCGAGAGAGAGAGAGAAAGTGAGAATGAGCGAGAGAAAGGGAGAAGAGGACCTCGGCAACTCGCTAATGAAAGGTAGGTCGGAGGAAGGAGAGAGAAAGAGAAAGGATGAGAAAAGGGGAAAATGGAAGAGATATATAGAGCGAGACAGAAAGGAAAATTTTCCCGGTGATAAATGAATTTCGAGGGAAAGGAGAGAGAGAGAGAGGGAGGGAAAGGGACGCAAGGCGGAGAGATTGCAATGTCAACACATGCGAGCACGCACACGCCAAATGTAGACAAAAGAAAACTAGACTCGGTTCCTCCTCTTCTTCCTTCATCTCTCCTACGCTTTCTCCGGAGGGCAAATAACTTGCCACAGGCACTCATAGGAGGAATTGAAAGAGGAGGAAGAAGATTGGGATTCTTTTCTTCCCCCTCAAGAAGAGGATGGGGCGAATAAATTGCCAGGAAATACGGCGAATTAAGTCGGGTATAAAGGCCACGTGAAGATATTGGAGGAAAAGGGTTGTGCGTGTATAAATGAGAGGGAATGCTTCGGAAGCTGTACCGACTCAGACCGAATATCGTTGCCACTTTATCAACTGGGAACGAAGAGGAACGTCCGATATATATATATAAACGCACACATACACACATGTACATATATACGTTAAATAGGAATCACCAGTCGCAATACGCTAGAAAGATAAGGCGGTAACTTTTCGGACGACAGCTGCTAACGTTTACTCTCCTGTTTCAGTACAAGTGTACAATGGACTTCTTTCTGCCAATCCTTCTCCTATTTATTTTTCCTCTTCATTAAGTATAATTATCCCTTTCGCAACGCAGGGCTTACGTTCCATGAGAAGGCTGTGTTTCGCAAATTTAATACCGCGCTCTTACAGGCTACAACCTTCCTTACGTCACATATATACACAAAATGCGTAGAGCCTCCAGTTAAGGACCGTGTACAACTTAATTATACACCCGAGATTATTTAAACGCGTACAGGCAAATCCGCGCAGGGAAACCCGCGTTGAACAAGGGTTTGCCGTTTACACAAACGGTCGGAAAAGCATCAGTCGATCGAGTACAACCTCAGCAGAGAGAGAAATCAGCAACTTCTTTAACGGCGCCTTTATATAATGAACCCAAAGTGAAACCTGCACGAATCAAACGTTTTACTTTCGTGCCCGAATTCATGGCTCGTAAAAAAAAAACGGTCGGGACCACGGCGCGCGCACAAGGTGTCGCGGGAGATAACAAAGGGCCTCAATGCACAGTTGATTTATCCGGATTAGATTAGTTAGGCGGAAAAGGTCATTATTAACCCCTTCCCCGTTCCTTTACGACGAGAAAATCGACCCGAGAGAGCGAAATGATCAAGATTAGTGACGACGTTCCGAGGAAAACACCACCTAAAAAAAAAGAGAAACGTTTCCAATCGTAATAAAACACCCGAGATTAATAGCATTCATCCGCTTTAAACGCGACGGAACCCATTTCCGAGAGCATCTTTGACATAAACAACGCCGTAACCGAGCTTATCGATCGACTACCGAGAGGATGGAAGCGTAAAAAAAAAAAAAAGGAATTAGCGCCGTCTGGACGAAAAGAACATAACCATGAGTTTTGCCCGCCGATATCATCGAGTAGGAATGGACGTAATTTTTTGTAAATGAAATTCCGCTCCGTGCGTGACAAAATTACGGAAGACGAAACAAACCGGACGGACGACCTATCTATCTCTCTTAAACGAGGAAAAAAAGAGTGCAGCGAGAGACATTCCGATAGGAAAAAAAATCTCCCGGTGACGTTTCCGCCTTCTCCTCCTCTCCAAGTATCGCTTAAAACCCGTCCGCGGACGTAATCGCGCATATACGTGAGTCGTTTTTGAGGCGAACCTCATTTGGATGGAAATAAAGAGACGATGCCGATGTTTCCGAGACGGCGGCGGTTGCTACGGGGGTGGAAAGATGATGGTGATGGAGGAGAGAAAGGGGGGAGGGCAATGAGCGTTCCCATCCTCCCCTCGGAGGAAGCGACGGTGCATTCGAAACGATACGGAAAAAAGGACGTCTCTCACTCTCTCTCTCCTCTTTCCACGATCTCGTCCTCAACGTGCGCGGAGTTTGCGTTAACAGCGTTCGTAGCAGACGGGGAAAATGATTGGGGCGAAAATTAATGCGAGATCTCGGTTAGACGTTGCGGGGGTTAAGTGGCTTCATTCCCGTACCGGTTATGAACCGATTATTCCAGTTTGCGTAGCTCACTCCGCGGTTTGGGGAAGTTCCCGACGTTTAACCCAAACATGTCATTCGGAAACTTCGACCGAACGTACAGAATGCCGTCAATTATCTATTTTATTCTTCAATGACCCGATTTTTGTATCGACTGTTACAACTCGGAAGAAATCTCATTGCGACAAAATATAATTTAAACTTGAACCATTATAAATTTTTGAAAACACTTTCTACATCTTACAGCGGACTTTGCTTTCTTCAGAAAAAATAATTTAGGTCATCAAGGGTTGATGTCACACGAGATAATAATTTAACTGAAAAATAAAAATGTTTTGCAAGCTTACGTTAATGCCAGGGGTTCTTTGTGCGAGATCACGCAACAAAAAGAAGTCGAAAAGAAGTGAATAAAATAATTCCCAACGAATAATGCCGCATTTACACTCTCAGAGAAATTGGTCAGGTTCTATCACTGAACAAAACGGTAACTGAAAATCTACGCCAGGCATGTCAAACTCAAGGAAGGATCAGGGCCGCGTTGAGGCGATAGGTGTTATATAAGGGCCGCATAAGGATTACAATAGTTTAATGATGGCCAGATTTGAAAAAATTAACTTTACGTCACTTGTTTTACTATTAAAAGAATTTTGAAATGGCGTTCTGTTGCATCTCAACAACTAAAAAAAATCTTGTCTTTTTCACAAAAATAATGTAATAAATATATATATAAAATATCGAACGATTTAGCTGAGAGAAAAATTATGATTCGGGCCGCAGTAAGGCAGAAAAAGAGCCGCCACACGGCCCGTGGACCGCCAGTTTGACATGCCTGATCTTCGCTAATATATAGCTCCAATTCTAGAGCATTATAAAGAGACACTCCCACTTGAACCGCAACAATCCCAGTTTATTTCGTCTTCCCATTAGCTGCAATTTAAACGGTCTCCCGAATAAAATCGACGGGAAAAGGTTCGCCAACCACTCAAACCAAACTCGTTACGAAACCCAGAAGATTAACCAGACGTTTTCTTTAATTACAGCCTCAATTAGACGAGAACCCGCGACACGACGGAGGGCTTAAAATAATATCAGTCTGGAAAAACAGCAGAGGAGGAAAACAAACCCAGCGAAAAATAAAAGCTTATAAAATTATCTATTTCGAAGGATGAAGAGTGCGATCTGGAACGGAGTGAATGGATAAAGAAAGAAAGGGATCGCGCTGAGTGAGAGAAAGAAGGAACTTCCGCGGAAAAAGGAGTGTCATTAGTCGCAGGGGCGGAATAAGTCGGCAAAGAAGACAAAAGGCAGATAAAGAGGGAGGGAGAATGAAAAGAGAGGGGGAAAGAGAGGAAAAACAAGAGGGAAAACTGAGCGGGCGATAATGGAAAAGGGCGCGCCGACGCTTTCCCTTCAGATCCATCCTCGGGGGGCATTCCTGCTCCAAGTCAAACCCTCTCACCGATCCTCGCTTCACCTCCCACCTCTTTCCTCCCTCCTCCAACCCTTCCCACCAACCCAACCATCACCCTCCCACAACACCATCTCTCTCCCAAATCCTCCCGTCTCCTCCACTTCAAACCCACTCATGAACCCCTATTTAATTTTTTTTACGGATTAAAAAAAGCGAGAATGAGAGAGAGAGAGAGGTCTCTCGATGCGCGCTGAGGGAAGGTGTCTCTCTCTCGCTCTCTCTCTATCTTTCTATATATATATATATATATGTGTGTGTGTGTGTGTGTATGTATGTATGTATGTAGGTATGTATATATGTGTGTGTATGTATGTATGTATATATGTGTGTGTATGTATATGGGTATGTATGTGTGTGTATGTGTATATATATATGTGTATGTATATATACATATATAAATATGTATGTATGTATGTATATATATATATGTATGTATGTATATGTATATATATCTCCCGCGAAGATAAGGCGAGGATCGAACGGCTTAAAAAAAATTCCCCTCCCATTTTTTCGACCAAAAAAAAAATGACTTCGCGGACAAAAGAATGCCTATCTGCGGGGCGCCCCATACTCGGCATCTTATTCGGGAATGCCGCCACGAGGAACGGGGAGAAAAAGTAAGAACTGAGGGGAGGGGGAGAGAAGTATACGTGAAAGGAGAAAATAAAAGTTCTTATGGAGGAATGGAAGGGGAGAAATGTGTGGGGGCGGAGGGTGATCGAAGGGGGAGGGGGGGGGGGGAGAGAGAGGACCATAAAGGAGTGAGGCGAACAAAAAAATCAGTGCGATATGGAAGTCATGACGCTTTCTCCAAAGAGACGGAAAAAGAAAGCGTCATTTACTCTGGAACAAAAAACAGCATAACAGAGGGAGGATAAGATCAGAAGATTTTCGAAAAAAACGAGTCGACTCAACCGGATGTATTTATGGAAATTATTTCCCTCCGAAGAGACGTGCATTAGCATCGCTCCCAATATGTCTCCCGAGATACTTTTTTCCCGTGCCGTTATAAGAGATAAAAATCTCTCGAACAGATAGGATCGAGGAATAAAAGAAAACACTGAGCGAGTATGGAACACGGGGTAAGTGAATGGAAAGAATCGCACGAGGACGGAGAAAAGGGGATGCGCGCGTACATCCTTCCCTCTGGGAAAGAGAGAGCACTATTTCACGGGCGTGGCATGGGCAGTGACGGACGGGCGAGGCTTGCCTCTTCCGGCAGCGGACCGTCCCTTACCAGGAAAAAGGAAGAATAAAAAGGAGCGACAGACAGATAGAGGGAGAGACAGAAGACCACAAAAGAAAACGAAATGGACCTCGAAATAAGCCCACCAACAAGTCCCTTTCTTCCACGCATACTCCGACGATATTCAATCCACGACGTAAAAACTCACGCAATCCTGCAAGCCTTTTCCTTCAGGAAAATAAAAAAGAAAAAACAAACGATATTAAGGACCTCAGAAGCTCCTTTTTTTCCATTTAACCCGCCACTCGAAACGTCATTATCCCGAGCGTCGAGAGGGGGCGATGACGGCGGCGGTGTGGGTCGTATATACCCCCTATTACCACCAGCATGGGGGCGGCCCTTTTCTTTCCACCCCTACTAGAGATCCAGGGTGGATTTAAAAAAAAGAGGGGAAAAAAGTCAATGAATGAATGGGCCATTTAAGAACGAGAGAAAGGGGAAGAGAAGGGAGATCCTACGAGTATATCCCGTTTGTTACTCGAGGGAGGATTCGGAGGGAGAAAATGAGGGAAGACAAGGAGGGAAAGAGGAAACCTAGATCTTCGCGTGGAGAAAGGCGTAGCCCGCTCCGTGGAGAGAAAACGGTTCGGAACGAGAGAGGCGAGAGGGGGAGAGGCGAGAGGGGGAGAGGCGAGAGGGGGAAGAGGCGAGAGGGGGAGAGGCGAGAGGGGGGAGAGGCGAGAGGGGGGAGAGGCGAGAGGGGGGAGAGGCGAGAGGGGGGAGAGGCGAGAGGGGGGAGAGGCGAGAGGGAGGGGAGGCGAGAGGGGGGGGGGGGGGAGGCGAGAGGGGGGGGAGAGGCGAGAGGGGGGGAGGCGAGAGGGGGGGAGGCGAGAAGGGGGGAGAGGCGAGAGGGGGGGGAGAGAGAGGTGATGGTCAGGAGAGAGAGGCGAGAGAGGTGAGGGGAGAGAGGCGAGAGGGGTGAGGGGAGAGACGAGAGGGGTGAGGGGAGAGAGGCGAGAGGGGTGAGGGGAGAGAGGCGAGAGGGGTGAGGGGAGAGAGGTGAGGGGAGAGAGGAGAGAGGGGAGAGAGGGGTGAGAGGAGAGAGGGGAGAGAGGGGTGAGGGGAGAGAGGGGTGAGGGGAGAGGGGGGAGAGGGGTGAGGGGGGAGAGGGGGGAGAGGGGTGAGGGGGGAGAGGGGTGAGGGGTGAGGGGAGAGAGGGGTGAGGGGAGAGAGGGGTGAGGGGAGAGAGGGGTGAGGGGAGGAAGGCGAGAGGGGTGAGGGGAGTAGAGCGAGAGGGGTGAGGGGAGTAGAGCGAGAGGGGTGAGGGGTGAGGGGAGGAGAGCGAGAGGGGTGAGGGGAGTAGAGCGAGAGGGGTGAAGGGAGGGCGAGAGGGGTGAGGGGAGGGCGAGAGGGGTGAGGAATGAGGGTGGAGAGAGGGTCGTGGAGGAAAGAAAGAAGGGCGTGGTGGAGGGAGAGGAACGGGTGATGGGGAAAGGTTCGGAAGCAAACCCTGCGGAGCGGCACCGGTACGAAATGGAGAGTTCCACCCCGTCCTCCAGCCCCCACACCCCTCCACCATCGCCACCCCCGTGCGTGTGCAATGATCAATAGAAAATCCTACCCCCACCCTAAAGGGGACCAAGAACCCCTCAGAGAGAGAGAGGAAGAGAGAGAAAGAGCCGGAGCTGCTCCTCCCCAAAAATTCTTTCCATCCGCGGAATTCTAGAGGGGCGTTTTCTCTCGGTATCCTAGGAAACGGACGCTCTCTTCCATATCTCACGCTCCTTAAAAAGATGAGACGAGGGCGAAGCGAAGGAGGATGACGTTCTACGCTCACACTAACTGTTAAGTGAAAGAAACTCTAAAATAGCTGGCGCGCGGCAAACAAGGGCGTGATTCAAAGCGGGGGTTGAGGCCGGCACGAGAAAATTTTGAGCGATGGCAGTGGAGGTGAAAGGAATCGCGAGGGGGTCTCCGCCCACGGCCTCCTCCTCTCTCTCTCCCTCCCTCTCTCCCTCATCTCGCTCTAGTTCTCGAGACCTCACACGCAGCCGCGCCTCCTTCCGCGCCGCCGACGCCGCCCTCCAAACCGCACCCGCCCCCCGTTTCCGCTCCCTCGCCCGAAAAAGGGAGGGAGAGAGAGGTGGCGGTCTAGGTGGTGAGAGGGGGTGGGAGGATGGAGGTCTCTGGGTGATGCGCGGAGAGGGGAAGAGGGTAGTTGGAAAAGGAAGGGGTGCTAGTTGAAGGACGGAGAGAGAGAGATTTGGGAGTAGGGAGGAGGTGAGGGCAGATAGGGAGGGAAGGGCGGTGAAAAGGAAGACACTAGGAAAATGTAGAGATAAAGATGGAGACTGGGAATGAGAGGGGAGAGGGAGAAAGAAGAGATGGAGTGGGACTGATGTACAGTACGGCGAGATGGACAGAGGGATGGAAGAGATGAAGAGAGATGGAGATTGACAGAAGAGGATAGAAGAGATGGGAGAGAAGACGGAGGAGAGACGGAGAGAGAAGAGAGGCGGAGAGAGGAGAGGCGGAGAGAGGAGAGGCGGAGAGAGGAGAGGCGGAGAGAGGAGAGGCGGAGAGAGGAGAGGCGGAGAGAGAAGAGAGACGGAGAGAGAAGAGAGACGGAGGGAGAAGAGACGGAGAGAGAAGAGACGGAGAGAGAAGAGACGGAGAGAGAAGAGTCGGAGAGAGAGGAGAGACGGAGAGAGAGGAGAGACCGAGAGAGAGGAGAGACCGAGAGAGAAGAGAGATCGAGATAGAAGAGAGACCGAGAGATATGGAGAGGGAAGGGAAATGAAGAGAGAAAAGAGATGGAGAGAGAAAAGAGATGGAGAGAGATAAGAGATGGAGAAGAAGATGAAGACTTGGAGAGAGAAAAGTGATGGTGGTAGAGGGAGGGAGATAGGAATGAGGAGATAGGGAATGAGGAGAGGGGAGGGTGTGAGAGAGATAGGGACTGAGAGGAGGGAGTGAGAGAGATAGGGAATGAGAGAGGAGGGTGTGAGAGAAATAGGAAATGAGGAGTGGGGGAGATAGGGAATGAGAGGAGGGAGTGAGAGAGATAGGGACTGAGAGGAGGGTGTGAAAGATAGGGAATAAGGAGTCGGGGAGATAGGGACTGAGAGGAGAGAGGAGGGAGTGAGCAATATCGGGAATGCTGTGGAGTCAAGAATACTGCGATACAGGGCAGAGATAAAGGGAGTAAAATGAGAGGGAGATAGAGGGAGGCAGATAAGAAACGAGAGAGGTTTAGGGCGTGGGAGGGAAACGGAATGAGGAAATCACAGGGTGCGGAAGATTTGAGACTCGGAGTGAGATAGGGACGCATTGGGATAACAAGTGAACTGAGTGGGAGGGATATAGAGAGCTAAAGGGAGACTGCGAAAGAGAGAGGGGGAGAAGATATGGATTGAAGAGATATAGTAGGGGAGATTAGGATTGACAGAGAGATAAGTGGCGAGAGGCGTGAAAAGAAGGTGACGGCTATAGGACGAGGCGGCTGAAATACAAGCACCCAAGAGAGAGAGAGAGAGAGAGAGAGAGATAGAAAGGCGAAAGATGCAAAAAATAACCTCGGTAAAAACCAAGTGTGGTGTGACACAAACGTGACTTAGCCTACCGGGATTTGAGTCAATCACACGAAGAATCTACAGAGTAGGATCCGTACGCGCGCGACCAAAGATAGGAATCTGAATGACGAAGGATCGAAAAAGAGGAAGAGCCGTCAGAAGACAGAACCACTCTTTCTCCCTATATCTCTCTCTTTCGTACCCCTCTTTTCCCTGTCACGCGCCATTAATAAAAATAACGTGAACGACGGACGAGATGGGAAAAATATTAAGCGAGGTTTTAAGCGAGAGACCGTTCATTGGTGAAATTCCAAAGGCAGGCGTCAGAGCAGCGTTATAGCATTGGATGCTATAGAAGGGCCGCATTGAGATTAAGAGTCATTTAATGAGGGCCAGAGTTGGAGAAAATACTTTCTATACGTTTCGTACCTTATGCAGGCGTGCATCTTCAGGGGTCCTAAAGGTGCACGCATGCAATTTTCCTACATGTTCCAGACAACGCAGCTGAAACCTAAAAGACCACGCCACACAGTAGTCCAGAATCGAAAAAACATGATCGAAAATAATTTCCCTTTTAACTAATCTGTTCAAGTTTAATAAAATGACGTTTCTATATGTTTTTGAGGTTGCTGAATTGGATTCTGAGGTCCATTTGACTTCTAACCCAAAGGTTTTAGCCCCACGGCCATCCTTAGCCCCGAATATATTCCAAAAACTTTAATAGTTTGAAAATGTTAATTATTTAAACAATTTCAATAACTTTGAAAGTTTTTAATTTTTTTAAGTTTTAATAATTGCATAAATGTTAATTTAATAAATTACTATAATTTTGAAAATTTTAATGATTTTAAAAATGTTATATTTTCACGTATTTTAATCATATTGCATTCTTTAATATATTTGAAAATATCAATAATTTAATAAATTTTCATAATTTAACTAATTTTAATATGTAAACTAATTCTATTCATTGAAAAAATTAACGTTCAAAAAAGTAATAATTATAAAAACAACTCTAATAAATATTAATATTTTTAAAAACTAAAATTTTAAAGTATTGACCGAAATTAAAACAACTTATAAAACTAAATATTTATCTAAATAACCAACCGATCTTACGATTGTTTATAAGGAGTCTTCCTCCGAATCCTCTTCATCGTACTCGTCCACTTCCTCTTCAGGTATGCTCAACAAAGATAGAACATCTTCGTCGAGCTTTCCCTGCCTTCTTTGTTTCCAAATGAACTTATCTTTGGGTCCGAGCTCAATATTGGCCCTCAATCTTGAAATTTTTCGGGTGTGGTGTTTTCTATAGGGGCGAACATCCTTATTTTTTGCTTCCTGAGCCTCCTCCGATAACTCCCCTATAGGAAGCAAAGCCTCCTTAATAACCGATGCGCCATGCATGAGTATTTTGTGGACGGAAGTGGGCACTAAATACCAATTGTAAAGGGAAATGTACTTTTCCGCGGTCTCTAAACAATATGGCTCAAATTCTTTTGGTTTCAATTCGTAGCCGCTACTCCCGAACGTGTTAAAAGTATACAAAATGGCCTCTATCTCCCAGGGGGGCACCTAGGGGCACGTGGACCCTTATTTATTGGTTAGCTTACACCCGGCCCTTTAATCTGAGACCAGGTTCATGAGTTCCTCTTGGTTCCGATTTTTTGTTGAGAAGTAGTAAGAAATTAACCAAAATGTAAGCTATTTTAGGAAACCATTTTTCAGCAACTAAAATATTTAATAAATATTTATGCATTGCATATTCTTATAGCTAAAGCAACATTCTATAACAAAATATACTTCACTTTTACTATTACTTCATTTTAACGGCTCCATCTTACGGCAAATACATGTATTTTTAGCCGAAAAAGAGAAACCTCGAAAACAACAGATTTTCCCTAACTTTGAGACGATGTAGCAAACTTCACACGAAAGTTGGGAGAAAAACAGAGTGTTAAATTTGACCCAACTCTAGTACTTTATTATGTGGCAGTTTCAAGTTCCTACCAAAAAGTTGAAAAATCGATTTTCGATCACGTTTTTTCGATTCTGGACCACTGTGCGCCAGTGTTGCTGAACCACGCTGCAAAAACCTTCGGCTGAAATCCAACGTCTTTTTTGGGGAAAAAATTGAAACCGCGTTATATTTTACCTCAACAACTATGTAAAAAATCATGTATCCTTTCCACAAAATTTAAGTGTCTATAAAGAATATCGAACGCTTCATGGTTTAGACCAAAATTCGCGTTCGAGCCGTAGAAAGGCAGTTTGACATGGCTTCAGAAAAGTCGATTGGGGCATCTCATTCGGCGATTCGGTAAAGTGTAGCGCACAAAAACATTCCCTCTTCCCAGTCTCTCGCCTAATCCCATTCCGAACGGCCGAGTTATTCATTCGCGCTGAACGAAAGAGTAAAGCGAAAGAGAGAAAGATACGCGTGCTATTCGCCGCCTTAAGAGACAAAAAGGATTCCGCGAGAGGCGAAGTACTTTCTCTTTTTATTTTTCGCGGGAATAAAAAAGAAAAATCTCTCCCGCTCTCTTTGCGCCCCAGAATTCGGAGAAAAACAAAGCCGGCCTTTTTCTCAGGGCCAACCACCTTGGTGGCCCAAGACCCCGCATCCCAAAAGAGCCTCCCCCCCCCCATCCCTCCCCTTTAAAAACCACATTCGCCGCTGCTTGGAATCTTCCTTCCCGGTGCGGTTTAGGTCGCCCTGATCAATACGGAGAACCTCCTCCGAGTAATTGATTCGAAATACGGGAGAATGAATTTAGCGGAGTTAATGATCGGGTCGACCAGGGTGATTATCGCGTTGCGAGAAAGCGCCTTGCGTGACTCCGTAGCAGGACGATTTGACATCGACGGTTCTCTAATAAAAACCCGGTAACGCGGATAAATTGAGTGGCGCGGTCGAGGGTGGATATTAACACGTCGACCAGAAGGACGTAATCAAAGACCACGCGGAAAATAAATGTGCCACCATAAATGTTCACAAATTACGGCTGCCGAATATATTATACGAAACAAAGTTTTCCAACATGATACACTTATACTTTAAATAAACAAGTTAGGAAATTGTACAGTGTAACTCAAATGGGCGCGTTTCGTGCAATGGAGTATTTTTTTAAAATGATATACGTACGTGTACATAAGGGAAATAGCGTTTTAAAGCTCTTTTCTTCGACATAAATAATCTATTTTATTCTTAATTTAAAATATTGCATGCACACGTAAGGAAAGTGTACCATTTTTGTGAGATTGTTTATGTTAGCAACAATGAAGTAACCATGCAAGAAAATTTCTAAGTTCAACTCGAATTACGACATTCTTGTTCGATTTTCTTGATAACGGCTACTCCTACGATAAAAATGTATAGGACAAGAAATACTCTTCTTTACTAGTTCTACAACTTTTATTTGAAAAATATTTTGATATGATCAATACTTTACGAGATATGACGGAAAGTCCAAAGACCAAAGCATTAAAAACGAAAGAATAATTCTATTCGTCCGGGTTATGATACATGCGTAATAACAAAAGACGAGGAAAACTGAAAACATTCGAATCGGTATTACAGAAGTGTTTACGAGCGTCGTTTTTTTTCTAAAACGTTATCTTGAAATTTCACGTGAAAGAAATGTTAATTACCTCAAAGATGGAGGAAAATAAATCACGGAAGCAGCTTACCTACAGATTATTCCTGACCTACTTCCAAAATCTATGATTCGATAGACGTAAGAATCCACAGGTGGTGTAGGAAGGTCCATTTCTTTTTGATAAGCTTTCTACAACCGCATCGATTGGAATTTAATGCAATGATCATACGTATTCATTGTTCGCCGTTCTAGCAGGGGCGTAACTACAATTTTGGGGCCCTCACGCCAGTCGATTTTTTGTGGCCCCAAAAAATTATGAAAGTATTATATCGTTTTGATTTTAATAGATTGTGGCGGAAATTAAACAAATTGATGTTTTTCAACGTTACTTACAACCAGAAAGTTTATTAAGTGCTATTCGGAGCATGAATATTGAATTCAAAACCCTAAGACTTCGAGTAAAACCTCCAGAAGTGTAAATCCTAGTCACGCACGAAGGCTGAAACACTTCAAACTCCAGTCATCCACACAGGTGATCTCCCTCACGCGTATGAGGAGTGTTTTCACATAGCGTCTCGCGAGTAAACATTATAAAGATAGGGCCAAACGAGTCCAAACGCTTCAGATGGGTATTTTCGTCTTCATTTCGAGCGACGAAATCTTTCATTCCCATATGAATATTACTACTCCGAATACCTTGCGGCAGATGACGGGTTAATTTCTAAGTATTTTTGTGGGGCCCCAAGATTCTTGAAATCATCTGACCGAACCATTTAAGAGGACGTTGCCCTTTCATATTTATGGAGACATAAATGTCTACACGTATAACACCGCGAACAACGCCTATGATGCAATCGGAAATTACCTTAATTGTTAGATATTCAGATTAACCTGAATGAATCTCAATATTATTAAAAAGCTGGCAGATATCCACGCAGTTACAAAGAGCGCTCCTCCTTGAAAGCGATCACGCGTCCTCACTCGAGTAGTTAATCTTTTCACGTTTTCCGAAATGAAACCGGAAAATTCCTCGAAGAGTGGATAAGGAATCGGTTATACGTGCAACACTTGGTATTGCCACCATTTATATCGCAATCGCGGGGATAAACACATCGGATGCAGAGTATTTAAATTCATTTCTCGTAGCTAATGAAGCTAGTCTTCGACAAAAATCTAAACTATTAACTTCCGCGGCAACGCTGATTTGCACTTCTGTATGTGATTCAATTGTAGAAGAAATCGGGAACAATACGAAACGTTTTACGATCACGTGACAACCACACGAAAAAAAAAAAGGCCGACCGAGCGGAATAGCTATGTCTCGCTAGCTCCGCTCGTGAGGGCGATAAAACGAGAGATAAAAGAGGAAGCTCGACTCAGTAAATATATGCACTCCAACGCTGATATCGAAGTTCTATTTATTCTAAAAATGTAATTATTTTCAGTCGACGTGAACACATCAGGGGGAATAATTGTCAACTACTCGAGGAATAAAAACAACAGCGAATAAATAAATGCGTAACATACGATTCAGTCACTTTCTAATTCGAATTTCGAACCTCCCTTTTCCTTTAAACGAAGCAGCGAATATACACGATAGTTAAAACGTACGACATGGCGAAAAGATACGCCTGAAAGCAACGAACGCGCTTAAATATATCTCGCGCGAGTTAAATACGATTACAGGCACGGGGCGATAAATCTGACGCCATCTTTATCACGGGATTACAAGGAAGGCTATAGGAACAGCCCCTCCATTTTTCGGACAAACATGCCACAGCATAAAAATTCTAGGGTAATGAACGGGATTTTTTAAAAATATCTCCGAGCTTTAATTAGGGATTTAGAGAACACTGCAAAACGGGATTAGCAACTTTTTGGATCCCCGCAGGTATGGACCATTGTCCGGGCTCTCCTTCAACTCAAAAGGGAGGAAGGGAGAAGGGAGGGGTAAGCGGGGAACTGTGCCTCGTAGCAACGCCTCGCCCTGAGCGAACAATGGATGTTCAACTTCGTCGGGGCAGTAACAATCGTCCGGTTGGGCTCGGAGACGAGGGCCAACTCGCCTCCATCTAACAATTATTCACCAATTACAGAAGCTCACAAGTTGCGGTTTACAGTTGAAATAAAACTACGATGAGAGAGAGAGGCATAACAACCGCTTATTAGAAATTCAATTCTCACTTTCGTTACTCAAGTTTACTGCTTGACGAGAATTTACGGGGGTTATTTTCACAGGCAGTTAAAATGTTAGCCAATGCCACGCAGGCCTAAACTGGAGTTAGTCTGCCATTCCTCCGAAGTAAACATATTCTTTAATATTTCAAAGTAAAAATTCGAATTCGTTTCTGAAAGGGGAGCCGATAAGCTCATAAAGAAATTACTCAAGTGAGGCTATGCCAAAAAATAATAGTACAGGTGACCTCCGATTTACGTCGGGGATGTGTTCCTAGAACCGGCGACGTATATCGAAACGACGTAAATCGGACATGTTTTTCCCATATATTTATCTCTTATATATTTATGAAAGTTTGTTTGTTTATTTGTGCATCTATACATTTTCACACCATTAAAGCTACAGTAATCAAACTTTCAACAGATACTTTCTTCACATATAGGAAGGCCGTAGGCTACTTATTAATACCAAATGTTTTATATTAATTGTACAAAAAGCAAAATAACTTTGTATGTCAGAAAGAATGGAACAGTTCTTTTCGAGCTGTTCTGATGCCTAACTGTTCAATAAAATAACTGTTCTCAAAGAAGAACATAGTGAGAAAGGTGAGAAACGACTACTTCCTTATCCGTAATTGGACGACGGGGACTGATTAAACTACGCGTATTTTCCCAAGTCCTACTATTGATTTGAATCAAATTTGGTACGATTGTGGAGGGCTGCCAGAAATAATTCATACCTGGTTTTTGCTTCTCTCTGCCCGTTTTATTCAAAACGGCGGCCGAGTGGATTCTAAAATACCATGCATCATCTAGAATTCCGATCGGATTTGAACCAAATTTCCCCGGGCAACGCCGGGTATTTCTGCTAGTATGTTATAAAGGAATTAACTAATTAAATGATTAACTCGAATTCTCCATCTGCCTAGCGATTGAAAGGAGAAGCATTCGATACATTGCAGCGGTTCGCTCGACGTTATATCGGACATAGAAACGACGTAAAACGGAGAAACTTTCCCCTATTTGTAAACGACGTTATATCGAAACAACGTAAATCGGAACGACGTAAATCGGAGATTACCTGTATAAGCAATCTAACCTGGCCGATGTCAAATGTGGTGCTTAAGAATAAAGTACAAATCATCCTTCCTAATTAAATGCATCCTCTTTGCATCCATGTGCATCGTCTTCAACTTCTGAAATTGCGTTCATTCTCCACACTACACAACCGTCTATGGCCTAATTTATTTACACTCCACAGGTGATGCTCGACGTGATCTATTCGAAATGTCGCTGATTAATTACGTAAACAACAACAGCAAAATTAAAGCCTCCGAACAACAGATATTTAAAATGATCAAAACGACACAATGACTCTCGAATACATTTTTAAAAAAAGCTAACCCAAACACCGCCCTATAGACAATGACCGATGCCGTTTGTTTGTCTCGATGAAGTAGAAAGCACGCAACGAGACGAAACAGACGAGAGGGGTCCTTCCACCCTTCCCCCCGTCACAATGGAAACGTCAACGAGGAAAACCGCCTTTGAGCGAGCGGTCCCAAGTGCAGCGCAGGAACTTGAGAGGGTCACTCGATCGCGTTGGGATGGAAGGATGAAAGGGCACCGTACAGAGTGAGGGGAATTGGCGAAAATGGGAGAAAGGAATGGCGGACCAGGACATCTCGATGGGAAGTCCGGACGCCGACGCCCGACGAGGGCTAGTCGCCACGCAACGTCGCGGGAGGGGAACGACACGGCAGCACGCACGCGTTAGAACAGAGGGCGTTACATTTCCCGTCGGCACGTTCGTTGGATCGAGCTCTAAATGCGAGTGTAGTAAATCCCACGCGATGACCGAACCGAATTCGTATAATGTCAACAAAAGCGACCGATAAACATCAAAGCCACCTTGGTGAAAGACCTGCCAACGAAACGAAATGGTACACAATTATGACGATGCGCCATGAATAAGTCGGCGGTGCACATTTCTCTAAAAAAAATGAAGACTGTTTAGTAAACAAGCGCCATCAGAACTCCGGTCTGGACGAGCAGAAAGAGCACGTGCGGTCCGCCGGAATCCCACGCTACACACAAATCAACTCGGCGACGATAAACTTTCGTAAAGAGACGCAACACTCGCCAAAAGGAGAACGAGCTCGATTACGCTCACGCGAGGAGGATAGAGAGAAACTTGGATGCAAAGACAAGCGCCGGAAACAGTGTATACAACGCCATTCCGAACGAGAGAATATCGCGACAAGGCGGACTATCGAGATTTTAAAAAAATTACGAAAGAAACACAATAGAGGGGCAACTCCTCACGTCCGTGCACGTGCGAATGCGATGACGTAAAGGAAATGAGAAGAAACGCGACGAGAGCGAAAACAACACGCCATCGCCTAGGAGCGAACTGTGTGATCGATGAATGGGTTAGAATGAGGTCCGCGCAGGGTCACTCCTCGTAAAACATAAGCCGTCAGTTGTAGAGTCAGATATTGAAAAAGACCGAAGGAGACAAAGAGAGCCGAAGACTGAGACATTTCAAAGGGCATGCGACGACAAAAAAAGATATGAAGCATCTTGTTCTTTTTATATATATAATGTTAAGAAAGACTGTAACCTAAACGAGACCAATCAATCCAGCCATTCTTTATCAATATCGTCCCAGTAATAATTCATCGAATATGAGAGCCTTATTGAGTTGGAGTTTGTAATGATACATTAAAATAACCGATATTTACTTTCCTTAATATTAGCCGTAGAAGATATTTTAAAATAAGGGACGGCAACCTACGGCCCACGAAGTTATGCTATAAAAATCTGATGTGGCCAACACATGACTTTCTCCATATTTGGGGTATAGATATTTAAATTATTATGAATAGCATTATAAGGCAAAATTATCATTTCGTATCGTAAAAGAATACAGTCGTCCTTATTGCCGTAAATTACGTATATTTTAAATATGTTTACAGAATTCACCGCTACATGGTGGTGGCGTTGTATACTGGTATTAAGATAAAGCGAAATATCTCCGAAATGGATGGTTCTACGAAAATTTGTTTCAAACAAAAAAAACTTGGAAGAAATATTATTCTCTACAACTTCGGTCCTCACGAAGATTACCAATAACGATGTTTTTAAGGAGAAAACCGAAAAACCGGTTATTTATAAATAACTCCTAAACAGTAACTTCCATAGAAAATTGTTTCAAATGAAAACTGTAGGAAATTACATTCTCTATAACATTTGTATAGAATTGTATATACAATAATGATGTTTTAACGGAGAAATATCGCAAAAACCCAATCGGGTTTCGAATAAACCTCGACTTCCGGTTAATCGATATTGTCCAAAAACTAATCACTTCTTTGTGCTCATGCTAAAGTGTTACATATAAAATTTGGTATTAATATGACAAGTACTTTTTGAGTTAGAGCGCCCACAATCACATACACACACATTCCGAAAATAGTTTAAACGTGTTCTAGGGACCTCAAAACGTGTATTTCCGTTGAAATCGCGAAGTCGATTTTTTTCCTGAACACAATACTTTCCCTTTACTACGTATGGAGAAAGTAAAAATAGCCAGTGAAATATAACAAGCAATTTCATAGTTTTCCAGGAAAATTATGCTCTCAAAAACTTTTCTGATGAAGTTTTCAAGGTATTAAATTATTTAGATTTAACTTCACTAACATAGGATCGCTGTAACTCTAGGTAACTTCTAACATATACACTAATCCGGCAGACCGAAGTTCTCGTAATTTTCAATACGGCCCTCCGAAGCATTCACGGATACGAATGTGACCTGCCATGCCATGTTCAACTAAGGTAATGCTGGGTGGCATCTCAGTAACTTTTACAATAAAAAATGTTTGTCCATTAGAAAGGAGCCGTATAAACCCCGTCTCGAAAACGCAACCCAAAGATAACTGTCTAGATATGACGATTTGGTCGAACCTCGCGAGGAATGAATTATAACCTTTGGTAATGGGGATCTTTAGACAGTCTTAAGAGGTATTCGAGGAAAAATGTGATCCTCCCGAAATGGACAAGAGTGAATAAAATTAAGTAGATTACGGTACAAAGTGGGGTGGGGTTGACCGCTGGACGCGAGCTCAAGGTGATAAGACGTCAACGGCCGGGAAAGTCGCGCGTTTCGCCTTCGCGGAGTCCTTCCTCTCGTCACGCTTAAAAACATCCGTCGTATATACTCCCATATCACATATCAACACCCTCCTCCTCTCTCGCCCGTAACACCCTCACCCTTAACTCGTCCCTCCATCCGTCGTTGGAAAAACGCCTGCACGCAATAAGAACCTCGTGCGTTCCATATGATCTGCGGAAAAACATCGCACACATTCCCGTCTAGAACGGAAGCCCGCAAAATATGCTACGGAAATAATTCGACGGGATTGTGACTACGGGAACGAAAATCTGATCCAAAAAGAACACCGCCTTTAACCACAGATTTTATTTCGGTATATGTCCAATAAACCGCTGAAAGTTCGAATGAGATTAGAACTTTCGTAATTAAACTTCCTCGGAATCTCGCTCCTATTACATTTTCCAATAAACTCTGAAATCCCGCATATGGCATTTCTCTTAAAGAGAAGTCAACCGTGGAAATTGCCGAGCCTATGGGGATTTTTAATTTTAGATTCAATCTACTCGGAGAGAATGAAAACGAATAAAACTAAACAATCAAAAGAAACCCTCTCCAAAGGTCAAGGAGACGTCAAGTGTAACAGGAAAAATCTCTTCGTCGAAAGTACAATTGAACTGATTCGTGCAATGAAGATATTGGAATTCAAAGTCCCACTCGGAAATCTAAAATTTCTCACCGCGTAACGAGCCAGAAAGGAAAGCATACGCATGCGATTTCAACAGAAATCTTCATAACAAACCGATACGAGGAACACGAATAATATACGACCGTAATAACTGTTGCTAAGGCAACGCATTTATCGAGCGAGGTTCGATTCCAAGAACGATAAGAGTCGAAATCATTTTCAAAGTGCCTCGCTCACAACGCAAGATTGTACGTACAATGGTTCCCAAACTTAGTGCCGTAGCTCAGTGGTTTTCACCTTTTTCAAGAAACCCTGGTCCCGCCATGGTATTAAGAAAAACCTCCCTTTTTCTATTAAATTTATTTCTACGTTTATAAGCACATAATTAGCACGTTAATAATTGGTAGACAAAAAGGAGAAGGTCGAAGTAAAAAAGTTTTACTTGGTAATTCCACTAAAATTTATTTATTAGTTCATTTTTTTAAATTAATTTTCGCGGAATTACCAAGTAAATCTTTTTTTTATTTCGACAATATGGAGAAATTCCATCGGGTTACGCCTGAGACTGTTAACTACATAAAGGACAAGGTGCCAGAAAGTGTGACCAGTTGGGGTGCCGGCTTTGGTCCCACCTTTCAAGTCCCACCAGTGGGACGCGTCCCACCGGTTGAGAAACACTGCCGTAGCTGATAGTTTGGGGCGCCGCAAAAAACGTAGTAAATAAAACAACTATTTGAAAAGTTTTATAGGTCATTAGGGCAATAATCTTTCTTTTAATAAAGCTGGTGATGCTGTAGGCCAGGGGTCGGCAACCTGCGGCTCCCGACAGCAACTCTCCTTGATAAAACTTCCAAAAAAGAAATTGGCTTCGTAAATTATTTTAACTGAAATTGCAGAAAACCTAAAAGGTAAGGACGCATTAAGTAGAATAAACGTTCCTTTTACAGAGATAATAGAAAAAGTAAAACAACAGCAAGGTTAATGAGTAGAGAATCATCCCCCTCCCCCCACGTGGATCCGTCAATGGCAGCAGCTCTTATGATGCGGGTTATAGCTTATTTGAAAAAGTGGCTCTTATAAGGAAAAAGGTTGCCGATCCCTGGTGTAGGCACGAAAATGATGCGTTCAAATGTTGTGATACCGTTTTAAAAGATATAAAAGCTGGGGATGGCGCAAAATTCTGTCTTTAAAACGGGGCCAAGTCAACAAAAATGTTGGGAACCACTGCACTAATATCTCCATGGGTAAACCCGCCGAAATTTTAACAGAAAATGGGAAAATACTTCATGGCTCGAACGAAATCCACCTGCAAACCTACGAACCTAAATAAAACTGATCGCGAGAATGATAAACCGGTAAAAACAACGGAATGGATGATTGACAACATGGGAGAGGACGGAGACGGCATTTCCGATACTTAAATTGGGATAATGACTCATAACAGTGGAAGCAAAGACATTTTTTGGCAGAGAAAAATGTTGCGAAGTGGGATTGATAGAAGGGTAATTAAATGGACGAAGGGTTTGGGAAGGTCACGGAGAGAAGAGGAATAACATGGGGGGATGTCACTGCGAATGGGAAGTAACGAAAGACCAGTGGGTAGCTTCATCACGAAAGGAAGAAATTATATATATGGATGGCAACCAAGTCTATCTTACAATCACGATGGACACCCCGATATGCCGCCTGATGTATTCTTAGAATAATTCAGGTTTAAGCTTAAATTAATTACTTAGTAATAGTTTTCTTTAAGGTGTCCAGTGCCCCATAAGAAATGTATTGCATCTAGACCTTTGTAAATGCCCCACCTTCATAGTGGCACCATTTGTGATCACAGTCGGTTCGCATGTTACTCTCTGTTGCTGACGAAATCTTCCGTCGTACGTTTATGCATGTGTGACTCTCCGACACCACAGCGGCCCTCTCCAACCGGTAAGTGCCCACTGGGCTTCCTTCCTTCAACATCTAGCTGCCACCCATACATCAATTTACCTTTCCAATTCCTTAATCATTTCTATAAATATAATCTTACACGACATCCACATGGATTTACTACGGGAATGCAATCCGACGAGTAAGGAGTCCGGGAGGCAGAGTTCCGAGAAGGACGTTAAGGAAGAGTGGGTCTTCGAGGTCTCTACAAGGGCGAGAAAGGGATGCATACTGGGAAATACGATTCCGAAATCAAATGTCCGCCCACCCCACGCACACACGGTCCATTTCTTTTCCATCCCAACGCAGGCCTTCCTCGCCAGGAATCCATCTCGCGTGGGAGGGATGCCTGCTTCCCTTTCCACAACGCTACGCTCTTTCCTGGTAAGCCGTGAAGGGTGGGAGAGGATGGAATGGGATAAACTCTTTTTTAACAGGGCAGCAGGAGTAGGTGGCGGAAGCCGGATTTTTCGGGGCTAAATTAAGACGGCGAATGACGGTATTATAAAGAAATGATGGATTTCCGGAAGCAGCGACTGTGCAGGCATCTTCCTTCGGAGAGAAAGAAAGAGAGAATGAGGGAATGACAGCGCCAACTTAACGAGAATACGAAAGAGCCATATAAAAGGGTTCGCGTGGGGGCGGTGCTTTTCCCTCGAGAAATAAAAATACTCGAACTGGTTGGAGAAATTGCGGTGGAGAAACCGCCTCCCTCCCCATCTCGTGCGCTGAAAACGAGATTACCGGACGTAAAATTACGACTTCAAATTGGAGCGTAATACGCAATGACGTCTGACGGCACAAGAAATTGCCCCAATTCTTACGATCTTCGCAGTTCGGAATAACAAATGCGCGAATCAAAGAAGCGCCTTGTGTTGCCCTAAATCGACGTGATTTTATTTAGGCAGCTTCATGTTACCCGATGCATTCCAGAGATTATTTACTGATCACGGAGAAAGTTTTACGGCGCTAAATTTATGGCAATTACTTCATCCTCGTTAAGTTACGCAAGCCATGTCAGACGACTAGAATCAACAGAACCAGTCATCTTCTTAGGCCACACGATGAGTAAGCGAATGATAATCGAACATTTCTTACGAATGAATACAGGCAGCAGAGGAATTTTCTGTCATTAAAAACGTCTCGATGCCCGATAAGAAAATAAAAAAATGTATTCGGTAACAAAATCTTTAGGAAGAACACTTCTCGACGACACGTAACAGTAATATCTCATCGCTGGCCACAATAATCGCAGTTATATCCACAAAGAATTTTCCAGGAAAGAATAAAAATCACACGGGCATTCCAACCTTCGCGTCAACACTTAAAACTCTACCACCAAAGCAAAATCTACGCAAATTACCGAGGAGAAAAAAACTAACACTGCAGACCGGACTATCAAACATTACTAACTTCTATAATGGAGCAACAGCGTTAAATAATCACTGTAAAGATAAGACAAAGGTTCAACAATAAATAAATAAATACGTGTGAAAAATTTCCGCTTAGGTGCACAAGCATTAACAAACTCAATATCAACAGGTAATCAACATTACACTGATTAGGCACGAAGAACGCAAGCAGCGAAAGTGGGAAGGATTGTGTGAGATTGTGCCCACGCTCTCCCCTTCCTCCTCCTCCAGAAGACCACCACATGTGAATGCGTGGGTGCTTGTCCGTCTCCAAGGAGGGGTCGAACTGAATGGGCCGAAGGAGAGCGGTGGAGGGGGAGAGAGCCATTACGCGTAGGAATCCGATGCGAAGTGGAGGACGGAGGGTATATCATGCGGCCGGCAAAGCGAAGCGTATTCACTACGACTGTCAGGTCGGCTCGGCAAAAGCCGCACACTTACGCAACAGCGGTCCGGCCGAGAAAATATGAGAAGAACCGAAACCTTCCCCCTCTCCAGGGCACCCTTTCCCCTTCCCTCTGGGCTACCAAAACAATCCTCGTTTCGGTCGGCCATGACGAGGAAAATTAAGTCCGAAATAAACTCCGTCGCTCGTACATCGTCGCCAGCTGTACGACGGACGAAGAGAATACACACGATGACAACAGCCGGACGAATAAGCCGTCCGCCAAAACATCCTCACTTCCCACTCCCCCCCCCCCCTCTCTCTCCACGCTTCACTCCCCTCTTTAAACTCGTATTTCTCCCCTTTCCAGACTCCCTCCTCGGGACAGAATGCCTCGTCGCTCACGGTAAAAACGAGGCCGCGGGATCGAACCTCCGGCAGGGCCCCTAAGCCCGACGTATAGCGTGCCAACAATCCTCCATTAACTTCCCTCCATCGCCGACCACACATCCTTTCTCATTCTCTCCACCCCTCTCCACGGACAGTGAACCTCAACGCTCCATCGCCGTACCGTGAAGACACCAGAGAGATAGTGGGAGTAAGGGGGGGGGGGAGACGGTGGATGAACATAGCCCTTTTTCACCAAACGGGTTGGGTTAACTCTGGGCTATGACCCCTGAGGGCCAGCTTCAATGACGAATCTCCTGGTAGAATACAATGTGAAGAGGAGGAGGTGCAAACGTGCGAACTTGTATTTGCTCTCTGGCGTCACAGGGGAGTGAGGAGTAAAGGACGAGGGCGCATAGAGAGCGTTGAAATGACTGGGAAGAGGGCGGGGTAAGAGGAGAAAAAAAACCATTAGGTTGCTTCGCACTCGAAACGAACTTGACCACTTCTCCGGGGGGGGGGGGGGGGGGGGGGGAAGGGGTGGGGCCTTTTAGGGTCCGAGATATGGCGGTGTTGATTGATCACACTACATCTGGGAATGACCCAGGGTTCACATCTTCACTTCTCTTGCACCTTCGCACATAAAGTTTCGGTTTCTACTACGTTCGAACTTCTTTTTACCCGCACAGCACCAACATTTCGTGTTTTAAACAATCCGTGGGTTATCCACAATCAACCGGTGTCTAGGGCGAAACTCGTTCTCACACTTATATCACAGTAAATCACGATTAACGCCTTTGAAAACGGCGTGCACACGATTTAGAACTCTTCCCTCTTCACACTGTCCATTTTCCTTCCGCTGCAGCTAAAAGTTCATAAGACATTGGTAAAAGTTTATTTTAAAAAAGCATTTTCTTCGCAATGTGTCGCTATACAGACCAGGAGGCACTACCCACAAAAATAAAATATAAAGATGACAATTCCCAACATTCTATCACGAATGCGTTTTCCACAAAAGGGACAAAAACCTATAAAAAAAAATGAATTCCTTCAAGGAATATAAACCTCGACTTCGAAGTGATTACGTTTATTATCTGTCGCACGTTTACGTCACTTGGTCGTTATTAGCTGGAATGCATCCAGAAGAGAGAAAGAGAGTTCTAAGAACTAATAAATGTCCTTGGAAAAGGATGCAGCACTTGCACGTAAAAATCGCCCTTAGCAACTAAAAGGAGGGAGAAAAATAATCGATTCAACCTCAGATACTCAAAAACAAATCTACGGTTCTGTGCTATTCGATAACATTTCACTTTACTTGAAGAACAGACGGCAAAGAAGAAAGACGTCACGGTTATTCTTATCTTCATTCCTGAATAGCTACGTAACGGACATGAATTCCGAAGAGGCAACTTCATCCAAACAAAAAAAAAGAATTTAAGAAGGATTTCCATCTCAAAGTTTTCAATTTAAAATACGGAATGACACGCAAGAGGAAACACGATAAAGTCTGGGCTTGAATGTTGCGCGTTTTGATGGCAGGAATATATATATATTCTTGTATCAGCGGCAGTACAGCAACATTCGGGAATGTCGAAGGTCGGCGACCTTCCTCCGTCAACATCGAATTATTTCTAGGAACGACGGAACTCGTGCGTGGTTGTTTCGCGAAAACGCGACCCCAACATCTATAGCACGCAGCTGAACCTCAAAACCAACACTCGGTAGCATCGAGTTGATGACGGTGAAAACCAGAAATTGACTTCAAAATGACATCATAGACACAACCTTAGCCTTCCCGAGTTATGTCGTTGGTCTGAAAAGTGGTACATACTGCCTAAAGCCTCCCAACGACCATGGTAAAGCAGAGTAATGCGGCTAAATAAGGCGAAGAAATGATCGGGTGGCGACAAGGGGTTAGGAAGAATGTTTGGGGAGCATATGTGGAGCCAATGTGCCGAAGTGGGTATCCTACACCGTGTCGTGGGTGGCAGGGATGGACCGCTCCAACGCTAAGCGACCTTGCGGAAATCTGGAAAAGTTCCAGTGCGAGTGTAAAAGCGAAGGAAAGCTAAAATTGAATTCCGAGTGTACCGCTGGCCTACATAAGGCCACATCCACGCAATCAACAAATGCCGATGCGAGGACCTCACAAGGATTAAAACCCATGAACCGGGGTTCGTGTTGGAAAAACGACCGAAGAGACCCGAATACGATGCAAGCGTGACAGAACTGGGCAAAATTTACGTGAAAGCAATGTATATAGATCTTGGTTTAGACCGTGATCTCATGGGAAAAATAACGAAGAAACATTCAGATTTGATATTATAAAATATGCCTGCGACAGCATAACATTCTTACGTTACTCAGCTGCCTCACGGTACTAATGATTGTATTACGTGTCATTAAACAAGTAAACTATATTTTAAAGTTATAGATATATTGCAGACATAATTACCTTTTCTAAAGATGAAGTCAATGAAAATGCACAATTAAGTGGAACAACAGCTCAAAAATGACAATATATGATGCTCATAATTCATAAAATATTAAAAATATTTAAACTGATAATAAATAGTATCGCATATCTTAATAAAAAATAAATAAATATAATTTTTCACCTAATTGGCAGCGCTAGTGTTGTGTCAATATATATGTATGCACCTCATATAAAAGGAAAGTATCACTACGGTATTGTTTGGATGGATGCTTCTTGTACGATAATCACCGTATACGAGAATACGTACATTCTAGAAATCAAAATTTCCGCAACATCGTAAAAACCAAGACACCTTATGTATAGACGACCAGGGAGATTTCCATGATACATCAGAAATAATTCAATAAAAACCAGCTGAGTAAAAGTATCTATCCCACGTGCAGTATTATTGGGAAAATGTTTCTGTAACTGAAAAAATATCATAAGGGAACAAAGCTCAAATGAATAAAAATTATAGCCGTAAAAATGCTTTCAGCTATATATTGAAACCGACATTTATTGCATGAATATTAAATAGAAGCTGTCATGACGTCCTTAGTAATAAATATACTTCATCTGTGGATGGCACAACCGCTCACAAAATCCTTAATTCGACTCAAACAACTTAGTAACCATATTAAAAGTCACCTTGGTCATGCAAAAATTCGTAGCAAGCTAAGCCATCTCATGGGTTATTAAAATTTACCATTACAGAACCTATTCTGCCATAAATATAATATATCTGCGCAAATAATAAACACTATCTACTAACGACATTTTTTTGGGCTTGCGAAAATATATTGGCAATATTAGTGACGTAACGTATGACGTTTATGAACATTAACAGTTTATTAATGATAAAAAATACAAATTCACTGATGGTTAACTGATCTCGCAAGACCTTGATACGGAGAAACGATGCTAGTCGAGCTCTCATTGGGCGAACGCTAACCTACTAATATAGATGTTCAGATTTGCTATAAATACTTATATAGACAATAATAATAGATTATGCACTTACCCATCGCCTACAACAACACACTTGATGGCTTGCATTTTCCCGACACGTCCACCTTGCTCACTCCTCGCAGGAAATAAGCGTCAATGGGCGGGGAGATGATTATGGTGGGGAACTACACTACGAAGTCAAATTGAACACTTAAATTTCTTAACTACAAATTTGTAGACCTTAAATTGCATAAAAGGTAGAGTATACAAGCGTTTAAATATTATAAATATTTTTTTTATTTACCAATATACATGTTTAAGAAATTATTAATGCACAATAATTATGACCAGTAACAAACAAATGGCTACGTTATGGAAGCAGCAGGTGTTCGCCTTGGATTCAAGATATAACGCTCATCGGGCACCAAACCATCCTAATTTTAGTATGAATTGCCATTTTAATTAAACAATGCAATGGTTTATTTCTATATAAATTATAACTTTCTATTGACATATAGTAAAAACGTAAATATTTATAACTATCATCTTTTCTAGGAACCTTGTATATAAGGAGAAGAAATCAGCTTTTGCGAGAATATAACGGAGGCGAGGTCAGAAATACACACTGTAGTTCATTTTTAAAGGAGACAGGTATTCCTTTTTAAATATTCATCTATCTGTTCTGTTGTAGGATCCTGGGATAAGGAAGCAATACTTAAGGCTACGTGGTCAGCTTTTGCAACAAAGATATGGGGTTCCTGCAGACCAGACATCCCAAAAAAGCCGTAGTGCGAGTGCTAGGAGCAGTATTAGGGTGAATGAAATACATTTTTAACTTTTCCATTTGCATGCGGAAAATTTTAGTAATAATAATAATATCTTTCAATATAGATCAGTGAATCCCCGGATATCTTTAAGCTTCAAACAAATAATTACTTAACTGTTGGGTATGGAGAAGTTGTACCAACAAAGCAAGCCGAAGCATCTCGTGCCATTGTTGGTGGAAACACCATTGCTGAAAATTATGCATTTGTTGGAGTTCATCACATATTTGATCAAGTGAGTATAACTGAGTCTTTACAGAATAAGTTTTCTCTGAGTAACATGATATATTCGATGGAATGCATTCTATGGTCGAGCTACAATATTTTCTGTGTACTACATATACAGTTGCTAAGTAGTGAATTTATGTAAGATAATGATGCTGAAACTTATTCAACAGCGTAACCTGTAGGTTTTTTAGTAATGCATAAATTCCATTGGGATTAGCTTTCCGAACTGTACTATCAAAAATGTAATTCATATGTAAGGAAAAGTTGTTTTATGTAACTAATGAATGATTTATGTGATGCTTTTATTTTTCAGCATAGAGATGCAGTGACAATGATAAAGTTTGGCAATAATGACAGGTCACGACTTTGTTGTGCTTCTCTTGATGGATTAGTATCAGTCTGTGATGTTGCTGCTACACCCCCAAAGGTCCTTTTTATTCTTAATGGGCATGAAAAAGGAGTAACAGGTAATGTAGAAGCTATGAAGGATCTTATAGTGTTTAAACTTAATTTGTACTTGATTGTTATTGTTTTACTTAAATTGTATCTTTCAGATTTGGCAATGGAATTGATTGTATTCATTTGTAGTTGTTGATTTAGTGAAGAATTTGATAAATGGATGTAGATTTCAAATAACCAAATTAACATATATATATATACACCTGCTAAATTAACCATGAAGCATTTTTTCAATTCTTCATTCTATGAAAATTTTAAAAGTTTTTTAGTGTGGAATTATTTGACTTAAATTGCTTGACGAAGATACAAATCGTGTTAATTTGTAATTAATAGAAATTCCTAAAGTCATACATTTGTGTATTTAATATAACATTTATTTAAGGTTGTGATTGGTCTATATCCAATGACCTGCTTGTAAGCAGTTCATTAGATGGTACCATAAGATTGTGGGAAGTTGGACAGCAGTCTCAGAAACCACATTGTCTTCGTATTGTTCGAGATCAAGTAGGCGCTGAGGTGCTATCCTGCCTTTTCCATCCAGTCAACAATAACTTAGTCATAGTATCCTTTTTCTTGAGGCATAAATATTTTTCATCTGTTGGAACTATTGGAACCTAAGGAATTATCTACCATCTGCTATTAAATCTTATTTAACTTGTGGGATTAAAATCTCAGGATTAACAAATATAATAATTATAAACCAGATTGTTATATTATTTTTAATTATATATAAGTTCAAAATGATAGAGGGATCCGGGTAAGATGCTGTATTTCATTTCCAAAGTGAGGTTTATTTTTTCCACTCTTAGATTTCTTGGAGGTGTATGTTAGTTTTTGATCCTCATTCATATGCTTTATTGACTTATTTATTTCATTATTGCATTGGGTACTTACGTATTAACGGGGAGCTCAACTTAATATGTAAGTACCGATTGGTTTCTACCAAGATATCTGTAGTCTACAGAGGAATTATATCTCGCTTGATTGTTGCACTGCAAATGGAGGGGATATTGGCAAGCCTTCGGCTCACTTTGTTTTTATTTTAGTTGTCGTCTCCGGGCGCTACCGCGCCCTTCGCCTCGCTGGAACCAAACTATCCCTCCCCATTGTCCGGTGATCTGTTTGTAAATGTCGCGACAGGCCGATCAGTCGAGACGCTTTTGATAGCATTTTAGAAGAAATTGCTAAATATTGGCCACCAGAAATTAAAATGTGATTCTTTTTCAATTGTTATCTATAACAAATCATTTAAATGTTAATTGGTTTCTTTTAATGTTGTTCTTAAAAATTAAATCATAATTTAAGTGGTATTTGTTCCATATTTATATTTTGAAGTTGGGCTCCCCGTTAATACATAAGTACCTTGCATTGAACAGATTTTCTAATTGATCACTGCAAATATCTTTCATTGAGTGCTATTCTTCTTAGAAAGTTTTTTTAGTCCCAATTCTGCCAATAACTGCTTTTTCTACTGTGCAAAGTGATATACATTAAACCTTTGTCCAACACTGATTTCCCTAGCATGGATTTGTTTAAACACAGTGAAATATTTACTTATTTACCCAGTGCTTATAAAATTTAATTCTATGCAGCCCTCTTATGAATATTACATGCATGTGATGTAAGAAAGCTTGTAGTCCAGGAGCAATCAACCTATGGTGCATCCATCTCTCATAAGTGACATATTGTGCTTCATGCACTTTACGTAAACTTCATTTTTCCTCAATTACAGTTTACATCACTAAATCACATTTGCTTGTAAAAGATAGGTTTATTACATACTAGCAGAAATGCCCGGCGTTGCTCGGGTTGCTATGGTATTTAGCATTTTCCATTTCTACAAACATATAAAAAAATCTTTTTCATGATTAAATACTACATTTTATGCGAATTCAGTCTTCAAAAATATAAAGTTGATTTTTTCAGATTGATGAGTGTTTTTATCTCGAGTTCGTATCTTTATTTTAAGTAATTTAAATTTGCAAATATTGTGCATCAAGCAATCGATTTTTACATGTTATCTTATGGAAAATTGTCAATCCCCTATATTGGCAGCACTGACTAATCCTGGTTGGCCAAACCTTGACCGTACACTAAGTTAAGATGTAAGTAAGAATCGGAACAAATTTGGTTTGAGCATGCTGAATGATTATGGAAAAATGTTAATCCTCTATATTGGTAGACTGACTGATCCCGGTTGACCAAACCTTGATGAAAATCTGGCTCAAAGTATAAACTTACTTTATTTAAAGTTGATGGCTCTATCTTTAGCCATTCTCGGGTTTTAAGCAGACATATAACCAGACAGACCAAAACTTTATATCTTACTACATATTAAATTTACGAAGGTTTTGATTAGCCACCGGCAATTTGGTAACAAATTTCACTGCAGTAGGACATGCAGCACCAGGGGGCGACAGGAAGAGGAATTTCAAGACGATGTCCCAAATCCAATTTGCAACAATCCTGTTTAACAACAATGTAGTTCCATCGCAACGATAAATTTTCACCTAACAAAACGTTAAATTTTCCTGTTCAAAACTAATTTATGGAGAAATTCGATGCATATTTAAAAAACAACAGCAAGAAAATGAATTATATTCTTTTAAGCATTCTTTAGTCCAATTCCCAGATTCGTACGATGATTCTAAGTAATTTTAAAATGCAAATGAAAAATATGCTGCACTCGTTCCCGATGCAAAGTTTCAGTTCTTTGGTTTTTATGACCGTTTATTTATTTATTTCCCCCCCCCCCTTTTCAAGCAAAAAATTTAAAAAATAAGCCCAAGGTGCACACCCTCAGGTTTAACTAAATAATTGCCAAGTTGTTAGATATATGTAATTCATTTTATACAAGTTCCAGGCTAGGTTCATCTGTGCCTTCTTATCTTGAGTAAATTTTGAATTTGTAGACTGAACTAATCCATTATATCTTTTAAAATTTTAGTAAGCTTTGTGTTTAGAAATTTTCTGGGAAAATTGCCCAGAAATAAGGAAGTATTAAATCTAACAGGTGAGCAACACAAGTATGTATAAAATAGGCAAAATGAGAAAACTACGTATTGGAAGATGTTTTTATTACATAAAATTAAAATCGGGTATCATGTACATTAGAGCAATAATTCAGATTTAAACATCATAAGGGGTTCCAACAAGATAAAAAATATTGAGAACTTTTAAATGTATAATAAATTTTTTTAATATACAGTATAATTTAATGCTTTATATTATTATGTAAGGTTTAATAGCCTGAATCAGGAAACCCAGGCTTTCTAAAGCTTAAGGGCCCTGGGCTGAAGCCATATAGGTAAATCCACACCTGGCTATTATGACTTTTGGCAAGTTTCAAGTAAATATTGGCTGCATTAGATGTCATATTAACCAAAGTGCATTAGTTACATAACCTAAAAATGAGTTAAGTGAAGTATAACTAGAAATTTGCTAAATATTGGGTTTAATACAATTGAATTGTAGATTAACTTCAAGATACACTAAGGGTACATCCTAGCTAGATAAACACATATGAGTAAGAATATCTTGGTGGGTTTCTTCCCATAAAATCTGATCTTGTAATGAATTAATTAAGCATTTTAATCCTATATTTTACTTAAATAATGAAATGATTATTATTTATTAAGTAAAATTTGCTGAAACACTTAATACTTAACACCCTTTCAGGATAAGGTATTTCTCCACATAGATTGGTCCTAAATTTTATTCAAAGGTGAGAATACTTTTCTAACCAATGAGAGAGAAAACATTTTTTGAAAAGTAGGTGTTTATTTAGTATAATATTCCTTCTGAAGGAATACTTGCTACAGTTATAAATCTCTCAAAATATGGTGTTTCAGAAAAAACAGTCCACCCCTGAAAGGATTAAAAACAAAGGTGATCAGAAATTAATTTTACAACCACCCATGTTGACTTAATCTTCTTAATATGGTCATTTTAATTTGTTCCCTTAAAAGAAACCAAATTTTACTCAGAATGGACAGAATTATTCATAAATAACTTATTAACGTTTTACCTTCATCCTCATTTTATTTTAAGACTAGTGTAATGCTCGTTGAAATATCAACGGAAGAATTATAGATAGATTATTATTATTTTCATTTAAAATAATTAATATCACACTTTTACATATGAAATATTTCGTCATATACAACATTTCTAGTGAGTATTCTGTTGTTGACGGGCTATCTTTAGTTAAACTTAAAATAGTTGCCTCTCTTTCCCTCCCTCCCCTCCCCTCTCACACCCCCTCTCTCCTCCATTTCTCCCCCTCTACCTCTCTCTCATATTAAAAGCATTCAAACCACGTTTATACCCATAAGGATTGAATTAACAATATGACCAGTCCTAGAAATTGCGTGGCCCAATTAGAAAACTTTTGGCGGGGCTCCTACATCTAAAAGGCGTAGTTTCCTGCATTCTGAGAGCATCAGATGGCCACTCATGAGACCACTTGGGTATGGATGGGACTATGGATAAATCTAAAAAGAATCATCACCAATAGATAGTTTGGTGCCTCTACACCATTGTGGGGCCCCCTTAGCCGCGGGGCCCGGTTGGGTCCAATAGGTACAATTGGCCTAAGGCCGGCCCTGTATAGAGGTCTAACAATGGAATTGGTAGGCAAGGCAACATCTCGTTAAAATGGCAAGATTTCCTCAAACTGTGTGAATTAAACGTTTACATCGAGAAATTTTGAACTGTAGGCAGAAAAAGATGTACAGAATAAGAAACTTTATAATGTTTTCTTCAAAGTGGTTTATATCCAAAGATTGTAGGTCAATTCTTTCTAATCTAAAAAAGAATGAAAGCCTGCATGTCGAAATGTCCATTTTTATGTTACCTAATGGGAAATAAAAATTATCTCCTGGAATCGAACCCGGGTCTTTGATCTTGAGTTCGATACATTAAAACTTTTTGTTGTTATATTATAATGCTGTCCTGAAAATTTTATCAAATTCGGTTCAGTTGTCTGTGAGATATTAAGCTTCAAAAAGCATTACATGACAAAGTGACATTGTGACACTGTCTTTTATATTTTAAGATATGTATTTAATCTGTTCAGTTTTATCCTGTATTCATGGCTGACGCACTGAAGTTATTTCATCAATCTTATGTTTAATTCTATGAGAATGATAGTCTTCACAATCAAATTTACAACATTAATTGTACATTATTGGTTGTTTCTTATTTTTAACAATAAGCTATTGAATATCTTTTTTGCATTAACCCTTAATCTAATTTCTCATGCTGGAAATTCAAGTGGTATGGTAGCAGTACTAAACATTTCTACCGGGATATACCCTAGAGGGGGCAGCAGCAAAGTGGGAGGAAAGATTTTATCATTGACATTTGATGCATCTGGACGACTACTTTGGTGTGGAAATAACAAGGTGAATGTTATGTCATGATTTTTTATAATATCCTTTTTTTTAGATAAATATTGCAACATTTGAAAAAATTTTTATTTCAAAGCAGAAATCTTACATTGTTTCCTCTTATCATTTATTAACCTTTATCTGCCAAGCGTGCCATATATGTACGTGCTGCTTACTTCCGAGACCGTTTACATAGATCATATTTGACAGGGAGTTGGGAGGTTGGGATGAGAACATCCCAAAAGAATTATGTCACAGAAGACAGGCAAGAGTGCCCAAGATTGAAGATTTAAGGAAGGGGAGACATAAACAGTAAACAAATGTTTAACTAGTTCTAAGCCCAAACACTCCTACCTGCTTTCACACACACTGTAAACATAACCCAAAGAGAAAGTGCCAAAACTGTAATGCTCTCCTGTTATTTTTTCTTCCATTTGAGCACCCATGTTTTTAGCCGTCTTCTTCAGTCTTCTAACTATACTGGTAGTCTGCTAAGGCGAGTGAAATTTTCATAGTAATAATAGATGCTTTATTTGAGGGAAAACTCAGGCCCAAAAGAGAAAGAATTAATTTCTTTGATCATTTCATCTGTAAGTATATGGAATGCCTGTTTTTGTAGACCCTTATGAGAAGGATTTCTGAACACAAGAAGTGGTAATCAGATGAGTAAGATAATTGACCTGAAACATCTGCTAAAGGTCATCAATGGATAATAGGATTGGTATTGTGTTGTTTAGTTTACCCTCTTCATACCATCTTCCTGGTCAACTGAAGCCACATATGACTCATATCCTCTAAGGAATATATTATGAGCAAAACATCCTCTCTTCTCCCTAGATCCTTTTCTATTATCTGTAAAATGGATTAGATCTCACCAATTTCATATTGACACTCCTAAAGCTCCTGTACTTTCACAGGATGATTTGAGAGATCTATCTATCATGATGAAAATTTCTCTTGCCACATTATAAAAATGCATGCAATTTCTCTGTGTATTAGGGAAGTGAGATGATTCCTTGCGAGTGGATGTTGATACAGAATTTCATATAGTAAGTGGACAGGAACACGTGGGAATGTCATTCCACTTTATAAAAAATAAAACCTATAGCATTCCTATTATTAAAAATATCAGATATGAATATTCTGATTACTAGTGTTCCTATTGTTAAAATTTTCCAATTCTAACATTGCACATAAGTGAAAGAAGGGTACAGTAAGGCTCTGCAATTAATCATTTCGATGCTCGCCGTTCCGCAGATTCGTCGCTGATTAGGTATCAGTACCTACAGATCGTCATCAAGTTTCACAATTTCGTCATCTGACATGAGTTTTGATCTGCTTGATCAATGGTTCTTTTATGCTGAGTGCATTAAAGAGCTGAGTACTGCGAAGGCACGGCTTCACCCTCTTCTACAAGACATCAACTATGCCATTTTGGAATCATACATGCCTTGTGAATCATCTTCCAGCTTTATGAATAAATGTCTTGCTCTTTATGAATGCATATAACTTGTGAAATGTGCCATGACTTCTCTTATATTTCGATGATTACACATATAAGGGTTATGCAGTGACATATATTGTAATTTCTTATTGAATTCACCTGAAACTAGCAAGCTTTATCTTAGTTACAGTGAGACATATCTAGTGATCTTTGTGAATTGATTTTTTGCTGCATTTTATACATAACTGTACTTACACCACTCATCCCAATCCACTTCAAGCTAGCCTATGACTCAAGTACCACAACATTATTAAGGTGGATACTTATTTGTTATTTGTAAATAAACTTTTAATATTTGTTTATATTGATGTTTCATTTATAGTTTTTATCATTTAGTTATACTTTTGTGTTACCTCACTATTGTGTTGATGTTTTATTAAAGATTACTATATAAGATATCAGGGGTCAGGAACGTGTTTCCCTTACCGTATATCTTCGAGTATAAGGCAATTCGAGTATAAGTCAAAGTGTACTTTTTAGCCTAAAAAAGTGTCAAAAATCCAAGATTCGAGTATATGTCAAAGCAAAGAAAACGAACACAACATAATTTTGAAATTAAAAAAAATAATATACGTACGTATATACAGGTGAACCTCTACTTACGAACATTCAAGAAACGAGCAATTCGTATTTACGAACATTCCACATAACAATGAATTGTGCCTCGCACTTCATTTACGGACACACCCTCATGCAATGACGAACATCAGTTGCAGTAAGAACACGTAAACTTGTCACCACTTGTCATTTGCCGTTTGTATTCGAAACCATATGGGTGCATGTTTATATATGTATTTTTTTTCATTGCCCTTGAAATATGGAAAACAATCATAAATGTAGTGTTTGTCAAAGTGCTAAGAATGGTAAAAAACGTCGAGTGCTTTCAAAGGAAATTAAAATGGGCATAATACACATCAGAAAAAGGTGAGTTGCTTGCTTCAATTGGTCGTGTTTATGATCTCAATCGTTCAACAATTGCAACCATTTTAAAAGAGAAAGGGAAATTTGGTGATCATATTCGCAATACAGGCTCTGTTCAGTCCGTGATTATAATTAAAAAACGAAAGGCTGTCGTGGAAGAAATGGAATGGTGTTAACAATTTGAATTCAGGATCATAATAAAAAACCAACACTTGCGTACTGAATTGATTCTTCTCTTCAATCCACTCATTTGGGCAGGTCTTTTAGAGATAAAATATAAATTTTAAGTTTTCCTTTCAAATTATGTAAGTACGGCGATGCTGTATTATTTTATCATTAACCTTCGCATTTTCCATTAATTAGCGTGAATTTTTCATTCTAATGCACTTCAAGTCAGTCAAATGTTGTTTTTCGCCCGTCATTTTTACTTTCTCATACGTAGTAATGGGAAAGTATTGTATTCATGAAAAAAATCGACTTCGAGATTTCAACGGAAATACATGTTTTGAGGTCCCTAGAACACGTTTAGACTATTTTTGGAATGATGTCTCTGTGTGCGTATGTTATTGTGGGCGCTCTAACTCAAAAAGTACATGCCATATCGTTACCAAACTTCATATATAACACTTGAACATGAGCACAAAGAACTGATTAGTTTTTGGACAATAACGGATAACCGGAAGTCGTGATTTATTCGAAACCCGATTCGGTTTTTGCGATATTTCTTTGTTAAAACATCATTATTCTATATACAATTCTATACTAATGTTATAGAGAATGTAATTTCCTACAGTTTTAATTTGAAACAATTTTCTATAGGAGTTATTGTTTAGGAGTTATTTATAAATAACCGGTTTTTCGGTTTCCGTTAAATATCTCCTTAAAAACGTCGTTATTGGTAATCTTCGTAAGGACCAAAGTTGTAGAGAATAATATTTCTTCCATGTTTTGTTTGAAACTAATTTTTGTAGAACCATCCATTTCGGATATATTTCGCTTTATCTTAATACCAGCCTACAGCGCCAACACCATGAAGCGGCGAATTCTGTAAACATTCAAAATATACGTAATTTACGGCAAGGACGTGTCTTCTTTTATGATACAAAATAATAATTTTGCCTTATAATGCTACTCATAATAATTTAAATATCTATACCCCAAATATGGAGAAAGTCATGTGTTGGCCACATCAGATTTTTAATTATTGACCCAGAAAAATGTCCATCTAGTTTGCGACTCGAATATAAGTCGAAAGTAGGGTTTGATCGACCTAAAAATGGAAGAAATTTCTCGACTTATACTCGAAGATATACGGTATATTAGTTATTTCTTATGAGAAATGGTGATGTTCGTCATTTTGTATTTCGTTGCCTTTTTCAGGAACATAACACCGACAAAATTTGAGGTTGTTGGAAAGGTTGTTGGTAAGATTATAAGCCACATAACTTATTGGATGTATAAGATTGTTCTTGAGAACCCATCTTCTCTGTGAACAGTGCCGTAACTAGGGGGGGGGGGGTAAGTGGGGCATCTTCCCTGGGTGCAACTAAGCAAGGGGCGCAAAAAATTGAAATAGTAACTAAGTAAACTAGAGAAAATAATTTCTTGAAGGGGAAGAGGATGCATATTTAGTAGTTTGTCCAGGGTGCTAAAATATCTAGTTACTGAGCTGTCTGTGAATATTAGAATAAGAAGGAATGTGGAATAGGACCTAAATCACTGTTTGTAGTTTTTTTTATTTATTATGGAAATGTATATGCAGTTCAGGAGCTTCAACAAATACAATTTTTATTATTCCAAGACCTTGTGGTTCAAATATGTAATTGGTTTAACCAATAATTTTTAATTAAAGGATACAACCAGATCATGTATTGGGGTCAAATTGTATGGCAAGTTTGATAATTCATTCTTGTTTTTTTAATCCACCAGGGTACCATTGTGTCTTTCTTGTTTGAGCTTGGATCTGGTCGGTTGAGCAAGTGCCGACGTATCAGTGTAAGTGAAGGCTGTCCCATCACTTGTCTTTCCTTCCGAGCATGGATAAGTAGAGAGGCCCGGGACCCCTCCTTACTTGTGAATTGTGCAACAAATGCCATATGTTTGTTCAGGTGAAGTTTTTACTATTATATACATTAAGTTTCTTTCATTACAATAGTAATAAGTTTCTTCAGCATTTTCTTCATAAACTTTTTTGCATGCAGTAAATACTTGCAGGATTAAATCTGGAAAAACCTTTTTCTAAATACACCATATTAAAATCTTTAGTTCGCATGACATCACAATGTAACATATAAAATTATAAAACATTGCTTCCTCATATATAAATGTGTTGAGAAACTTGAGATCAAAATTTTCCTGTTATTTCCTTTATTTATGTTGCCATTTAGTTTGAAAAATATTGAATGAGAAATATTTTTTTCCTATTTGTAGTGCAATTTCCAAGTTTGGTTTCTTTTTAATTAATCAGCTAAATTTGGTTGGCCATAATTAATATGGAATCTTTATCACTAATTGTTACATACTTGCCATTCATTCTCCTAATTAGCTAGAATGATATTGTATAATATTGCCAGATAAGGAATATATTTTTGTATAATTTTCTTCCCTTATTTCTCAATGTAAGAACTGAAACAGGTTGAAGTTTTTAAATCTATAATTTTTCCTTCTATTCCTCAGAGTGAGAGATCAAGAAGGCAGTTTGGTTCTCCGTCGGAAATTCATTATCCATCATCAAAGGCATTTAGTAAGATCTACCTTTTGTCCAATAATGTCTTTCAGGCAAGGTGCTTGTGTTGGTAAGTTTTAGTCATATAAAAGTATTTTAACTATAATTTCAAACCTATTTATTTTGAATTCATACTGAAATCATAAACTCAAAATTCTGCCATTCAACATCGCCAATATGTTTTCTTTCTTATTATAATAGAATTGTATGCCTCCAGGCTCCCTGTTAAAATGCTAATGTTGTTAATGACTTTCACAAGGGTCTCACCTTGGTCCGTTGTCATTTAACTTATTTATTAATGATATTGTTCTTCATCTTGCTCCAATGCAATATCTATTATATGCTGATGATCTGAAGATCTGTAATGTAATTTATTCGAAAAAAGATTGTATAGATTTGCAAGAATGCTTAACTAGATTGAGCATGTGGTGTAGTGATAACGTAATGGTTTTAAATATAGACAAGTGCTATAAGATCTTATTATAAGAATAAAGGCCACCGCACACCGGGCGCTATACTATGAAGATATAATATAAGGATATATCGCTAACTTTTGTGCAACATGTAATTCAATGTAAGCCCGCAGACTGAAGGAAAAATATAGCGCGCTATAAGCTATAAAACCCCGCTATATAGCACGCGTTGTGGTCTTGGCTATTTTTACAAAATATAGCAGAACTAGCGCATGCGCAGAATGCACGGGCGACCACGTGTACAGTGCTCCTAGCGTCATATAGTTGAAGTCTTTACTTGAGCAAGTATCTGGCTGCTTTTTTTTTTTCTTATACAGTGTTTGACATGGAAGACATGCAAGATCTCTTCAAACTGCGTTTTTGTTAAACGAAAATACTGTCGGAACTTTTCGTCATCGTTTTGTAGATCCTGAAATAAATGATGGCACTCTCCAAGTTGCTCTCTACTAATATTAATTTCATGAATCCACTTCCTTTTCTTTGGCTTTAACCCTTAAACCGAAGTATCTACTTTTTGTCTATTATTAGAAGTATGTCAGACACGCATATAAAAATATTCAATTTTTAATGTTTTATTATTAAATTAAGTGTAATGATACATTAAGCTTATTCATTTATTACATATAAATAATATTCGCCATATACCGATGTAATATTAATATTTAAAAATCTTTGCGTTGAAAGTATACGTAATGTAAAAAATAGTTTGCGCTTACAAATCTCCACAACATATGTCACAAATCTTTTTGAAACATTGTAAGTAGATTGGCCTTTGACATTTTATGCATTTATACCTGGTATTTCGATTTTGTGTATACGGACATTAGCTACACTTCCTTTTTCTTTCAGGTCCGTCGCTCTCAGATTTCTGTTTTGGTTTCGGTGTGCCATCCTTATTTGCTTCTTGTAAAACGCTTTCAATGAGTTTTTTCAAGTCTGAACGGAGATTTGGAACAGCAAGTCTGTTTCCTAGGTGTGGCCTCAAAAGTACTACAGTTAATTCTTTCAAAAAATTGAATCTCCTTATATTTTTCCGAATTTTTGAAACATAAGTAGACTATGTAACTATTCACCACAGATATGTTTACAAACGTATAAAATACTGCTAATGGCCAACGTCGACTTCTTCTGTTATAAGAATAATTAGCGCATTTATGATCCATTACATCGACGCCTCCTTTGTTCGGTTGTAAAATCCTACTATTTCCGGTTTATTTGTGTCGATGCATAGTTGATACCATCAGCACCGTTTATTCTTTTTTGGAACATAACTGAGCAATGTGATATCATTACTAAATCCATACAATGTCGAACCAACTTCTATTTTCCTCGATGGTAAAAAAACTTTTGGGATTTTCGTTTTTTCTCTTCAGTGTTCCTACGTACGCTAGCTTTTTCTCTCGTAATATTTGCACCAATTCTTTGATGTACTACCGTCTTCCGAGGTGCTAGGGCCTGCATCCATCCTTACTTCTGTAATAAATCTAAATTATAATTATATAATTCTAAAAATTGGTAGAAAAAGAAATGAAAATAATATTTATTTGTAATAGTAATAATTTGTTTCTATCTTACCGAAGGAAATTTCTCCGTAATTCGAAGTATGTGTCCACCAGACACGCAAAAAATATACGTTATGAGATGTAGGTGTCCACGAGACACTGTAACTTTTGAAAAACGATTTCTTACGAACGGTTGAGAAATTGCAACTGCAAAAACAATATATCATCCGCAGCAGGAAGTAATTTGAGGAAGGTACTGTGGGGTTTGGGCCGCCTGCTCAACCAGTGCAGCCACACTAACAAAATGAAAAATCGTATGTGGTTGTCAGACACATACTTCGGTTTAAGGGTTAAAGCCAATGTTAAATACAGCAATGCCTCGGCGTTTATTCTCTTGGCCATCTTGTAGAACTAATTGTAAGCGAGTTTCCCGGGAAAAAATAAAACATATTATAGTATCTGGTGTGCGCATATTTATATCTTATCGCTAGCTATAACATAGCACAAAAATATAGCGCTATATAGTATAGCGCCCGGTGTGCGGTGGCCTTTAAAGTCCTATTCTGTATAGTTATAGTCTTAGGCCCGGTTGCATAAAGATTTCGTTATGGAACCAATAACTATTGGACTCAAAAAGTTATGGGACTCATAACTTCCCCCGTGTTTCTTGAAGCTATTGTCGTCATAAGTTACCTTTCAATAGCTATTGCTCCGTTCACGTAGTTTTGTGGAAGCCGCTAGGTGGTAGCACGTGCGAAAACAAAAAAAATTAAGCGAGAAATTCAAATTAAAAAATAAAATGTAATAAAAACATTTACAAAATCAAATTAATCCGTCTATTTTTTCCACTATCGGCATACTTGTCAATAACTTCATCAGTTATATTAATATCTCTATGTATGGATGACAGCGCCAGTCCTACAAGATGTGATTCAGATATTGTGTTTCGTAAATATGATTTAAGTCTTCGCAAGGATGAAAAGCGTCGTTCAACAGTAGCTGTGGAGACAGGAAGTAAAGCTAATAATTTTGATAAGAACATATATACTGGCAGTCCCCGCTTATACGTCAGGTTACGTACCTGAAAACTGCGACGAAAGCGGATTGACATTTTTTAAATGATTACATCAACAAAAGAAAATTCATTAGTAGATCACGTAACAGACAGAGAAGCTAATGGGTTTTATGTAATGATATCTAAATATAATAAAAACTATAATCCACTAGGGAAGCCTTAACTTATTGGAATTCTGTAAGTCAGAATAAATAGAACAACAAACTATGTCAAAATTCCACTATATTAATCAATAACACAACCAGAATAAGTCAAACTGTAATTCGTAAAATAAAAAATAATAACAAAACGTATTCTATATTGAACGAGACAAACGGGAAAATGATAGCTAACAATAATTCACGATGTACATATTAATTATTGAATTACAGCGAACTTTAATTGATAAACGATCATAATATTAAAGGAAAAAGCACGCTAATGTCTACAGTAATAGTAATGAGACGGTAATGTCAACAGTAATTATAAGAACACGCTAATGTCGGGTATGTAAATATAGCATATAAGAAATTGCATCTTACTTAACTCAAAGAAATTCTGCTATTTATCTTAATGTTATAAATGCACTGTTCCCGTCAATGTGCACACTGTATAAACAATGTAACGAAAAACAAAACGTAAGGCGTAGGTATGTTATGACAAAACATCCGCCATCTTAGATTCTTATGGAACTCATAACATCTTAACCGTACCCATAGGTAGAGATAAGTTATGGAAAGGCTTATGGAACCAATAAGTGCTATTGAACGTTTCAGAAACTGCTTTTAGCGATTTTTCATAAGTTATGTAGTACATAGGCCTATCGGTTCCATAACTCGCGTTCAAGAAACCGGCCCTTAATGATGTTGTGCTATCAGAGGTTCACTCCATCAAAGACTTGGGAGTTGTTTTTGACTACAAGCTTACTTTTCAGTCTTACATTCAGATGATTTCAAGTGAAGCATTTAAAATGTTGGGTTTTGTTAACAGAGTATCAAAAAATTTTACCAATATTAATACTTGTAAATTACTTTATTGTTCTTTGGTTAGATCAAAATTAGAATCTTGTTCAATTGTCTGGTGTCCCTTTTATGAAGTACATAAGAATATGATTGAGAAGGTGCAGAAAACGTTTCTACGTATCATGTCTTATAAATTTACCGTATATACCTGAATATAAGACGAGGTTTTGTTCCAATTTTTATGACTGAAAAATCGCTAGTCGTCTTATAATCGCGCGGTGCGTAATAGTTTGACTGACAGGGGAACCAAATGCAGAGTATAATCAAAATATTCGATTCTTTAAATCAGTCGAAACAATCAATTATTAAAAGTAGTAGTAGAAAATGAATCGATTAAAATGTATTCAAATACAAATACTCTCTTGAATTTTATCCTATATATTACGTGCATAGTGAACCTGCGTGCATCCGTGAGTATGAAGTCTCGCGTAATTATATCGGCGTATTTCTCGAGAACCGTTCATCGTTAAAGATATGCAGTAAACGACGTTTTGTTTCTACTGGCTATGGAAAAATATTTTCGTTTGCTGAAGTGTCCCGGGTTCGAATCCAGGAGACAATTATATTTTCCCATAAGTTTACACGGGGTTTTCGATTTTTCAGAGTGCAAGGTTTTTTCCTTCATTCATTAAAATACGTAAATATGGACAGATTTTCTTCTTTTTTGCTTTATTCGATGGCTAAAGCTCTATACTATCTTATTCTTGCGATGTTTACATGTTACATGGTCGACTTTTTCAGAAATGCGCATTCTTTTTCGAAATTTTGCAGATTTTTCGTACTCATTCCGGGTGTTACCAAGGAGAGACTCATTGTTGTCTCCGATTCATTTAAGGCCAATTAAACCTTCAAATAAACGAAAGAAAAGCGTAATTGTTACCTTCTCTTCACTGATAATCTAAATAAACGCTTGCATTGACGTCGCCTTTATAGTAAGTCCTTTAAGAAGTTCAAATCAGTCATTGATAGACACTTGAAGGAAAGCAACTGTATATGCCAACTAACACTACAAAATTGCTTATTTCAATTGGGTCAGTGTTTATTAGTCAATGGTTTAATAAACCTCTGTCATTGTGTGAATAATAAATTTTTTCCTTTTATTAGAAGTTCAAAATGGAGGGTCGTCTTATAATCAGAGTCGTCTTATATTCGGGTATATACGGTAATATTTATTCTCAATATATTGATTATGATCTGATGTTAACAAATCTATCTTTACTCCCTCTTGTTATACTTAGCCGCCATTCAGATTTAATATTTTTATATCAAGTTTTACATAATAAAATAGATTGTAGTGATTTATTGAGTTTATTAAATTTTCATGTTCCTTCTGTTAATACCAGAAACCAATTTATGTTTCATATTCCTAGCCTTAGTAGAAATTATACGTATTTCCTGCCAATATACTGTATGATGAGAGAAGCCAATTATTTGTATAAGGAGCTTGATTTTTTTTAATATTAGCTTAGAAAGTTTGAAGAGATGGATTAATTTATATTTAGTTTGATTTTTATCTATTTGTTTTATTTGTCATATTTTGTATTTTAAATTTATATATGTATGTGTTTAATGTATTGTCTTCTGTAACTATTTTATGTTAATTTGTAATGCTAAAGGGAGATCCCCGTTAATAAAGAGTATTATTATTAAATGAAACTTAAAATACACAAAGTATATGCACATTAGCTAACTGTTAACAATTGTGAACCATTCAGATGATGGCAAGTGAATAATACGTAACTATTAATAAGTTAATAAATTCAGATAGGTAGAAATAAATAATAAAAAGAAATGGCTTACTTCCAAGAAGTTGTGGCGACCAAAGAACAACTCCACATTAACCTCTAACTAAATGCTTTATTTTACAGGAAATTATAACATAACAGCAAAACAAATGCTCTTGAGACGTAAAACTTGTCTCGCAACATAAAACACTTCATGGGTATTGGTCTATAGTTACACTGTGTCCTCAGGAAACTTTCAGCACACACGGCTTGCGAGGAAAATGTTCTCGTCCGAAGGCATATGCTCCTCTCTCTCTCCGTCACTCGGAATTGCTTCCTCTCGCAGCGGTGACCCTCAGTTGATCCTTTCTCGGGATATGTGGCCGCCTCGTTCTCCCGAAAGCTGCGGTCATGTGATGGGAGCGGATGAGGGGAGGTTCGGCAGGTAGTTTGAACGGGCAACTCCTTGACTTCGTATTGGGTAATTTCTTGATTACATTATATAACCATGGGAGAAAGGAGGAAATGGGAAATAGGGGTAATATTCGCCCTATATAAAGCTCGTTGCTATGGGCCGAGCCATTGGCAAGGAGGCATGGCATTTCTGTTCGGCGATTATGAATGACGGTGATAACGATAGGAAAGGCGATATTCGATGGCTGGCATTATTCGTTGCGTTTCTTCGACAAGTGCTTCGTTAAGTGCGTAGGTGCGGGGGAAATCGCTGCATCCTCCCTCAAAAAATGAAAAAAAATAAAGTTTTGCAGGGTTGGGGGAGAGACCCTGGATCACCTTCTTCCTCCCAATTGTTCACACCCTTTACATGTTGCACTTCGCCTAATAACATCCTATATTAACTCACACACACACAGGAATTGTCTCTAGTACTGATAATTAGTTTATTTGAATAATGTTATTGTAGAAAGTGGGAATAATTCACCGGAAATGTTATGTCGGTCTGAAAATCAGAGTCTGCGACACTGTCTCATCTGAAGTTCTCAGGGAAAAAGGGAAAAAATCACCCCTGATTAACACTGTTCAGGTTTAGTAAACCTCTGGAGAGCAGTTTTGAAAAGTGTTCACTAAGCACTGAAGTCAGATGTCTTCTCGGATGGAAACTCGATAGCCCAACTTATGTCTCCACCATAACAGATATTAGTTATCATAAAGTGTCCTGGTGTGTGGTTTCAGAATACCAAAATGCCTCAAGATACAAAAGATTATTGCCCACTCCTTGCCTTAGGCTTACAATAAGGGCAAATTACACGACAATAGATATTATAACAAGAAAAGAATTCATGGTAGCTCCATCTGGGAAGTACCAAAATTTAACAAAAGATTACTTTGAATTTAAAGCATTAAGTAAAAGTAAACAGTATTCTATGCTGGAAACTTAGCAGCAGTTGTTTTCTAAGACAAGGCATTAAATCAGTATGACATTAACAACTTTCCACTTAGTCAAGTGGTACAGATAATTATTATAAGTGAAACAATTTTAAATCTAGTATATTTCCCCATTTTGAGATGCATGGCTGTTGTTATAAATGGTATACAGTTTATAAACATTTTAAGGTACACTATCCCAATTGGGGAGAGTGCACAAAACTCTAGTGGTAATAGTGATATTATTACCAGCAAACATAAGAAACACATGGCCAGGTTACATTAAACAATAAAAATTTAGAGCCATGGAGACATACATAAAGGTTTAATGACCCTTTTATGATGCCTTGAACATCATCCTTGTTTACACAAAGGCATAGCAGGAGGCCAAAAATTAATTTGTTTTACCAGATTCTCATCTGGGGGCTGATTGCAATGATAAGAATCATTGGGTGATGGGGTCACTAATTCCCTACGACGGACATATGCTATGGGCCGAGCCATTGGTGAGGAGGCATGGCATTTCTGTTTGGCGATTACGAATGATGGCGATAACGAAGGAAAGGCGATATTCGATGGTTGGCGTTATTCGATGGCTGGCGTTATTCATTGCGTTTCTTCGACAAGTGCTTCATTAAGTGCGTAGGTGTTGGGAAAATCGCTGCAAAGTGTAAATGTATACTGTGGTCTGTTATGTTAGCAGGCTAAATTGTCTACATATACCTTATACAACATGTTGAAATCACTTGAATTTTGAAGATGCTTACAATTATTAGCTGCTACCTAATGTGTTTTATCTTCAAGGTTACCTCTCTTATTGATAAGTTATCAGCATATCTCTTCCACATACATCATATCCTTCTTTTGCAAATGGGGGGGTTATGGAGGGATGAGCTGCCAATCTCTTAAATATGGGCTCACTATGTTTTAACAAAAAGAGATGGATTAGAAATCGGCGTTCACTCCTGTGGCTTGTTTCTCAATGGACGATAATTTTTTGGTTCCTCTATTGTGGCCCTTGTTCGAGTGCCCTTGTCATATTGCGGCCCTCTGGCAGGTGCTTTCAGAGAGATATGTTTCCAATCATATTAGAAGTTGAACATCCCTGCCGTTGTATGCACAATATGCACATCCGAAAATTTTAACTATGGGCTCGGTGAGCAGGTTAAAATTTAATAATGGGCTCATGCAAGCCCAACCAATCCCACCGCAGCTCACCCCTGGGTTTACTCTTTAATGTTCTTATTGAAGGAAATAGTGGCAAATGGCATATTTTTCCAATAACATAAATGCAAGTAGTGTGACAGGCCCAAGTTGAATATAAGCCTCCACCAGAATTTGAACTCAAGCCTGCCATATGAAATTCCAACACCTTAACCGTTCAACCACTGCTTCTCCTGATTAATTACACAAAACCAAAATTTTGTCCAGCCATCTTCTTACCCTCCTTAATTGAGAAGGAATCTAGTGATCACACATGATGCAAAATTATAGATACTAATGATTTCCCTCTCTAATTCAAGTTCAACTTGCTTTATTACTAAAGTGAATAATAATTATAGCTTCATCTTTCTTTTTAATAGGTTTGTTTGACTATTGATTAGGCTTTTCTTTCATCTTCAACAAAAATTCCACAACAGAAAGAGTCCATCACCACAGGGGAGGGATGCAGTACAAGCGGAAAAATAAAAGAATGTCATAGACTCTTTTGTGAGAAACCTCACTCCTCTGTTGTGAGAAATTATCATTGTTTTTAAAAAACATAATTTTTTGTGCCACTGGATATACTATATATACTCATGTATAATGCACACCTGTCCTTTTTGCCAAAATATCGTGACTTTTTCTCACACCCCATGTATAACGCACACCTTTGATTTTTGTGGGGTATAAGAACAAAATTATATCATCATGTTAAGTATTAACTAGAGTACTGTAAATAAATACGTTAAAGCATTAAATTATCGCCAGTTAACAATTTTAAAACTTATTCCCGAAGAAAATGACAAATTCCGCAAGTTTTTGTTGTGGAATTTAACAAAGTTATTACTTTCTTTGGAAGTATGAGTATCAGTTACCACTAAGTTAAATCAAATTCCTTTGGTTTTTTTTAAATTTTAAAATGCTTGGACTTGCCCATAAGTATTACATGCAATAAGCTCCACATTATGTCTTAGAGAGACATCATCAATAATGAAAGCGATTGAGTTAAGATGGCAGCAACTTCATACAGTAAGTTGGCCAAACTGATGCCGCATAGAAAACCGCAGCGCCACTGTTGCCAATCCTTTTAAATCAGACAAGAAGGGATCTATAAAATAGATCCAGTTTTGATTTATAGTGGAGTTTGGTTCTCTCTTTACTATCTCATTCTAAAACTGTTTAATAGAAGGAATAACACGAAAATTAACAAACAAACCTGGAAACAGGAAATGCGACAAGTAAGATTAAGTTCATACATGTCATTCTATGGGTTTTAAATTACTTACATTGTTAATTGTACATACTGGACTCATTAACTAAATAAAATTATTTCAATTTGCTTATTCTATGTTTCTTTGTTTTCGGTGTGTGTTTTGCTGGAAGTCTATCTGACGATTTTGCAAAAATTACCGTAATCAGTTGATGAGCTAGTGAAATGCGGAATATTTGGAGAGGATGGAATTCTAACTGTATAGAAGTAATAAGCTGTTCTATATGTATAATAATTAATACAGGCGACTCCTGAGTCTCGTTGGGGATGCGTTCCTGAAAACGTGTTTGAATCTCGAATATTCGAGTGTCGAATGCCGTTTTTCCATATACTTGCATGTTATAATCAGGGGATACGTTCCCGCATCTCGGGAAAAAGTCTCCCCTCACGTTCTATAAAAATAAAATAACATTACTAATATGTTAATACAACAATAATAAATTATGAATAAATTATATAATAAATATTTTAAATGTATAACTTATTTTTTGCACTAAAAAGGAAAAAATAAATTTTTGTTTCGAACTTAAAAGATAGATGTATGCAATATGCTTTACAGACAGCCCGGTCCAGATCACGCGAGTCGTTTGTTACAAACGACTCGCGCAAGCTGGATAACATAAATGCGTACATCTATCTATACATACAACTATTTATCGCAGCGAAATTAATATAAAAGTGATTAACAATGTACAAAATAACTTAAGAATAAAGAAACAATAAAATTAAAAATATTTTCATAGCTTAAATCTTTTTCAACAGCACTTACTGGACTTGGTTTATTAATTGAAAAGTTGGAAGATTTTAGTTGGAAGATGAGGAGCTATTGGGTGGGGAACTGTTTATTGTTGTTATAAAATTACCTGAATTTATCACGTTCTAGAATTTTTTCCTTCTGTTTCACATAAGTGCTAATAGTTGACATATTCCCAATGATTGTACGATTTCAGTATGGCTTTCAGTATGTTTCTGACACTGATCATCTACCCAAAGTTTTAGAAGTTTTTCCATTTTAGGAATCACAATACCGCGCCTAGGACTGTTTGTTGTTGTTATCAAATTACATGACTTTATCACATCTTCTAGAATTTTCTCCTTCTGTTTCACGTAAGTGCTGATAGTTGAAGGACACATTCCCAACAATCGTGCGATTTCAGCTTGCCTTTCACCTTTCTCAACACGCTTTCAAATTTCTAATTTTAATTCATAACTATGAATCTTATGCCCTCTTTTATTTGATTCCCTTCATTATCACTATTACATTTCCTTTTAGATGCCATGTCAAGTGATAAATTTATAAATAAATCAATTAAATAAATAAATTTAAATAAAAGATTAACAGAAAAAGAGTGAAATCATCACAAAGTCAAACAATTAGAGCAGATATAACTACGTCTAGACCAAAACTAAACCTCGCATTTGGTCGGAACCAATAACTACGAAGTTAATTCCGTGTATATTATAGATCGGCGTGATCTATATCTCGAATTAATCGAGACTCGGGAGTCGCCTGTATATGTATAAACTGGATTATCAATAATTATTGTGGTTTTCCCCTTAATTCACCCAAAAAGCGAGAATGTGGTGTGAGGTAGGTTCACTTTAATTACCGATTTTAAGTGCACAAAAGTGTTACCCGTGTATAACGCACATTCCTACTTTATGACCTGAAAATTTGGTCTTCAAACTGTGCACTATACACGAGTATATACGGCATATCTACATACATAAATAGGCCCCACCCCTGCTCACTATCGAACTAGACCCTGTAAATAATCATGCATGCCCCAATGAGAGGCCTTTACAACTACCTAAGCAGTCATGGAGCCCATTAGCCCTTTTACAGGCAGAGAAGCCAAAAACTTTTTAAAAGTTAAAGTTTGTGGTTTGTGGTCATTACCATACATCATCTTAACAGGCCATCCTCTACTTCTCCCTCATAGGCTTAATTACCAGATCATAACTTTACATCTAATCTATTATCTCTTAATATTTTTCACAATTATTGCCTTGAAATGGCTTAGTTGTGAAGGGAAAGGCTACATGTCTTCTGTAGATAGAGTTTTTCTATCTTCTTTTCCTCTACATAGGAATGAATATTTCAAAATTAATAGATGCGGCACACACAGATGTGTTATTTTCATTTTAACAGCACCACAATACCTCCAATTACTTTTCTCACTTGATGGCTGTATTTTATATTTGTCATCCCACTGACCTAAGTAATTGGCTTTCTCCTTCTATCACTAATGTCCTTTCATGCTAATTTTTTAAAGTAGTTGTTGTATATCTTAATTAACCCAGCTATTCTTCTCTGTATTGTCTCCCAACCCAATTTATATAACATTTCTGTAACATATGCATCCTTCTTATACCTGTTTTCTACTCTTATGAAGCTTGACCTTGAAAATCCTAGTTGTATGCTTACTGCTGCAGCCAATGAAAGCTCGAGAGACTGTCGATGGGGAGGAAAGAAAGTCAGTCGGTCTCTCGCCATCGTGCTGTTCACATCGCTCCGAGCTCGACTGTGTTGCCAGATCTACCGCGTTTACACCTTAGCATTCGCATGCGACTTTCTTCAAGAACGGATATCGGGCAAGAGTGTACTACTTTCCCGCACCTCTCGAAAACTTCAAATGGTGGTGGAAGGGGAAAACACCCTGATTGGCTATTCGCTGCGCCACGGTCAAGCTTCATAAGAGTAGAAAACGGGTATAAAGTAACCTAACACAAATTGTGTTGCTGTTCTTCACATCATCTCAAGCATTGCAATATGTCCTATCTAGTGAGTGTCCTAAACCAGGAGACACCTAACTTTTTACTGAATGGGCCACGTGAAGCTTCACTTATGACTGTGTGTGCCACATACGAACTCTCAAATGACAGTTGAAATGAAATGACTAAGAAACTTTCAAAGAGCAAGTTTTGACAATTTTTACTTTCTCCATACGTAGTATAGGGAAAGTATTGTGGTCACGAAAAAATTGACTTCAAGATTTCAACGGAAATACATGTTTTGAGGTCCCTAGAACACGTTTAGACTATTTTTGGAATGATGTCTGTATGCGTGTATGTGTGTGTGTGGGGGGGCGGGGGAGGGGATGTATGTGATTTTGGGTGCTCTAACTCAAAAAGTACTTGTCATATTAATACCAAATTTCATATATAACACTTTAGCATGAGCACAAAGAACTGATTAGTTTTTGGACAATACCAGTTAACTGGAGGTCGAGGTTGATTCGAAACCCGATTTGGTTTTTGTGATATTTCTCTATTAAAACAACATTATTGTATATACAATTCTATACAAATGTTATAGAGAATGTAATTTCCTACAACTTTCATTTGAAGCACTTTTTCCTAGCAATTATTGTTTAGGAATTACTTATAAATAATCGGTTTTTTTGGTTTCCGTCAAATATCTCCTTAAAAACATCATTATTGGTAATCTTCGTGAGGACCAAAATTGTAGAGAATAATATTTCTTCCAAGTTTTGTTTGAAACAAATTTTCGTAGAACCATCCATTTCGGAGATATTCAACTTTTTCGTAATTTCCAGTATACAGTGCCACCATCATGTAGCGGTGAATTCTGTAAACATATTCAAAATATACCTAATTTACGGCATTAAGAATGACTGTATTCTTTTACGATACGGAATAATAGTTTTGCCTTATAATGCTATTCATAATAATTTAAATATCTATACCCCAAATATGGAGAAAGTCATGTGTTGGCCACATCAGATTTTTTTAATTCTTAAATATGTCATACGCCTATATTAAAAGTATTTTGCATTTACATGGAAAATGTCATTTAGTTACAAAAATATACACAATGAAAATCTTTGCAGGTAAATACACAAAACGTAAAGAAATTGATGAGTAAGGCAAGTGAGATAAAATTTCTGCACAGGCCAGATGTGGCCCGTGGGCCATAGATTGGCGATCCTGTCCTAAACCATTGTCCCATATTGGTGGGATCAATAATTTTTTAACTATTTCCTTTGTGGTTGGTGTGCTCCTTCCTAATGCTCTCATTATGCACTGCCTTATCTATCTGATATCCTCACTCTATGTCTCAGGATAGAATTTCTCCTGAGTACCTACATTCACGATCATCCATTATATTTAAACTGCCTAAGGCATATTTACTTTTATCTATAATATACTTTTCTAGAAATAAAGTAATATATCTTAAATTTTAGAGCCATTTTGTTTATGTTAGCTCTAGCTCTTCCAAATCCTTCTGCAACATACTGCAATCAGTTTCACTATCAACTTGCTCATAAATTTTAAGGTCATCTGCGAATAGTTGAACCTTGGATTTAAGAGATTTTGCCAAGTCATTTATGAAAATTAGGAATAACAAAAACCCTTAACACTTCCTTGTGGCACTCCCAAACTTAGTAACTCACCCTTGGAGAATTTGTCACACACTTTAACCACAAATTTACAAACTGAAAATAACTATGATTCAATGAACCACTCTCCTTTCCAATTTCCTATTTTTGTCCTCAGTAAGCCGTGATTTACCTCATTGGCGCTCGACTATTTATCTCTCAGGCACCCTTTTCCTTATGGAAGTGTTGATATGCCACATAATTTTGGCATGCAATAAACTAATATGTCATAATAATAAATCTTATATTTTACTAACAAAAAAATCCAATGCAGCTATGTAAATTCTAATGAAATTTTATGTTCATTGTTTTCAATCCCAGATAATTTTAATTGTCAAAAAATGAAATCTTTATATAAATTGTGTGATGCACAATGTGCCACTTATGAGATGCAAATATGTCAGAAATGGTGCATGTGCCATGTTACCCTGTCAGAGGCACTGGAAAAATCATTTATTATTGCATCTACCTGTTTTCTCTTCTCTGAAGTCTTGGAGATATCTTGAAATAAACCAATCACTTGCCTTTTAAAAGAATATTTCCTCTTAAAATGGTATTGCTTTCCCCATAGCCAGTTTAATTCTTGCCATAATAATGTTTACATACCATATTTGCCCAATTATAGGGCGACCTCAGATATAAGGCAATTAACCTCCTATTTTAGAAGTCACGCGAAAGAAAAAACTATTTGGGATGATGATACTAAATTTTTGTTAAGTTCCTGTTCCTTCCAATCTACCTTTGTCAAATTAAAACCATCAGTGGCTATTATTATTTTATTAGGTTCTTTACAAAGCAAATTATCTCTTTTTACCAATTAAGTATTTGAAGGTCGTCTCTATAATATCAAGAATCTAAACATTCTGGCACTTTGTCTATCAGGTCATAATGTACATCCAACCATTTCAATTGGCTAGCTGTATTTCCCCTTATGCATGCAAATAGACCTAAAACCTTGGCTCTCTATATATTTTTAACCCTCTGTAAAAAATTTCGCTGTTACTTATATCAACCCTTAATAAAGATTCATCACTATTACTATGTCAGGCATATGAATTTCAATCAGAGAGCCAAATTTGATTGACTCATTTACTATGCTTCTGCAATTTACTTGCATAAGAGTCCCTCCATTACCCTGAGCATTTTTAGGTGTGTTTCACTTCCAGAGTGAGCGCCTATTGTCGTCGGTCCGTCCGCCTGTCTGTCTGTCTGTCCGCCTATTCATTCTCGGCTTCTACCAAATTTATTTTCATGAAATTTGATATTAAGGACTTACAATCAAAGGTAATAAGAAAATCGTAAAAATGAATCACGTATGCCAATCAGGGGTACCACTTTACTGGTGACAAAAAATGAACTTTCTGTCATATCTCGCAAAGTATTGGTCATATCAAAATATTTTTCAAATAACCTTGTAGAACTAGTAGAGTATTTCATTTTCTATACATTTTTATCATAGGAGTAGCCGTTATCAAGAAAATCAAACAAGAATGTCTTAATTCGAGTTGAACTTAGAAATTTCCTTGCATGGTTACTTCTTCATTGTTGTTAACATAAACAATCTCACAAACAAAGGTATAATTTCCTTACGTGTGCATGAAATATTTTTAAATAGGAAGAAAATGGATTATTTATGTTGAAGAAAAGAGCTTTAAAATGCTATTTCCCTTACGTACACATACGTATATAATTTTTTTTAAATAGTCCATTGCACGAAACGCACCCATTTATGATACACTGTACACTTTCCTAACTTGTTAGCACTATCCCTCCAATTTCCCATCTTCTTTGTGGCACTATCTCTTGCTGTTCTCTTTATGTGATTTCCATCTTCTGCATCTATGTCTTCATTGCAATGATCCCTCTACATCTATGGTCATTTTCCTCCATTGGCAAAGTTTTCTGGTTACATCCACCTCCTAAAGCCCCTGCACTTGTTTCTCATTTTCTTGAATAATATCACTCCCAAACTTAAAGCTACTGCACTTATTTAAATGTAGCCCATCATATCCCAATTCATCCATCCTTAACCGAAAGTTCAGATCATTCTTGTTTATGATTTGTAAGGGAGATACACGATTTCTTGAATTAGCACTTCAACTCTTCATTTGGTCTTCTTCAGATCCTTCTAACCCCTTTGTTAAGTTCTACTTCTCCTCCAAAAGTCCCTTCATCTCTTTATTTTTCATACACTCATAGCACTTCCAATCATCCTGCATGCACTTTAGCTGGCTCTTGATACATTTTAAATAGAACCATGTTTTACAAACACCATTATGAAGCTTTCTACTGCAAATACATTTTATGTCGACTCCCATGTCACTGCTGCCACCCTTAACCTTTGCACAATGTAAAACACCAATTCACCCAGAGCTACCTGAAAAGACATTCTTTCACTTTCATTTCTAGAGGCTTTTCTACCTTCTTTGTCATATACATGCCCAAATAATTAAAAACATTAAAAAAGTGAGGCATAATGTACTTTCATTAATTATTGAAAAACAACCTAAATTCTGCCACATTCGGTTTAGAGCAGGCATGTCAAACTCAAAGAGGCATCAGGCCCACATTAAAGCAATGAATGTTATAACAGCGATGCATAAACCAATATATGTTATAGAAGGGCCAAAGTTGCTGAATGAGGGCCAGAGCTGTAACACCAGACAATCTAGAAATCAGTTGCCATAATTTAGAAAATATTGTATTCTAATACAGCAACTTTGAAAAAATCTTGTCTGCTTTTCACTACAATAAAGCATTTATACATAATCCCAAATGATTTAGTTAGACAATGATTAGCATTTGCGTCATAGTAAGGCACAGAATGGGGCATTAGTTTGCATGTCCATTCTAAAGCATTGTACATTATTATTTAAGTAGGGACTTGCGAAGCTTCGTGATTCGATTCGACTTCGAATCGGGGGTAGGATTCGGATTCAATTCGGATTTAAGGAGACCGATTCGTAAATGTCGAATCAATTGCAAGACCGTCTTTATACTTTATACAGGTCGGAACATGTATAACATGTTTATTCTAAACAGCCGTCAATTGATCGTGATGGTGATCCGTTGCAGTACTGGAAGGAAAACAGTAAAGTCTTTCCTTTGTTATCAACAGTTGCACATGATATACTCGCTATCCAAGCCACAAACTGTTCATCAGAGAGAGTCAATTCAGTAGGAGGACAAATAATAACCGATAAACGTTTTAATCTTTCCAGACATAATACAGAGACCTTAATTTGGGCTCGAAAGAACAAAGATTTATTGTTATAACCTTTGAAAAAATTATCTTTTTTGTTTAATTTCCTACTAGTAGATAATCTTCTCTTCCTTATTTTTACTTTGTGTATTATATAATATTTCAGAGATGTTCTGTAGTTGTTAGTATTTTATTAAAGTATTTTATTGTTTGAGTTTTTATTATTGTGTTCTCCACACATTTATTTTTTCCTGCATTTATTTAATAATGACATCGTTTTTTAAGGATTTCACGGTCAATCTTCGTAAATTCATTCGCAGAATGCGAATTTGAAAAAATGAGAAATTTGAAAATATTTTCTCATCTATACCTGCTTTGCTTTAGTAGATGAATTTGGATGGAGAATAGTTAGAAAATACTTATTCTGAAACGTTTTTTAACCAAGGGGATAGATAAGCAAGGATGAATGTCTTAAATTACAAATTTCATTTCCATTCTTTATTGTTTTTCCTTCGAAAAACTTATGATCGGAGAATTTCCTTAGGTACACGATTTTTCAGGGTACCTGCATGAAAATATTTAAATGTCGAAATTAAATGGGTTAATTTTTAAATTTGAACAAGAAGATTTGCAAAGATTAAAGTTACTAAACTGCCGATTTCTAGTTTTTTTTTCAGTCTAAACTGCACTGTAGCTTAATATGCATATCTCCATATTTTCAAACTTTATCTAAAGATCGGGTGAGATCATAACGGATCTTAATTAGCAAACACAACCGATATTATAATAATTTATTTTAACAATAATTAAACTATCTTCCAATCAAATATCACTTGAAAATAAAATTCACACTAATGTTGTTAGCCACGACATTAATCAGTTATATCACCATTCAACATATGTATGTGACACGAAAAGCATGCATATTTGTAATTATGTAGGTGTTAGTATATAAAAATGCATAACTGTCTTATGCCCCTCCGATTCGATTCGAATTCGAATCGAGATTGTCGATTCGATTCGAAAGAAAATTAGCGATTCGCAGATCCCTATATTTAAGTGTAATTAGAAATCTTATCTTTGACATCCAGAAACTATGAGTTCTTTTTACTTGAAATTTATCCAATTAGTAGGTAAACTCCAGAAGTTTGAAATAATTATCAGTGTTTCATGTAGTATAACCAATTTATTAGTATTTTCTCACAGCCACTTCTCTTTACTCTGAATTCATAACATTTTCCTCTTGTCATTTAAGCAACCCTTGTTTTAATTGTTTGTTTTTCTGCTATTACTTTGTTAGTGAACAAATATAGCTCTCCATTCTTATAGCTCATTGGTTCTCAGGAGATGTGGCCACAAGCATTCTCTCGTGGCAGCATCAAGGAAAGATTAAAGAAAATGTGACAATAAGCATGTAAAAACTTCTACTTACCATCTTATTTAATGACATTGGTTTCTTATTTATCATTAATAATTGTTTTTCTTTAAATAATTCCAATTATTAACATTTTTTGTGGCTGCACTTGAGAACCACTGTTACAGTTCCTCTTACCCATAACAGCATAGATATGGATGCTTCTATCATAAAAGGCAATTATTCAGTACTAACATGGATTTTTATTTATTCTTCAGTAACTGGTAGTGAGGATTCCTGCGTTTACTTCTTGGACATTGAGCGTGAAGGAAGACCAGCCACAGTCAACAAGCTTCAGGGTCATGCTTCTCCTGTGCTTGGCATTAGCTTCAACTATGATGAATCTCTGTTAGCCACAAGTGACTGTCATGGATTAGTCATTGTTTGGAAACGAGAAAAACGTTGATTGTATTATTTTTCTGGAATAATTAATTGATTCTATAAGGTCTAATTTATTATGTATTGCTTATGCTTCTCATTTCAATGTAATTCTATTATTTTATTGTCTTCATTTTTATCATATCAAACTTTTTACTTGTATAGTAATTTATTTCTATTAATAAAATATTTTCTCTCCAAGTTCCTTATAATTTTTTGTACTCTGACATTTGGATTTGCGTCAAAATTAACTTTCTTATTCACAATGAGATAATTAGATTATTGAGGCCATTTATAGGTAGTCTTACTTACAATTAGTTACATCATAGAAATCTTATTTTTAATTTTTTTATCTACCAATACTAAAGCGAAACTCAAAATCGGCCATATTATTTATAGGCTGAAATTTTTGCAATGCAAAGTCTTTTACAAAATGTTAACTCAAAATGTAACACCATCAAGTATATTTGAAGCTATTATTGCATTTTATTGATATTTAAAATTGGTACTACATCTACTGTTTTATTTTCATATGCCTTTGCAACAGTCATCCAGAGTTGAAGTAAATGATTACATGATACAAATATTCAAAAGTGTCAAATTCTGTAAATCTGTATAATTCAATCTTGCAAGAATCTTGCAAGAATAAAATTGTGCACTGTTTTAACCATCGAATATTTCATATTATGTCTGTTTTAATTAATTAACTAAAATCTCACAGAAATTCCTTGTGAATAAAACGGTACCTTTCTTTCTACTAAAATAGCCATTGTCATTAGTTTTAAATTGATTATAGCATTAGGATTTCAATTTCATTAAATAAGCAGAATTCCGGCTCCAAAAAATTGGTTCAATCTTCAATTACCTCTGATAATACTTTAAATAGATTTTCGAATATAATGTACCTCAATATCGTTTATCGTCTGCTCAGCACTCTTGCCTTCTCATTTTCCGAAACAACCACTTTCACCAGTTTTAAATGGATTTCAAAGTTAGAAGAGAACTTGATTCAATTCAGTTAAAATAACCACATAACAAACTTCTTATTCCAAAGAAAATCCTTTTATAACATGCAATGTTAACCTAGAATTCATTCATTCTGAAAAGTGAATAAAAGTACCATGTACATATATTTCTTTCAACTAAAATAGCCACTGTTAACAGATTTTAATGGATTAATGTTTTAGCATTTCAATTTCATGAAATGAGCAGAATTCCGGTAACAAAAAAATTTGTTCAAACTTCAATTGCCTCTGATAATACTTTGAATAGATTTTGGAATAAAATGTACCTTAATATCATTTAGCGTCCACTCACCACTCTGGACTTCTCAGTTTCCGAAACAACAACTTTGAATAGTTTTAAATTGATTTTTGCTTTGAAATATACTTGAGTCAATTCAGTACAACTTCCACTTTACATACTGTAAATTCCAAAGTAACTCCTTTTATAATAGGCAATGCTAGTCTAAAATTAATTCATTCTGTAAAGTGATTAAATAAAGTTCTTTCTTTAAAGTATAATAGCCACTGTTATTAGATTTAAATGGATTATAAGCCTTAGAACACTCTGTATTAAATAAGCACCAAAATTCCTTTTATAAAAACAAATCAATTCATTAAAAGATCCACTGTTGTTTCTTCAAAAATTGCCTGTTAACAGTTTTAAATGTCCTTTTAATTTTAATTGAATTTTAATTTATATTCGTTTCCAAACTTCGGCCATTGTTACGAAATTAATTCGAGGAATAACAATATAAATTCATAAGCACCTATGGTTTACAAAGAATTTAATTTAAGAATGCTTTTTATTTCCAATTTTTCTGAAATGACACTGCTGATACCTAAAATTTTTTTTATTTATGTTAATATACTTATTGTCCACAAAACACGCCAATCTCTCCCCTTCTTTCCTCTCTCTCTGGTATTGAAGCACTTAAGACACACTTATTCCCAGAAGGATGTATACAATAATACTAATTTGAGGTGTAACAATGATAATGGTTGACATAGCAACATCATGTTAAAATGGCGAGATTTCCACAAAATATGCAAATTAAACGTTTAACATGGAATATTTCAAACTGTGGGCAAAAAAAGACGAACGGAATAAGAAACTTTATAAATTTTTCTTCAAAATGGTTCAAATCCGAAAGTCATCTGTTAATTTCTTCTAATTTTATTTTCCAAATGAATAAAAGCCTGCATGTCGAAAAATCGCGTTTTACATGTAAAGTAATGGGAAATGGAAATGCCTCTCTTGGAGACGAACCAAGGAATTTTTTCGCGATTTAAATTTGTCATTGTCTGAATAAGTGTTAATCAAGCATCCCTACCAAATTTCGAGTTTCTATCATTATTATTTCTCCAGTTATTAGCGTTTGCATAGTGTGACCAACCAACAGACGACAGCTATTATTATTTCTTATATATTGCGATATTCTGGATTATATTTTTAATGAAATAATTTACTGAGAGTGATTTTTTACATGTTGTTTTCATTTAAAGAATTTTTTAACTATAAAAACCCAGAAGCACAGATTTTCTGTAATCAAATACCGTAATTTTCCGATTATAATACGCAACCTATATAATACGCACCCATGTTTTCACGAGTGAAATGTGAAAATTCTCTTATCACTATGTATAATACACACCTATTTTTTTGTAAAAAATCAATGTAATTTTACTTGACTATGTGTAGTATCGGGAAAGTTCTCGCCTTGCCGCGAAATGAGATACGTGTGAGAGAGTTTAGAAGAACATCACGTTATGTTCTGACTCTCCCATTAAATGTCACCTTTTGTATTAATCTGGTCAGTTGGAATATGAGTTCGCGCTTTGCTGCCAAACTAGATATGTATGAGAGAGTTTACGAAAATATCACTTTATGTTCTCACTCCCATTAAAGATAGATACAATGTATAAAAACCTGCCTCAGTATTGCCTTTTGTATTAACCTGATCCGTTGAAATAACAATTTGACCTTTGCTGCCCGACGACATCATTTACGTGAACATCAAGTCCAGTTCATACAAGCCGATCGAGGAGTGTAAAATGTTCTCGGCGACGCAATTTACGTAGACGATGAGCGAAAACACAAGATCGCTGAGGAACTGTTTGAGGACAGTGAGGGGAGTGGTAATGAATTCCTAGGCTTTAGTAATTCTGACAGCTAAAGTAAATAAATAAATATTCTTATTTTTGTTTTGAAAAACAATATTTAAAGGAATGTTATCGAAATGCATTGAAATGTACGATTTATTTGTAAAAACATATTCGTTATCGAAATGCATTGAAATATACGATTTATTGGTAAAAACGTTCTAAAATAAAAATTATTTCTGTACTGAAAAAAGTTGTATGCATTTATAACCATATATAATACGCAACCTAACTTTTTGTCAACTATTTCGAGAAAAAAATGCGTATTATAATTGGAAAATTACGGTAGCTGTTTGTTTAAATAAGTCTTAGGAGACATTTTTCATATTAAATGTATGAAAAACAATTACCTATACATTTTTTTGTACACTTTCTCTTCTATTATTTCAAACAGTCCATGGATGAATTGAGTGTTACATGGTTTCATTAATACTAATTGAGTATACCTTATCAATATAGCAGGGAATTAGAATTTAAAATATGTACATATTTTGAAAGCTGTGTTACTATCACCATTGAACTCATGCAGAGCTTATAAATTCTACTGAACTTTTACACCATATTTAAGGGCTGGTATCTGCTCTGAAAAATGATAGAATTTTTAAAGTTGGATAAGATTTTCTTAAGGAAAATTAATGAACAACATACAAAATTTTAATATGTATCTTTTATAACATTATAAAATATACATAAAAATATATATTATAACATTGGATAATTATAATATTCTTGAGCAGTCTTTTGTTGGAATGTGATGCTTGAATCATTGATATCAAAAAAACATCTTTACAATACATTACATGACATTCTAAATTTAAAATCAATAAGTACAGAGTAGATGTTTTAAACAAATACAACTATCTAATTTAATCACATAAATGGATCACTATTCATAACATATTCCTTACTTATTAACAACAGTCTCTACTTTAAAAAATGGAAGTTTAACTACCTATATTGTTTACGTGGAAGACTAATTTTTTGTTCTTATCCCTAAAAATTGTTCCTCTATGTTATCATTAAAGGAACAATATAGAATAATATTATTAAATAAATTATTATCATCTGAAAAGTTGTCACTCGTTAGTATTTATGAAAGGAATGTGCCATGATAATGCTCAAATGTTTTACAAATCAGAAGTTTAAGACTCAAAGAGCCAATTATTAATTTTAGTTTCACAATTTTGAACACTGAACACAATTTCCTTGATTTGTAAAATTATAACCTGTAAGAGTCATCTTAATGCTAATAAACTACAGTAGAGTTCTGATTATCCAATGTAATAAGGTCCAAGGCTGATTTGTATTAAATCTGGATAACTGGACATTTTAAAAGTCTCACACTCCAATTCAATAAATTTTTTTTAGTTTTCTTTAATATCCTATAAAATATTATAAATACATAAGCTAAAAGAATACACTCATTAGGCAAAGGCTATAAATGGCTTTTTTAAGGCTAATCCTTATAATGTGCACAGGATAGCAATGCTTGGAATTTGTACAATCCACACTGCAGAGAGGGTAAGGGTTAATCAAGTTTAATATTGTCAGAAGAATTACCTATTTATATGAAGTGTTTGTGAAAGATTGTTTCAATTCATAGGCCTCAGGAACATTATTCGAGCTAAATTTTTCTTAAAGTGATTTGGATTATTGGAACTCTACTGCATATGAATATATTTAATTTCCTGACACCGTATATGATAATTTAATTTCAAATTGAAAGAATTAAAAACATTTATTTATAATCATATAAAGTTGGTTTAATATTTTTCTAAACTTTATGCTCAAAACAAAACGAGCATTGTAAATGTAACAGTTGCATAAAAATATTTTCATACTATCTTTTTAACTTATGTACATATTATTTACAAAAGTGTACACTGTCCTATGAAATTACTAATGGGTAAAGTTTAAAATATTCCATTCTATAACATTTTTATAAGACTCCAAACCTTAACAAGAAAATATAATTAGTTAAAAAGTTATCTACAATAAAATCTTTCAAATTAACAAGTCAATGGTATATGGTAGCTTATTTGTGTTTTATGAAATTCTTATCAATTATTTTATTAAAATGAACGTTCATTAGCGAAAGGAATGTAAAGTAGTTATCCTATAATATTTTCTTAACTTAACATGCTAGTTATAATTCACTTGCATTGGTATCACATTTACCCACACTTCATAAGTACTTCATTTCATAAATATGGATGACATTTCATTTCAAATTTCCTTTCTTCATTTACTTTGACTAGAGCCAATTGGACCTCCATTCAACTGCATGTAAGTTTGTCAAAATTTCAAACTCTTAAAAAATTATGAGCACCTGAAACAACTTTTAGAGTCCAAATGCTCTCCTAAAATTAAAAGCTGCCTCTTCTTCCTTCCATTAGTAGCAAATTTCATATAAAAATAACCATCTTCTTTTTTATCTGTTCCTTTAGAAACAACGACTTTGTGAACTCAAAATAGTTCATAGATGAGGCATTAAATTTACATGGATATCATATCATGCTGCAAACCTTATGATAATCCTGCATGAGACCCTTGTGCACATGAGTTATCAATTTCAGTCTTGTTTTGTAATCTTTCCCTTGTGTATGATCTCCACTCCACTATGCAAAATGACAGGGTACCAACGCAACCAGTTGCGACCAAAATAGCCAGCTGAGCATAGAGACCCAAATGACTGCTGTAGAAAAAGCTTGCTGCAGCTGCCACAGACTGAAAATAAATTGTATCATGGCAATGAAAAATATTCAATAATAAGTTTGTTAGTAAGGAAAGAATATCTTTTGTTTGTAAGATCAGTTGACCAGGGGTAATGCCATACATCTTGCCAACCCATTAGCAGTCTATTTAGTCCTCTTCTAAAACATAGCAAATTAAAGGGTATGTTTATTTAATATAATATTTAATGGGAAATTTGACAGTATGTATACATAAAATAAATTGAAAGTAAGATTGAGATTGATAAATATACTGTAATGTGTCTATAAGCTGCACCCCATTAGTAGCATCAAATATAAGAATCTGGTAGTTTATGGAGCATATGTTTCTTTATATTAAGAAATTTTGGCACCATTACTATCTTCTTTCACAAATGTTATGTAAATATTTATAAAGATTGTCATATTTTCTCTAATCATTGTGCTTTAAAAAATAATTTTACTTTAAAACTTTGCATAAAAACTCATATTTCAAGTAATAGATTCATGCTAATCTCAAGTTTCTATAGGTAGACTTTTGCTGATTTGTCACAGGAAATAAGAGAGAGAAGATTGAATCAGCTCACATGGATTTTTAATATATGCTTTCAACATTAAAGGGCTATTATGAGATGAGAAATTATTATACAGCAGAACCTCCAAGGGAAAGTATAGTGGTAATAACTATCTTCATTTATTTCCATTTCAAGAATTGATTCCCAGTAATTACAGTTGTAATGGTTAAGAAATGCAAGCAAAAATCGATGCCAAATTGAGTTATGGAACCTAAGTGCCCTATACTGTACTGTACTGTACTATCCGTAGTAATTTTTGACTTACACAAATTTCAAGTTACGGAATGGGTACCGGAATGCATTCCTTACATAACTTGGGAAGTGACTGTACTTTCTTGTTTTACATCCTATCTGTTCATAGTAATGCTTCATAGTAAATCTTAAGTTAATGGCAAATATGCTTTGCCATTTTAAGTCACCTCTTCTGTAGCATTATTTATTTCATTTAGAAGTATGACATTCACCTAAGTTGCACATTACTTTTAAAAATATATTCTCTAATCAAGATTCCTAATTAACATTAATTTAGTTGTGCAAATCTTACCTGAGTGAACTTGAAAAGAGCAAAAGCTGGAGCACTATCATCTGCATATAATCCTCCCAAAATGGAATAAATTTGTGTGTTGAAACAGCTGTCCCCAAAGCCTAAGAAAAAGCTGCATAACATAGCCAAGTATGCACTGCAAATAGAAATAAAAAAATTATGTCATAAGTTAAACTTTAAAAGTTTTTGTGAAAAATCTAATGTAGCTAATAAAAATAATTTTAAGGTTACTCAGAAGTTGTATGATAAATAAAATGACTTTGGTTAAGTGATCTAAATAAAAAATATGCATTATAAATTAATTCTAATTTGAGGTTAATGACTATTTTTTGTAAATAACAAAATAAACTATTTACAAATGAATTTAAAATGCACCGAAACAGTAAAACTATAATTTTATAGACATCATAATAGTAGCAAACTATTTTACCAACACTTATCATCGTTGACTTAACAAAACAACGTTTTTGTATTACACCATATACCTACAACAAAGAATAGAACTATAAAAATGTTTCTTTTCTGTCTACTGCATCCTTGTCCAAGAGAAGAAGGTCATTAAAATTTATTAAAGCTTTTAATTGAAATTTTGTTAGAAGACATAAAAGCTATAATGCAGAGTTAATTTAAAATGTTGTTTTTCATAATCCGTTAACCTCTTAATTTCTTTAACCAAAATCAAATACACTGTCAATCATATATTTTGATGCATCCTCTTTCTGCTTTGTTTTCATTATATTCATTGAATTTAATAAAGTCATTAACATCTTTCATTATAAAATTAATTTGATTTGAAACAGTTGTAAACAAAATAAATAATTATCCCATGACTTTCTATAACCAAAGTTACCGATTGGAACACTATAAGTAGAGATCCACAAATTTACATGTTGTCATACTAAGCAAAATAATTGAGAAAATTGCAGTTGAAATCTTTAACTTAAATATCTTATGTGTTTCTATGAGAGAATATCTGACAAAATGTAACGTACTGCCTTGCATGCCGACCAAATTAAAGCCATAAAAATAAAAACAAACTAATTCAATAAAGTTTAAATTTAATATTTTTTAGTGTGATTATCATTTTATCTTATTTTAGTTATGAATTTGCCATCCATCATACAATTATAGATTAATGAACACAAAAACTTACAAAACTTTAAATGCTTATAAAATAAATTATAGTAACCAGTAAATTGATAAATCACCTTATAAAGAGCAAGCTATTGTAAAAACTGTCATTACATGCTTTTCAAAGTATGAGTATTAATTTTTTACGTAAATTATCTTCATTATATATCATGATTAATTTATTTTATAAAATTATATACAGTTTAGAACCTTTTATCTGGCAAGCTTGGGATATGGGCATAGCCAGTTATCTGGAATATTCTCATAAACAATGCTTGGAAAGAGCTAGGACTCACGAGAACAGTATTCTGATCCATAGTATTTGTTGATAATATAGTTCCGCCTCATCGAACATTTAGTAATACCGTTTTGTCAAATTCATTTAATAAAAATAATATAAAATTTTGTTTTACTTTTGTTCATCGTAGTACATAAGGAGTAAATCAAAATTTAACTCAATTGTAAATGTTCTATCAGTTATTTCGCATCCTCCGCTTTTAGTTCCACTACCAGAACGTACATTCCGTTTCTTAATATTTTCCATTTCGAGCAATATTATAATATATACCTGTACTGTACAGTAGTAGAAATACTACAGTTATCAGCATTGTAAACGGTGCGACTGCACCGGGCTCCACACTTAAAGAGCCCCCGCACTCTCTAAAAATATTTGCCGTACTTATGAAGTACACACATCTTTAAATAAAATCTGAAAAAATATCAGTGTCACAGCGAGAGAGACTACTTTATTTATTAAAATTTACTATTAAAGATGTTTGATGTGTAAGAGGCCACGTGCGCACACTTTCCACCGGGTCCCGCAATTTTCCTAGCTGGCTCTGGTAATCGGGTACTTTCCAATATAAATTCCTTGTTCTCTTCCAAATTACATGTTCACTTGTTCACCAGAGCACACCCAACACATGGTGGTGAGCCAAGTAATTACTAGCGACACTTCAAATTTAAATTTCTTTCTCCTAACAAATTTTGGAAAAGATTATTTTTTAAATAGTCGGTTAACTGGATTTCCAGATGAATGGAATCCGGATAAAAGGTACTATACTGTAGTTTAAAAAATTTTGGTCCAAGATGACCTAAATGATAATTTTTTCTCCATAGTGATTACATAAACATTTCAAATGTGATGCTGTGAATGATTTTTTCTAATACTCTATCATTCAACTTCTAATTTTGTTTAAATGCATAAATTAATTCACCAATAATATTGAAATTATACTTTACTGATATTAATACAGTAAACTCCAGATTTATCAACACCATGTGTTCCTGAAAAGTAGTTCATAAACCAAAAGCTTGTAAATCAGGAGAGATTTTCCCATTAATGCTTTGTTAAAATCATGTTCGAAAACCAATTTTTCCTCCTACGTGTGCAAGATAAAGGGGAATGAAACAAATTACAATAGATTTTAACAAATGCATTTTAATCATAACTTATTCATTTGTTGAACTTTGGGTCGTTTTCCACATTAAGCAGAGGTTTGGGGTAGAACTCTTATGGGTGTGAGGGCAGATTAGCAGATGTGATGACGTAGGTGTACAACTTACAACATTTATAACAGAAGAGTGGTGCTGCAAAGGAATGAAAAATACATCCAAGGAAATCTGATGTGAACGCTGTTTCATTTCTTCATATACAGTGGAATCCTGATTTAAGGTTCTCCCATTTAAGGTTTACCCGCATTTAAGGCGGTTTTTTTGCGGCCCCGACCAAAGCTTCATGTAAAAAATGTATTGTATGACCCGATTTAGTGTTCCTCGATTTAGTGAATTGCCCGCAATTAAGGGACAAAATTCTGGTTCCTTGCGGGGCATCGCCTCGATTTCAGGTACGTTTACACTATGACTCGAGAATATTTCATTTGTTGGAGATGTAATATATTAATTCAATCTAACCATCAATGACACAACACACAGGTACTGGCGTTGTTACTACATTAAATAAACTCAAAAGAATTAATATTTAGTCGTGCTGTTTTGTCAGTCCACCTTAAATGTCCTAATCTATTACGTGCTTCACGAAAGTTGTGATGATGTCATCACGTGAACATGGATTGTTTTACGTTTCAGTTCGCAGGCGCTCGCTCACTAACTTGACGCGTAGTTGGGCCACCCGTGTTTACCACAGCCATATTTACCTTGTTAACCAGAAAGGAAGACAATCCTCGAAAAAGGGGAAGCCTTTTTCACAACAATGTTATTATTACATCGAGGCGGCGATGTTATTAAAACTTTGGATGTGTGTTCTTACTCGTCAGTCACTGTAGCATTTCCCTACACCGCACAAGACACGCAATCAAATTTGCGAGCCCACTTCGCATAAAGGGCCGAAATGTAACAAATGCGACTAAAAACTGCTTCACTGAGGGATAATTATTCGAAACTCGTAAATACAGTAAAACTCCATTATAACGTGCCTCACTATACCGCAGATTCGGATATACCGCGGGTCTAGTCATGTCCCCCAAAATGACTCCATTTATTTTCTTCATAAATATCTTTGTTTCATATTTTACCGCAATTTATTTTCTTCGTAAACAACTTGGTTCAAATTTTACCGCGATTTATTTTCTTCGTAAACAACTTGGTTCAAATTTTACCGGGATTTATTTTCTTCGTAAACAACTTGGTTCAAATTTGACCACGATTTATTTTCTTCGTAAACACTTTGGTTCAAATTTTACCGAGATTTATTTTATTTGTAAACAACTTGGTTCAAATTTTACCACGATCTATTTTCTTCGTAAACAACTTGGTTCAAATTTTACTGCGATGCTAAACTCCCGTCACTGTCTATAAGAATGATAAGAAATTGTAGCTGAAGTCCAGAACCACGGAAGAACAGAAAAATTATCGGAAGACGACAGCGAGAATGAAGAGATGTGTGAGGTTGAGACCCGTTAAATAAGCGAAGTATTGGATAACATCAGTGAAGTGATGAATTGGATGGAGAGAGGGTGATTGTGATCATCTTCATCTTTTACATTTGCAAAATATTAAGACGTATATGACGAAGGAACGCCATCAGCTATCACGCCAAAAGAGAATATCGGACTATTTTAAAAACACCGATTAAAGTAAGGTATGCATTTACATCAAAATACGATATCAGTTTTTATAGTATTTGGCAATTAAATTTGTTATAACGCATATAATTTCACGTTTTTTTAAATTATTTCCCGAAATACCATGGGTTGCCGATAACGCAGGTGTACATTCTGTCTCCTGAAACCCGCGTTATGAAGGGGTTTTACTGTATTATCTTATATATCCCATGCGAGCCCAATTATATCATGTATTCATTATAGCATGCGAACTTAAAAAACTGAAAGGATCTGCATGCTTGGTTGATTCCTCCTATATAGGAGCGCTTCAATTAAGTGTGTTTATTTGCTTAAAAGTTTTAAGAAAGTTTGTCTCGGAAAAATTAAAGATCGCAAATTCACTGCTAGGAGGTGCAATAAGGGTCAGAGCCATGAAGTGACCACTAATTTCGCAAAAAAAACCATAAATTAGAAGAATCACCTTCGCCGAATGACTTACAGCTGGTATTATTCTCAACCATCTTCGTTCTGTGAAATTTTACAAATGAAAAAATTGATCGTAATTAATCTAGACACTTAATATTTATGTTTTAACAAATAAAACATATTTGACATTAATGAACTGCCGTTTAGTCTTTCAATTTTGGATAACCCCCATTTAATGTATTACTCGATTTAAGGTACAAAAAACTTGTCCCCGATGCAAACATTAAATGGGGGTTCAACTGTATTTCTTCATATTCCAGCGGTCCTTATGAGGTCGTAAGTCAAATTTGTCGCATAAAAATTCTTGTTAGTAAGACCAAAAGTTTGTAAACTGAATGTTTGTAAATCAGGAGTTTACTGTATGTACATTAAACATAATAATGACAAAGGGAATAATAAAATTTTATATTTCAGAAAATCAATGTTAATTTTATATTTATATCGTGCACCTTAGAACAAGTTTCCATTAATTAGTTCAACACTTACTTGCTCTTAATGTAAGCCAAATCAGGTGTATCATCAAATGGTGAGTTGTCTGGAAGATTTATGAAGATGAGACAAAATGTAAGGATATGTACAAGGAAACCAATTAGGAAAATTGGGTCCCGACCCCAGCGGATGGTCTTCTTTCCCAGGATTCCAAAAAGCATTCCACCTATTAAGTATAATTATTGAATATTTTGTTAAGAAATTTGTTTTACATGAAAAAATGAATTTGTTATCAAGTCTGATAGATGTGACCAGTGATTTTTTTGTGGTGGTATGCATCGGTACAGTGTCTAATTTCAGTACATTTTCATTTTTAAATTCTTTAAAACTTAATAATAAATATAAATGTTAAATATTTTGATTTTTACTATCAACTTTGTTATTAAAAGTTTACCACAAACTCAATAGAGAAGGGGGAGAGGGTGGTAGGAGAGGCATTTTACAATTTATCAAGATAGGAATACTGGCACTTCTTTTTTCTTTTACAAAAAAGCACTGGATGTAACATACCCAAAAATGGGCTCATTTTATGGCTTGAATACAATAGATTAACAAGGCAAATCATCTCAACTAAAAATATTACTCCTCAATTCTATTTCATCAGTATTTTATTTGGATCAACATCCAATGAGCCAATACTGAGGATTGCTACTTTGCAGTTAATATGTTCATCTAATTCACTCAATCATTTAATGGAATAACTTAGATCATCATTAACACAAATGGTGATAGTCATATTACTTAATACTGAGACAATAAATATAATCTCATAAAATTATCTATCTTTTTGTGGTTATATTTCTTCAAACAGCCAAGTCATTCTTTTCTGGCTCAATTAATTAATAAGAAAAACAATTTACCCAAAACTTCTCCAAGTCCAATGAATATTCCAGATAATCCTACAAGCTGTTTGGCATTTGATCCTAAACGTTGGGTAAAACCAACACTTGGGCTATAGACTCCACTGTAGAAAGAAAGTTCTAGACCTGCAAACAAAAATTTTGTTGGATTAATAAATAAATAAAGTAGTCCACTCTATAATCAAATAGAAATTTAGTGAATTAGTCAGTTATCAATGATATTGATGAACACCTACTGCAGTAGGTTTGGCTAAAAAAATAAATAAGTAGCATTATTGCACCAAAATTGAGCCAACTTTGTTATCTTTAAAAATTAATTGACCATTATAAACTTTAATTATTTGCAGACATCTTTTAATACTATTTGAAGATGTGGTAAGATCAGGTGAACTTGAATGTTTATAAATTAATTTTTGCAACTCAATTATTTCTTCAGATATCTAATTTAGCAATTTCAATTTTTAAAAGTCACATTAAATTAGACACAAAATTGTTCATAAGTTGTAAATTACTATTTAATTAATTATTAATATTGTGTAACTTCTCTCAGAATTAAAAAAACAACATTCTTAGATGCTTGCTGTAACATATGATCCAATGACATTGTATTACATACCTGTATAAAAGAAAGCCAAACTAAGTAATGCCATGTCCTTTGTGAAAAACAGTGCAAAAGAACGTTTTAGGGCTAGAAGCGGTCCCAAAGTAGGATTTTCTTCAACAGCTGCTATGCTATCATTAGAGTCAGTGGGAACTGCTGGACGAAGCATCAAAAGGAAAAGTATTCCTACTCCAGCCAATACTGTTAATACAATGAAGACAATAAGACGGGTGTCTGCATCAATTATAGTTTTCCCTTGGAATTGAAAGTAGACAAACAGATTCCCAAAAAACATGCTGTAAAAAAGCAAAAGAAAATTATTTCTTTAGTAAAATTTTTTATTACATCATAAGAGTCGTTTTGTAGATTATAAAAAAATGTTTCTGTGAATACATAACAAGCAAGCTGGTTATCTCATGCAAGATGATATAAAAAATACTTTAAATTTCAAGTTATCTAAAACAATTATATGAAATGTATATCATCTTGGGATTACAGAAATTAATTGGAGTGAATCCTACCTTTACCTCCATATAAAGTAAAATTATAGTTTTCTACGAGAACACAAAGCTGAATATTACTCTACAATATATTGAATCATTTCTGGTGTTTGGGTATTTTTTATAATTTATTTATAATAATTCATATTGAAATGCACAAATATTAAAAAATTTACAGTAATTTTTCTGCCAGAGCTAATTTCATGAACACGTATTCAGGGCCGTCTTAAGACATTTGGGCGCCCTGGGCTAGTAACATGATGTGCCCTCTTATAGTGGGGTGGGGTTACTAAGTTTCAATGTAAAAGTAAATACATAAATACATATCGATTTTATTAATTATAAATGAAAACAATAAACATTTTTATTAAAACAAAAAATATAAAATATAAAAAACAAAATAGAAACTCAAATAATAACGCAGTTTATAAATAAATAAAATATCTTAAAAGTACTTCTTTCTACATTTACTTTTGGCAAATTAGTTGATAATTTCTGCACAATCAATATTTTCAAAAAATTCTGATTCAATTGATAATATGCTTAAATTATTAAGTTTGCATTCTCCTAAAGATGAACGCAGATAGTTTTTTATTCTTCTTAGCGTCAAAAAAGATCTTTCACCACTACAATTTGTAGTGGCAATACTTAAAAATGCACAAAGCACTAGCAACATTAGGAACTGTAGATTCAATACTTGATTCTATTACTGTCCTCAAGCTAAGCTTTACTTTAGATGTAATTTCATCGTTCGTCATCGTCATTGTTAGGCGGCGCTGCAATAGCACCATCGCCAAATGACACGGGTGTTTATGTCTGTACTATTGTTTGTATGAATATCTAATCTAACATAGTCAATAAAAAAATGTGACAAAGCAGAAGTTATATGCAAGGAAGTTAGTGTCTCATATCATATTGTTACAAATCAATTATGTAAATAATAAAAATAATAAAATAATTTGAGTGGCACCCCTGGGCTATAGCCCATTTAGCTCAATGGTTAAGGCAGCGCTGCATGTATTGAGGAGTGGTACATATTGTACATTTTCAAGTCCTTATCAAAATAACATGAAAATAAATGTGTTGTGCAAATGTTTCTTTCTCTTGCTGGAAAGAGGTATCATGATGTCTAAAACCTCAGGACCAAAAGAGGTTTCTCTGAAAGTTACCATTAATTGATTGGGACATATTTTATTGAAATTTTACTAATTGACAGGCATTTTTGTTGTATGCTTTTTCTGGCTAATCAGTCTCTTAGACTATTATAGCCAAAAAGGAATATTGTACACATTACACTCCACTCCAGTTCGAGTTATTTCACTATTAATTGATGCTTTCTGCATAAACATAATGTATTTTCCACAAAATTAATTACTTCATAATTTGTAAAATTATTTACGATTTAATTAGCAGAATAGTAATCAAGCTACGTAAAGTTTATTTTACAGTTAAGTATGCATAACAACTAGCACCCCAGTTTATCTTTATTAGGACTTGTTTCTTTTTCAGAATCCAGGACAGAAAAGAATCTAACAAAAACCAACAAGTGAATCTAAAACACGCAATAATATAAACTGTCACGAAATGGGATGTTTATAGATGACACGCTTCATTATAAATTGCATCATAATGTCACCTATCTCGATTTTATTTTCAAAGCGCACATGTTTATTTCGACATTAACTCATCAAGGTAAAAAATAAAAGGAAGTCGTCGTCACGCTTATTGAAATTTTTGCGACAAAAAAAGTAATTCGCACATCCCATTCCGGAACCGAAGTTGATGTTTCTTGAGTCGAATTTCATAAACAAAGGAACTAATTAAAAATGTTAGCCCAGTAAACCCGGAATCCGGAAGTTGATATACTTCTTCACTTCCTTCCCAGATCTCCATTCATACACCCGAATTAGATAACAATTGACACGTTCTTTCTCCGTTTGTGTGCCGTTGAACCGAGCATTCTCTCGGCCTGAAACTTTGGGGCACTAATCCCATTGTTACGTTCCAGTGCTCAAAATGATCCCATTCGCTCGTCTCCGCTAAACAAAATCACGAATGGTCGTCCAACTCTAAATGCATAACCCGCTGTCATAACGCGATAAAAAGAAATAGGTTACCTTTTTTTCTCGACTCGCCGCAGATTTTGCGAAGCGAGTAATTGGGACGGGCACGTTTAACGAGATTTCGAAATATGTTTGCGGTTTTGCTTTATTTATTTTTTATAAAACCCGATTTCTGCTTATGTACGAAGTTGCTTACTCGTAAAAATGGGAGGTCCAAAGAGGGTTGACAACCTCGTTGGACCTTCGCGCGTGTCAAGGACTCGAAGAGAGTGAAATGTGGAGGAGGCATGCTAATTTTCGCTCAGCGAAAGTATCGAGAGAAAGGAGGCGAAGATTTTGGATTCTATAACGGCGAAGGAGACGCGCGGACGGGGGGGTGAGGAGAATGCTGAAAGAAACGACTCCGTTTCTGGTGAACGCTAATGAGAATCGTCTACGCTGAAAACGAAACCAACCTTCACTTTTTTTCCCACTGCTTTTGTTTAGATTTCTTTGATAAATATTCCGATAGGAATATGCACCCTTCGTTAAATCGGTCGCCGTACGAAGATACCAGGAGCCTTGACGATTTACATCTAATTCGACTCGTTGCTTATCGCGTTTTAAGTAGATTTCGAAATTTTTTTCCCCAATTCTGTCGCATTCATTGATCGGTTAATTACGCGATCGTGGGGCGATACAAAATCTGGCCTTCGGAGGGCGATTAGATAAAGTCTCTCTTCGCTTGGGGTCGCCGTTTCGAAGATTCTGAAATCGCAAAATTGTTTTTTTTTAATCTCCCTGCCGATGCCGCCTCCTCGAAATAAAGGAGAGGCTTTCGTTTCGGCGATTTTTCGTTCTTATTTTGGCATTTGCCGTGCTGACTATATTTGCCACTTTCAGAATAATTTTTTCCTCTTCGATATCAACACATAATGGATTCTATTTCTAAAACTGCAGTTGATGCGGCGGCTTTAGGAGCTACCGAAATATACAATAATGAGATGGAGAGTTTTGCAAAAATAATGAATTCCGGCCTCGAGAATGAAATCAAAAAGATGTTGAAATAATAAACTTTAATCCTATAAACGTAAAGCCAGATGGTTTTTCTTGGAGAGACTGAAAATAAATAAATTTTTCTTGTTTGCGAAAATACCTTTTGTTTAACTGAATACGAATAAAAATTACGCTCGAAGACCAGGAGAAAACTCAGCATTTGTAATCCGTTCGTAGACACACGCGTTCCAGAAAACTACATGCGGTGAAATTATTCTCCGACATCGACTCACCGCCGTGTTAAGAGGATTACTACCGATATTGACAGTATTTCTCGAGGATTTACAATCCATTATACCTTTTCCATTTTATCAAACACTTACTGATCATAACAAGCTTAGACCCGACAACGCATTTTATCAAAGAAGATTTATAAAACCATCAATGATCCTCAGACAATAGCGGTTTTACAAAAATAAATAAACCACTAGAGAGAATCTAATAACGCTTCATACTGTTCTAACACTACGTTCAAACTCTAGGGAACCTCAATATTTCTCCGGTTATTAATGACGTACGGTTCGTTTCGTAAAGAGATAATCCGAGACTTATGCAGGTCACCGGGCCAGTTAGGGTCCGATGGCATTTTTCAAGACAAGTTTATGCACTTCTCCAGGGAGTAGGGGAGGGGGAGAGGGTGAAAGGAAGAGTAATAAAACCCTCGTCCTTTGGCACGCGTGAACAAGAGCTCTTTCTGACTTTCGCTCGACGAAACCGACGTATTAACGGGGTTCGTTGTAATCAAAAAGCAAACGGAACAATGAACTTTGTCCCATCTTATATGAGGACAAAGAAGGGGATAGACTGAATGAATTAGTAGCAAAAAAATCTACGCGAATCGATTAATGTGTTTAAAAAATAATAAAACTCGAGCGCCCCAATAATTTTCGAAACTCCGCTCCAATTAAGTTATAAAAGTTCTTTTCCTTTTTTGCCGGCGGGCGACGCGCTCAAAAGTTCGATTTTTTTAACGCGTCTCCGTAGGTCGAAGACTGCGTTAAACGAATCGAGTCGTACGAGAAGAAGAAAAAAAGACGCGAGCGCTTTCTGAACCGCGAATTGCCCAACGTCCTATTGTGGAAGGGCGAGGGGCTCAAGGTCATCATAGAGAGATAAATACGCGTGTCGTTCGTATGCATGCATGCTTTGGACTTTCTCGTAGAGGTCGAGAGGATTTAAGATGGAAGTTTGTCCCTCTCTCTCTCTCCCTTTCTCCTTTCTCTTTCCCTTTCTCCCTCGCTCTCTCCGAATGAGAACGAATACAATACAGATAATAACAGTAACTTTAAAGATGGCGCCACCGACACCGAAAGGGGTGTGTTCGCGATTAAGACCCCGCGTGACCTCGGGAGAGGAACTTCGGAGGAATCGATTTCGTGGCTTTGTCGTCATCTTAAGGTTTCTTCTGAGCAAAAATAGTTTTTAAAAACGGAATTGGAACATTCGCTGAAGTTTTCTAGGTCAAGATGAAAAGAAAATTTTCTCGGGGGTGTGTATTCTTCCGTATAGAAAGTTTTACGCTTCTTAAAAATATTGAAAGAGATTTATCGTGTCAAGTGGGTTTTTTTCTTAAAATTGATTTTTATTCGGCGATGATTCTTTTAGAGGTTGGTGATTAAGGATACGCGTATGACTTTTACGCGGTTATATCTAATACAACTTTTTAAAATTATTATTCTGCATTCCGCTTCGTAATGCGTTTTCGACAAAGCAATGCCTTCGTCGAATGAGTACATAACGTTAAACCACTTCATCGCTTTTTGAAATGCCCATCGGCATTAATCTACGCCGCATAAGTATGTTATGATAACAATATTACTCGTCGTCAAAACAACAAGTAATGGATTATTTTTATAACCTGTCATTTCCTACGATGGCAGTTTGAAACCGCTAACTTGTACTCATTTTACATTTTTTTCTTTTCCTGACGTCTCAAAGCGATAGAAACGTTTGAAACTCGACTACCCGTGGGTTGACTATCCGGTTTGCAGGATAACCGCGAAGCGGTCCAGTTCTACCTATTTTTAGAGCCACTAACCTTCCTCCCGCTCTTTAGGTGACCTTCAAAAAATTGCGAATCTCCTGTTGGCCACTGTGAACCAAATGTCAAAATACAAGGTTATCGCACTGAAAACGCAGCCTAAACACTAAAAATAACTGTTAAGATGAAGCTTCTAAATGACCGCAGCTTTAAAATCTATCATCATAGAGCGTTGAATCCATTCGATTATTTTTATTAAATTCCAACTTTTGTGTACGCAAAAGCTCTCATGTAAAGTTTTTGTCGCTTTTTCCTGGTAAATAGGGTGAAAAAGCTTTTCCATTGCCAAGTTGTCAACTCAAGTGCATGCAACGCTTTTAAAAAGTTTATTGAGCTAAATGCGATACGGTTTATATCTTAATTGGAAAAGTAAGTCAAAAGTTAAGTACTTATTTTTATTCTTCCTTTGCCAGTGTTTTTGCATGTTCAAAAAGTACGCGTTTGGAAAAAGAGTTATGGAGATTACATATCTTTATTTACATGGTTTTATTTTTTCTTTGTACTGCCACATTGTTAAGATAAGGACATGTCAGACACAAATTTAAAAAATCGGTACAACATATATTGTACAAACTTTCTCATATACTAACGCGTTTAGTTATCTTTAGAAAATGAAAATCGTATGAGCCTGTTTTTAGAAAATCCAATTTTTGTTCAAGTTGCCCAAGAATAAACTAGCCTTATATTCATTCATTGAAGAAATGAAATACGTAGTATTATTGTAGATGTATACTCAAGTAACTGTACGAAATTTGATCAAAATCGTTTCAGTCGTTTTTGAGAAAATCGAATTACAGGCGACTCCCGAGTTTCGAACGTTTTGGTGTATACGTAGTTATATCTGCTCTAATTGTTTGAATTTGTGCTGATTTCACTCTATTTCTGTTAATCTTTTATTTAAATGTATTTATTTTATTGATTTATTTATAAATTTATCACTTGACATGGCATCTAAAAGGAAATGTAATAGTGATAATGTATGTGAATTAATAAAAGTGCGTAAGACTCATAGTTATGAATTGAAATTAGAAATTTTAAAGCGTGTTGAGAAAGGTGAAAGCCAGAATGAAATCGCACGATCGTTGGGAATGTGTCGTTCAACCATTAGCACTTATGTGAAACAGAAGGAGAAAATTCTAGAACATGATAAATTCATGAATTTGATAACAACAATAAACAGTTCCCCACCCAATAGCTCCTCCTCTTTCAACTAAAATCTTCTAACTTCTCAATTAATAAACCAAGTCCAGTAAGCGCAGTTGAAAAAGGTTTAAGGTATGAAAATATTTTTAATTTTATTGTTTCTTTATTCTTAAGTTATTTTGTGTTTTTTAAATAACTTTTATATTAATTTCGCTCCGATAAATAGTTGTATGTATATATAGATGTATGCAGGTATGTTATCCAGCTCGCGAGAGTCGTTTGTAACCAACGACTCGCGCGATCCGGACCGGGCTGTCTGTACAATATATTGCATACATCTATCTTTGAAGTTCGAAACAAAAATTTATTTTTTCTTTTTAGTGCAAAAAATAAGTTATACATTAAAATATTTATTATATAATTTATTCATAATTTAATATTGTTGTATTAACATATTAGCAATGTCATTTTATCTTTATAGAACGTGAGGAGAGACTTTTTCCCAAGATGCGGGAACGTATCCCCCGATTATAACATGCAAGTATGAATGTATATGGAAAACCGGCGTTTGACATTCGAACAGTCGAGATTCGAACACGTTTTCACGAACGCATCCCCAACGCAACTCGGAGTCGCCTGTATTGTTAAAGTTGCCTAGAATAAACTAGCCTTATATTCATTTTTTGAGAAAGATGAACTATACAGTACTATTGAAGACGTAAACTCAAGCAACTGTACGAAATTTGATCAAAATCGTTAGAGCCGTTTTTGAGAAAATCGAATTGTTGTTAAAAATGCGTAGAATAAACTTCCCTTAATTATTGAGCAATGTCAATCATTTCTTCACATACTCTGCTCACAATCAGTATGATAAAATGCCTAAGTACGAGATTTCATTCATTTTCGCTCTACCGTTTATGCTCTAGAGCCAGTAACAGACAGACAGACGGCATTGCGAAAACCACTTTTTCGTATTCAGCGACATCTAAAACGTATATTTCCGTAAAAATCTCGAGGTCGAATTTTTTCGCGATAACAATACTTTCTCGATACTTCGTATGAGAAATTAAAAATGAATAGCATTTCACACTGGCATTCGATACTACCAGTTACAGTCGGTAATAACGAAATTTACACGGTTCGTTACAAACCTGCTCTGAAGCATGGCCCAAAAGATTCCGGAATTTCGCGACATCGTAGAAGAATCCGAATTGAGAGTGAGGTAGTTTCCTTGTCCGGTCCATATGATGGCAGCTCCAAATCCTATGACCACTGAGGCTACGTAAAGGAGCCATGTTTTGGGCAGCAAGAAAGAAAGGATGAAAAGCCTGTTTGAGAGAAGAAAGAGAGAATGTAAAATTAGACGGGGAAAATGCCACGAGTCATGTCTTAACTACATGGCACCGTTTCAGTGTATGTAAATTAAAAACAAACATTGTAAAATTTCTACTTAAAAATATAATCACTTATTAGCTGTCGCCACTTACGAAGTAGGACTTTTTTATTTTTTTAATTATATTCCTTCATTAGAAAGGGAAACTAGAAATCCTCTTTATCTCTGCCGTGATGATATGCGTGCTTTATATCACCTACGCGTCCAATAGGATTTCAATGTTCGCCAAATTTTGGGGATCATATCTCAAAATCAACCCAGTGGCGCATTTTAATATTCGAGGGCATCAGACTGTTGTCACATTCTGGAGTTCTTATATCTTATTGTGTTACTAGGCGGTAGATTCAATGATGCTCTAAAAAAATAGGCACTGGTTAATGCTTCCCATGCATTACAGAATGCATTTATAGGGGAAAGTGACAATTTTTCGTCTTATTAATTTTCCAAAAATATTTCGCATCCTTTTGGACCCATAGAATGTGAGGCAAGTATTATAAATTGTTTACCATGGAAAAATCATCTTCTCACGCAAATAAATGTTAACATTTCAGACAATGTTGATATTAGTATAAAAAAAACTCAAGATCATTCACACGACTGTCTCCGATTCGCTGCGTGTTATAGACAAAGGAAACAGGACGACTGACAGAATAAATAAGAACGTCGAAGTACGCATATTTCGAGGATGGTTCTACAGGGTCGAGGGATTCGGATCTCGCACTCCTTTAATGTAAGCGTCGTCTTAAGCGGTTCCAAATGTCGTAATAGGGTCGGGCGTCCAAAAACCAATTGATCAAGCTTTCCGATATTCCAATTAGAGAGAGAGAGAGAGGAAGGGAGTCGCGGAGGTATTACTCGGACAAACGAGACGAATCTTGTCCCGAAAATAAGTCGAAGGCCGTGATATTTTGTGTCACACATACATAATCCCAAGGGCGTAGAAATGTTGCTGTTTTTTTCTTTTGGTGGGGTGTTCTTCCCCTCTGTACGGAGTCCACGTACCTATTTTGAAATACGCGCAGGAGACAGGGAGAGAGAGGGGGAGGGATGTGGGCAGGATCAAGTTTCGGCAACTCTTCGGTGGACCCACGCTGCCTCAACAAGCGGTAACGCACTTGTGGCGAATAAAAACGCAAACCGGATTAACGGCATTTCATGACACAGTATTGGCGATTTTTCACGTCTCATGTCGGCAGTGTTCGTTTTATCGAAAAATATTATGCGGAGAATTTCAGGTTTATACAAGATATTATACACCGTGTGGGAGAAAAGAGAATTCTAATCAATCATCGGAAGATTGGGTAACCTTACACTTTTTAGGCGCGTTTCGCTTCCAGCGTCAGCGCCTATTATCGTCGGTCTGTCCGTCCGTCCGCATGTTCGTTCTCGGCTTCTACTGAACGGATTTTCATGAAATTTGGTATTAAGAACTTACAATCAAATATAATAAGAAAATCGAAAAAATGAATCACGTATGCCAATCAGGGGTACCACTTTACTGGTGTGAAAAATTAAATTTCCGTCATATCTCGTAAAATATGGCTCATATCAAAATATTTTTCTAATAAAACTTGTAGAACTAATAAATTAGAGTATTTCTTTCTCTATACATTTTTATCGTAGGAGTAGCCGTTATCCATAAAATCGAACAAGAAAGTCTTAAATCGTGTTGAACAAAATTTCTTGCATGGTTACTTCTTCATTTTGCTAACATAAACAATCTCACAAACAAACGTTTAATTTCCTTACGAGTGCATGCACTATTTTTAAATATGAAGAAAATTGATTATTTATGATGAAGAAAAGAACTTTAAAATGCTATTTCCCTTACGTACAGGTATATAATTTCTTTCTAATACTCCATTGCACGAAACGCGCCCATGTGTGATAGGTTGTACACTTTCCTATCTTGTTTTTAAAAAGAGTGGTTTATAGATCAGCTAATTTCAGCATGAATACCTTTAAAATAATTTAATTCGTGGTTGTTTTCCGCAGTTCTGATTGAAAGGCGCTCCCATTATCTATATAGAGGTTTTAAGATTCCTAAGATAATGGGTGACATTATCGCCAAAATCTTACAGTCGATAAAAGTTTATACACGTCACAAATGTGCCCTTGAAATAATATAAAAATATCTGCTAGTTCAGGCACATCCGCAATTATCACTTTTTCCTTCATTTAAAAAATTCCGACTTCAGCATGTGACCTTCATCTCACTAATATAAAGACATGGCTGCTATATATGTGTTAGCTTTTCACCAAACAAGGACGGAGAAAAATCATTGGCAGCAAATATTTTATTTGCTTTTTACGTATTCCATATAATTTTTTTCCGATTTGCATTATTTCAAAGTTTTTAATGAGTGGCAAAAATTGATGTTAAAACTCTTTGACAAGGCATCGGAAAAACAAACTCTCAAATAAGAATCCTTTCCAAGCATTCTTGGTCAAACTTGGCGAAAGATTAAAAGCTATTGAGTTATCTATTCGCACACCAACAGATACCACAATCATCACATTTGATGCTGTTCAGTAAACCGATATAAACTGAAAATATGCTACAGGAAATCTTAAAATTGTTAAAATTCTGTACCGTACATAGTAAAACAAGATAATTTTCTTAATAACCGTGCATCTTGAGAAAAATAGAATTTTCATAAACAAAATTTCTCTTTCCGTTTAAATACCCGTTCGTTTCTATATGATTTTTACTTTCTCATATGCGAAGTATATTGAGAAAGTATTATCGCGAAAAAATTCGACCTCGAGATTTTTAGGGAAATATACGTTTTATGTGTCGCTGAATCCGAAAAAGTGGTTTTAGCAATGCCGTCTGTCTGACTGTTCCTGGCTATGGAGCATAAATGGTAGAGCGAAAATGAATGAAATCTCGTACTTAGGCATTTTATCATACAGAGCAGTGTATATGAAGAAATGGTTGACATTTCTCAATAATTAAGGGAAGTTTATTCTACGCATATTTAACAACAATTTGATTTTCTTAAAAACGGCTCTAACGATTTTGATCAAATTTCGTACAGTTGCTTGAGTTTACGTCTTCAATAACACTACATAGTTCATATTTCTCAAAAAATGAATAGAAGGCTAGTTTAGTCTAGGCAACTTTAGCAATAATTTGATTTTATCAGAAATGACTCTAACGATTTTGATCAAATTTCGTACAGTTACTTAAGTTTACATCCTCAGTAATACTGTATAGTTCATATTTCTCAAAAAATTAATATAAGGCTAGTTTATTCTAGGCAACTTTAGTAAAAATTGGATTCTCTAAAAACCGACTGATACGATTTTCATTTTCTAAAGATAACTAAACGACGCATAAGTATATGAGAAAGTTTGTACAATGTATGCTGTACCGATTTTTAAAAGTAATAGTAAAGCCATGCCGCCATTTAAACGGATATACATAGATTTTAAAACATTCATATCAAAATTTATTACTATACCAAATCGACGATTAACCGGCCAAATACTGAACTATAACAAGAAAACATGATAGTTGGAACAATTCTTCATCCTCTAAACTGATATAATCTGTGATATCTTTGTTTCAGATCAAACTGACAAAACAGACGCGCCCGACAGTACTGAAAAAGGTTTAAATAATTTTGCTGCAAGCGAAGATTCAAGAGTGAAACTTAATATATGAAATGGCCGTTTCAAATTCTTGATGCAACGGATGTAAGTCCAATAACTGCAGAGGCGTTAACAGATCTAAATAGGCATATTGGGACCATTCCAAATCACTAATCACTAACAACGCAGTCATTCTATTAGATACTGTCATTGCAAAACGCCTAAAATCATACGTGTAGGCTATTTATTATTCGAAAGACATAAAACCCGCCATATAAACTATTTGAACGGTGAAATTACAAGAGAGAAAGAGAAACTGAATTTAAAATATTTTTTCTGGGATTTTACATGATTTTAAGCTGTGAAACACGATACGTTACGATCACCCTTTTCCGGTGAATGCAGTGCACACTTAAATGCACGCGTACGTGCGCATAAACACATTCACGCGCACAGACGCACACGTGTAACATTGAACGCTACAATATACGTTACTGACTGACTTGGCCAAAGTTAATCGCTATGTTAAAGCATTTTTATTAAAGTCGGCTGATATTAGCGATGCGGTGCACAGGCGAGGGGATTTATTTAGCGAGACCTGAGCGAGATTAGAGCAAACAAAAGGTATGGGGGAAAACGCGAGCTGACGTGCACTCCCCGCGATGAAGGATGCGTGAGAGAGCGGAAAAAAAGATAGCGTATCAGGAAGCCTTAAAACTTCGCTACTTGCAAAAGAGAGCTATGCGCGAGACAAAGAAAGAAGATCTGCGCATCCGACAAGTGAAGTCACCAAAGAGAAGAGGAACGGGAAAAATTGTGTCAACATTATGCTCCGTGGGAGGAATTAGTGGAGAGGAATTCGTCGCCGGAAGACAAAAGAGTCTCTCGACTGTTGTCGAATTTTATTTAAGAATGCGTTGAATGTGTTTTCACGAAAAAAATGTTATTTTTGTTTTCATCGGTCGTTTCCAACTTCGTCTGCGACTACGTCACGGTTTGGCTCACTGAATCCCACGTTTTAAGGCAAATAAAAATCTTTCGGGATGTTTTTCTCTGCGATGATTATTCACTATCTTTCGGGGAAAAAGAGAAGTCTTTTTATTGTTTTGACCCGCCCATTTTTGGCGTTCACCCGACTGGTTCCCTATCTTCCCTTCCCGCGTCTCTTCGCTTCTCCTCTCCCCGGACAAACGCATCATGTGTCCGACGATTCTACATGCGTAAATAAACTAAATGTGATTTCCTCGGATATTATTAATGGTGAAATAAATCGATATGAATTTAAAACAATGATAATTCCCACATTTACATAGCTATCGAATCTGTTTATCGATGTTACATTTACTCATCCTAATTGGACGTACCCAAAAATGGCAGAAGCTATAGAATTGCGTTTTCTGAAGCTATATTTACTAAAGATATATAAAATTATAAATCCTGCATTAGTTTGTTACTATGACTTAATTGTACAATAAACATGATTAATACATGAAATTAATCTTTCAAATGCTTAATTTCACGAGTACAGTTGTAGCTGGAAGATTCGACGTCTAAGGTACGAGTTTAAGTAAGCGCCTCTCTTACAAAAAAAATCGGTACAAACTTTCTCATATACTAATGCGTCGTTTGGTTATCTTTAGAAAATGAAAATCGTATGAGCCTGTTTTTAGAAAATACAATTTTTGTTAAAGTTGCCCAAGAATAAACTAGCCTTATATTCATTCATCGAGAAAAATAAAATAAGTAGTATTATTTTAGACGTATACTCAAGTAACTGTACGAAATTTGATCAAAATCGTTATAGCCGTTATTGAGAAAATCGAATTGTTGTTAAAAATGCGTAGAATAAACTAGTCTTAATTATTGATCAATGTCAACCATTTCTATGTATACTCTGCTCAGTATGATAAAATGCCTAAGTACGAGATTTCATTCATTTTCGTTCGACCGTCTAGGCTCCAGCGCCAGTAACAGACAGACAGACAGACGGCATTGCGAAAACCACTTTTTTGGATTCAGCGACACCTAAAACGTGTATTTCCGTAAAAATCTCGAGGTCGAATTTTTTCGCGAAAACGATACTTTCTCGATACTTCGTATGAGAAAGCAAAAAGGTAACGCAGAATATTATTTTTCCTCCGCTGTGATTAAGATAAAATTAATTCTAATTAAAAGAACTAATACTACTCAATGTTTACTTGAACGAAAAAATGTGTTGTCGTGTCTTAAGCGAGCGGCTCATATACTCGTAGTACGTGCCATTTTCGCCACTCCCTAGTTCAGGATCAGGACTTATGCCATTTATAAACTATATATGAATTAACATACACGAAGTAATAATTAACAAATAAATTGAAAGTTCTCTAAGACCTATTTAACCTAAAAACAACGCCTAACAAAGATCTTTAAAATATTCGGATGAAGACAGACAAGAGTGATAAGTACTGTTTACGAAAACATGCTAACGAGTGGCTAACTAGCTACCAATCATATTACGTAACATTACAAGCTTGCGTCAACCAATTTACCATATGTTCTCCGAAATCGCGGAGTTAATAGGCTATAGTATTTTTAACGAGTGGAGAAAACGTCCAAATTTTCCACTCAGAAGTAAACGGAGAATAAAATCAAATTGGCGCGATAAATCGAAATAAAATTTGCAAACCGGCGTCGCTATTAATTCGCGGATATTAAAACATAATGGATCATCAAGATAGTCCCTTTTATACCTTTTCTAATAAAAAATCAAGTGACATATAGGACGGATTTAGTCTTTGCGTTCATCGATTTTTTTTTAAATGCGCACCCGCTGACGCTGATGGTCACTGAAGAAGATTCCCCTTCCTCCTTGTCTGTGTGCTACGCCCCCTCGTTTTGGGAAGCGGCGCATTAAGCCCTATTCAGAGCGATTCGTCTCTGATTGAGACTATGGACGAGCAGTAATATGTGGTGGGGAACGCGGGGAAGTGAAGCAGCAACAATAATGGAACGGGAAGGCATCGGTGGGAGAGGGAGGAGAGATATGGGGATGTACAATTATGAAAGAGAGCGCAAGAAAGGGGACAGGGATCGAGAATGCGGATTTTATTTTTTATAAATAATTGAGGCCAGATTTGTTTCATCACATTCCATTTAGTGAAAAAGAAACGAAATCCGAACGAGCAAGAATCCGGAAATATTGATCCAATCGATCAAAGGTTACATGTTCGTGCATTCTAGAGAAACATAATTCTATACCAAGCGTAAGGACAATGCGATTTGAAGGCTTTAATTATTCGAGTCGCGTAATCGGAATGCGGTAAGTCCTATCCGTTGGATGTCCGAGTGAGTACGTGGCACGAACCGTACACGAAAAAAGATGTTACTTTAAGAGAAGTACACAGCCTCGAAATGCCACAGGTGCATGGCGAAAGTTACCAAGGACGCGAATGTGATTTTCGATATCGTCCCGAGATAGAAATGCAATACGAATAAACTGTTTACGTAATTTTTTTCGTGGCTGCAGGAAGGCTAATTACATTACGAGGGTCCTCAACCTTTCTGCGCACACTGACTACCAACTACATATGAGAGCGTAACCACGGACCACTAACCCGAATAGAATATAACCGCGGACCGCCATACATGGCTGAATTCCGCCGTTGGTTTGAAATAATCAACCCTTTCATTGCAATCGTTTCTAGTTTTTTGTTGTTATTTTTACAATCACTAACGCGGACCAATAGAGCAAATCCGTGAACCACAGGTTGAGAACTCCTGGCCGACAACGTCTATGAAATGGAAGTCATAAGGGGAACTAAATAATTAACTTTTTGAATTGATCGGTTAAGTACTTCGCGCTACGTCCTCCCAGAATGAAAGTTCGATAAATAAACGCGTTAGAACTTTAACGACACAAAAAACACGCGATCGTCCCGCAAAATTCTCCTTCTCATAAACATTACCGTCTCCACTTCCTGTTCGAAAAAATCGATCGAAATGGTACATTAATAAGCTAGAGAGCAACAGCTGTCGCCGGTTTAATTTCGCGGGGCTTTCCCCGTCGGCCTTCGGAGCTTTTTCCTCCCGGGATATATCACGCTGACGCCGTTGCAAAACCGTTCTATGCCCCCTCATTACTCATGGCTGGATAGTGCAAGACGTCCCGGTTATGCGAACGAAAGAACTCTCGAGAGATTAAGTGGGATGGAGCGAAAGGAGGGAGGAGCGGATGATATATGCGAACATACCCACGCCCAACCCACCCACCAAACGGGTCAAAAGGTGGATTACCCTATCCCAGTTTCGAGATAATTTCAACCCTTTCCCCGACCGTGAAATCCTTTCCATTAAATAGGACTCCGAGTCAGTTGTTGTCGGACGACGAGAGAGATATTTTATTTTTTTGTTCCTGTTACGACTAGTAGGCTCGCCTCGTTGTCGTCCTCTTTCTCTCTATCTGCAATATCTCGACCTCAAAACGGACTCCGTTTTTCTTTTATTTCACGCATCCCTCCTTACGCCTGGACGTCAATTACGCGCCCCGCGACACGGCGCCATTTTCTCTCCCCCTACTTTCTCACACGCTCTCAAGATTCACGATACGAGTGAGAAGGTGAAAAAATAAAATAAATGAATCCAGCCCCATTAAAACGCGGGAACGGGTTTCTTATCCGTGTCTCGCCCGAACGCTTTTTAATTTCTCCAGACTTCCCCGTAGCGCACTATAGTCACCGTTAGTTTTTACTCTCGTTCTCATTCCCAAAGCCAAGGGTTATCGAAAACTGGCCTCTCTCACCGCCCCTTTTGGAACGAAAAGGGCGATTTATTTACGCCTTTTACTGTTGGAGGGACTCTTCGTTTAAAAATTACAAAATTTCGAGGGGCGAGCATCCCGCGCCGTTAGATAATCGCCGTCGGATTTTTTTTCGTTCGTTTTTAAAGAAGAGATAATAAGGCATGCCACTGTGTGTCAGCCTCGCTTATCAACCGGATTACCATTCTACAGGTCAGGAGTCCCCTCTGGTTCATCTCTGCGGCGCTGTTTTTACTCGACGATTCTCGAATCTTTTCGCGAATTCGCTTTCGTTTCTTATGTCGGACGACCACGTGATTCTTTTAGTAAAACTCGATTTGCGTCCGACTAACGTCTTCCAGCGGCTGGAATAGACGACGATCTTTGCCGATGACACGGCATCGTACTACGGCTTGAATCGACCTCTTACCAGGTTAACGACCTTACAATTGCATCAAGGAATGTCGTTAATCTTGGGTCTATTCTTACTCGATTCGCGTACTATTTCTGTATCAGCCATCCTTCGCTTGTTATGCTGGGAAATCTTGTCGCCTCTTGATGCATTAGTTTGAACTATGCCCTGATTATACCCAGCCTTGAAACGCTTTACTTATCGAAGGTTCATTTAGAAATTTCATTACTCGCTTTATTTCGCGACTGTGAGAACAATTCCGTAATTTTCCAATTAATCTAATCCTTGCTTACGTCAGACTTGAAGAAAAAATTAATACGCCTTTGAAGAACTACATTATCATTCCTTCAACGCACACGGGGAGAGGAAAAGTTAATCATAAACGTAATTTGAAGTAATTTTTCTATGATCTCGAGTTCAGTCAAACCCATTTATCTTGACGGTAATATTTTACTGAGAGGGATAGGAAAAGTCAGCATATTTGCATTATAAGAAGCTATGCAAATACGCTATTGGGAATGAAATTACAAATCGCAGTCAATCACCAATGTGTCGCAATTGAAAGCTAATGGTGCATAACCGTGTATGCGGCAGCTCCTTCCAATTTGACGCGAATTATAAGTAAACGACCTCCATAGCCTTTCCTCGTTGCGAGCGAGAAGATGATCCTCGACGCACATTAACGGCGGTATCTTCGACAGATATATGAAAGGAACAATATGGATTGGAATGCGCGAGATTTGTACCTGCTCGACGAAAAAAATACTGCTCCGCTGATTATGATCGACGATCAATCTTCCGAAGAGTTAATTGTACCGAAAATATGTTCGGAATAACTGTTTGTTCTCTTTTTATCTCTCTCTTTCTTCGAATACTTTATAATTTCGCGATGTCTGTTCACCCTTATATTACCAAAGACGCCCAATAGACAGGGTCTGCAGTGATTGATTGCTTTTTTTTTCATCGAGTAAGATACACGATGAAGATAAGGTGATTTCACCACCATCGCCTACGTCTGCTTGAAACTCTTATGGTTTATTCCAGTGGTCTTCAACGTGGGCGATAGCGCCCACCAGTGGGTGTTTTAGGGTTTTTGGTGAACTCACCAAATGATATTCTAATTTTTACACTGAAAAATAAAATTCTATAATAAAGTTTAATGATACGCGCACACATCCTCAAATGAGACAATGTACAATGGAGGCATGGATGGTGACTCCATTCATCACAAATGTGTGTGATGTGGATATTAAATACCAAGATGAGCTAACAGAATTACTTCATGATGAGGAGTGTAAAGCCAATTTCAACCAAGGTGGATATGTGCAATTATGGCAGAACAAGAAAATGCCCTCTCTGTATCCACGATTGTGGAAGAAAATATCGTTGCTCTTGTTAGCTTTCCCAAACTCATATCTAGTCGAGAAGGGATTCAGTGCTGTCAACAATCTTCTGCCCAAAAAAAGAAATCGCTTACAAGTATCAGAAAGAGGAGATCTTAGAATGACCCGTATAGACTTGAAGCCTGACATTGAATCCCTGGTTTGTAGGAACCAAGCACAAAGTACGCATTGAAATGCCTGTGAAACGTTTATTTTAATATTTGTTTTGGTATTAATAAACATGGTTAAATTTGATGTCTTTTTAAACATATATTTTATCAAAAATTTTATTGTTAAGTTGACACGGAAGGTGGGCGGTGAATTTATTTCAAATGGCAAAATATAGTAAAAGTGGGCGGTGAATCAAAAAAAGTTGAAGACCACTGGTTTATTCAAAAGTTGAGTCGGAGAATTTAGCTTCCAGACGTTTCAAACAAATGATAAGGTTAAACACCACAATGTCATATCTACACAGTATCTGCGGCCAGCGATAACTCGCTGATTATTTATTATATTATTACTAACGATGGATACTTTGCAGCACGTATTTCACTAAATAGTTTGTGGCGGCTGTAATTACTAAGGTAGCCGAACGGGACAATTTAGCTCCGGTGTAAGAATATCCTGAGACATTTCGGTACCAGAAATTTGCATATCTCGCTAGGATAAATGGCTTCTCGCGGACGTTCCGAAATTTTAAAAATTACACATTTTATGGCTTCAAATAAAGCCACTACCTTTGCGATCCATCTCAAAAAGTAAATACACTTCACACTAACTTCATATTTCTTATTTTGGATTTGATTTTTGTTTTTCAATTTTAAAGGCTCGTCCTCCCACTTTAGTGACATAGTTGAAATATTATCAGATTATTAACATTACATATTTTTCTCATAATTCCAAAGCAAGACTAACTTCCAGCAAGAATAATTCATGTTACAAGGTTTTTTTCTAATTGGTAAAATACTTTAATAGCTTAAATACCAAACGGAACACGTTGGTAAGCGTGGCGTGGTTTCATCTTAAAGGCTGCTATGTTTTCACTTCATTAACATTTTAAAATGCTCCATTGAAATAAACCAACCAAATTGCTTTTATTCAACTTGAAATCTCCCAGTATTTTGGTTCGTGTTTTCCTAGGGATTCGGTAAACGACCGCTAAGTTTGTCTCGAAAAAAAATCCCGGAAATTTTGTCCCAGGACGCAACCCTAGTAGTTACATACGTCATTCACTCGTATGGTTTGAAGGTGATTGGATATCGAGCGACATTTGGAAAGGACGTGAACTGCTTCAAGGGAAACAATTAGACTCTAAATAAATAATGTACGAATGTCAAAACACGCGTTTAAAGAAAAGTAAATAACGAGGATGAGCATGATCGGAACGACAAGAATAAAAAAATTACAATAAAATAATGCCATTTAAAACACCGTTAAATTAATTCCTTTCGATGAATGACGGATAACTGCAACAAGGAAAGACAACAGTATTAATATTCGCCCCTTCATTCTACAGTATTCTATATTTATATGCTCGCGTTTGATCAAACACGCGGAACTCGAAAGTGATTCGGACATTGAGAATACGGACGATGTATAAAAATAAGACTCTCACTTTCCTTGCGAAATTCCCGCTTTCACAGGTCGACGCACCCAAAAAAGTACGAATTCCTTCTGTTTCTATTTTTTTCACTTCCGCGCAATGGTATTACAGGATTTGAGTACGAATTTCATAAGCAGGAAATAAAATAATTAAGTGAAAGAATGCATCGGCATTCCGAATCTAAGCAAATAAAATTCGAATCCAAGATCCACGTAACTGAAAACTATTTCGAAGCATAAAGAGGCACTGAAGTATCTTTCTTAGTCTACACATCCCGTTTAATTATTCCTTCATAGGTTCAATTATACAGGAAGTAACTTTATATCTCCGACGACACGAATGAATCTACGCTATCCTGGAAAATGTGGAAACAGGTGAAAAAATCTAATATGACCGGGAATACGAACCCGGGTCTTCCACTTTCCGGGCGAATATTCTACCACTGAACTACCGTAGCAGACTAATTCTCCTGTTTCAGAACGGTAATATTTTCTTGGGTTGGGACCAGCCTAGCTATGCTAGTATCAACCAGCCCCAACGGATGTCCTCAAGGAGATACAACAAAGAGAACCCATACCCTCTCAAATGTTGAGAATGCCATGCTATAAATTGACGGAAAGGATGATCCGAAGATCCTTATGCGACAGGCATAAGCTGATTCCCGGTCATGGCAGATTTTTTCACCTGTTTCCACATTTCCCATCCCTTCAGCTTATGCCTGTCGCATAAGAATCTTCGGATCATCCTTTCCATCAATCTATGCTTTCCTCTCAATAACTGACGTTTATCTGATCGTCAATATTTCCTTATTTACTGTTCTAGCACGAGAAGATAGACGTGTAAAATCAAGAAAATGGGTCGAATGCACGAGAATACGAGGGAGGAAAAAACATCGTATCGCGACACAAATTATAGGAAGCAATAAAGAAGAAGGAACAGTTAGCTCAAATTTCTTCGGTTGGAAACTTTTGTTTTGGTTTCCCTCAAGGCCGCAGCGCTCGTAAGTCCGTTGGCTAAGTTAAAAAAAAAAGTCCAAAACGGAATTTCTGACGCGATGGTTTTTTCCTGCTGAATTTTATTCCGCTTCCTGCGGGATTTCACGGATGACGTCCACGCTGGAAAAACCTTCTTTCTCGACAGGAGTTAAGTTTTTCGGCCAGTTTTCCTTGTTTGGGTTTAGGGTATTGACTTATGCGATAACCTACCCAAAGGAATTATTTGAGGTCATCGTCATCATCAATTGGTCTTTAAATCAGAATATAAATAAAGATCGACTCGTTTAAAAATTTTTGTAAGAAGTCACTTATATAGATTTTTAAATAATGCCGCTTCGAGAGAAAAGGCAAATAGATTAGCGAGCTTCACTTTAATCTCTCGATGTGAGATATTTTGTTAAGGATTTTCCGACGCCATTACGAAGAAGAATGAGACAATATACTCCCAACTAACGTTGCATGAAAAATTTACATATAAAAGGCAAAAGCTTCTTAAAACGTTCCGTAAAAATAAATTTGGGTTAAGGAGAAAATATAAAAAATACAGCACTTTTGTGGCGAGGCAGATAAGTCATTTAAAAAATCGTGAAGGTGAATAAAACTCACCTAACCAAACAGTCAACATTACACATTCTGATCGAATGTTCTCTCTACCCGTGAATAACATACCTTCAACGGAATTTAATCGCAAAACAATCGGAATACGCAAAAAACAGATCAAATCATCTATTCATTTTTACTCATTTTTTTATTTATTTAATATTTACTCTTATTTGCGTATTTTCAACTAAATTCATAGCTCAATCGCCGCGTCGCTTCAGATAAAAATTCTCCTGAACAAGGAGATAATTGCAAAAAAACTTCGGAAACTTAATTCTATCGTTCCAAAATCCGAAACTTAAAAATTGTCATAATCATTAAACAGCAATGTTTCCCCAGTTGCCAAGTCGCGAATAAAAGTTTGAATTCTTGCACGCGAGTTGAAATAAAATAATAATCGACAGATATTCGTCCGATTATGCTTCGCGTGAAATAATACACGCCAAACCGGCAATCGAGATGGGAAATTCCAATGCACGTTTGAAATATTTGTATGCACCCCGTGTGATGCGGTTTGAGAGTTTCTCGATCATCCTCGTCCCGCACAACTTTCACACCCTGCTGGCTATTGGGAAATCGTCTCAACCAGAACTTAACGCGTCGCAATACTAGGAAGTTCCGCACGGATGATCTCCAATGGCTTATTTCACGCCGCGAATTCTTTCCTCTCAACAGCTAAGCATGCACAAAAACGCTTAGGGAATCTGCTAAAACAGAAATCGTAAAACGTTGAAGTTTCTTCAAAATGCTAAAATACACTCTATGTGCTGCTACATACATGCACGCGAGTTTGTGTAACGGTGGCAACAAGATGTTGTACGAAGTCCGGTGGACGTTTACCGCGGTTTAGAGAGGGGTTTGGGTTGTAGACGTAGTATATGAAAAGCTTTTCTATGGCCACTGATAGAGAACAACTAGAGTTGTCTCTCTTCGACACTTCCATTTCCAACAACACCTTTTTGCCACTCCTGTCTCGTTACGTCTTCCTCAGGAACGCGAGTGTGTATTTATATATATATATATACAGGGGTGATATTCAAAATATTTAACAACCGGTACTCAAATATAAATTAATATAGGTATGAGTTAAAACTAAAAAAGAATATTTGTGCGTGCATGCGTAAGGAATGGATATACGTGAAATTTCTCTTTTATTTTCTAAATAAACCTTATTATTATAAAACTATTTACTTACCAATTGAAATAAATTGTAGCTCAAATTATTCTAGGAATTTCCAAATCATTTTTTGATTTTGAGAAATTGTTGGCGTCATCTTTTGTTTGACGCGGCTGTCGCTAGCTAAATGATGCCCCTGTCTGAGCCATGATTTGACATAGGGAACCGCATCAAACTCTTCCAACGATTTTCCCATTAAATTGATGCTCATTAAGTGACTTGTGGTCTCAATAAGTAGAGAATTTCTTTTAGCATCAACGATATTGTTCATGGTGCTGAATCCTCTCTCAGCTTCTGCTGAACTAACGGCAATTACATTCAAAATATTTTTAGCCCTTATGATACTGTCTGGGACTTTTATGTATTCAATATCTCTATTATCAATAAAGTCACGAAAATCGTTTATTGAAATGTCATATTTAATTATTTGACTTAATTTCGTTAATTTATGTTGACCTTCAATCCAAGGAGCTTCACAAACGTCATTTGGCCAGGTTTCAGGATTTAATAAATTGAAATAACTTAAAAGTTCATTGTATTTTTCACTTTTGTCATCAAACAGCAAGCGCATTTTCATATGATTTATTAGGCAATCTAATAGTTTTTCTCTTGGAATTGATACTTTCCTTTGTTTTGTTTCAAATGGTATATTATATTTCATCGTTTCTATAATAACTTCCACTTCTTTTTCATAGTTTCCTTTATTTAATTTTATATGTTCAATTACTTTTATCGTTCGTCGAATTAATCTGTCTGCTTTCAGTACTGAAACATCTCTTTCTTGTAAAGCTTTAGAAAGTATTGACATATCTGTTAGAATGTCGTTTATTAAAGCCAAATCTCTAATAAAATGTTCATTTCTCAAATGTTTAACTATTCCCACTTCACAGTTTCTATTACAGTGAATATACAAAGCTTGATATGATTTCCAAACTGCTTTTGCAGCTCTAGAACTACAGGCTGCCCATCGCGGTCCATATATTCTTCCAATTTTCATTATTTCAATTCCAAGCTCTTCAGATATATTATTTATTTCTCTCTGATGCTTGTTTGATGTATGATAATAAACATAAAGTTTATCGAGAAAAGTTTGAAAATAATTTACTTGATTTACATCTTTTATTGCATCACCCAGAGATAATTGTATACGGTGACTTAGACAACGCCAAATTAAAACATCCGGAAATTTTTCTAAAAGTTTGGCTGAAACTCCCGACTTTCTCCCTAACATTACACTGGCACCGTCTGTACAAAATCCAGTAAGGTTTGCATGTAAATATTTCTCATTGAAACCATTTTTCTCGAGTATTGACAATAAAGTTTGATAAATTACTTCAGATGTTGTGCCTTCCAGCTCCACGAGATCAACAAAAACTATTAAACTATCTTCAAAGTCTTGAATTTCGCATTTTAAGTAAATGATTAAAGCACTTTTATGTGAAACAGTTGATGCTTCATCGATAATGATTGAAATTTTACTGCCTTGATTTATAAGTTTTCCAAAAAGTTGTTTTCTCATTTCAATAGATATATGTTTTGCAACAAGCGGGACCATAAATCTAGAATGCAATGATACGCTCATATCAGTATCATTCTTTTTTTGAAGTTCTATTAAATACTTCATGTCTTTAAATAGTCCATTATTTTTAATTATACAATAGATAGTGTTAAAGATTTTAATAGTACTTTCCATATATTTTTCGTTAGCTTCATCGACACTCTTTGATATAATATTTTTTTCGGAAGTTTTTATTATTTCAAATGCTCTACTGTGTGAAACTGATTCATGATGTTCTTTTAATTTTTTCCTCATTGATGATTGCAAATTTATTATATTTGAACCATGGGCCTTAACAGAACATGATTTCCATTCTGATGAAATATGCAAGTGTTTGGTACTTTCAACATTTAAAGACAACTTTTGAGCACCATTGGCATCCAACATTTACGTCACCAGCAATAATAAGCCACTCATATTTTTTTTTAAGTAATCAAGTTGTTTTTCATTCCAGAAATATAAATTATTTGTTTTATTTTGTACTGATTCTTGTACGGTACCGTAAGAAGTTCCAGGTTGTTCTAATATTTGCACAACATCAGAAGATATTCCAGGTTGCGGCTCGTTATTGTTATCTTTTCTTCTTTGTTCTCCCGCAGATTTAGCTGATTCATGTTTTTGAAATTTAGAAGGAACGTTAAAAAACTTAGCCAAACTTTGCTGTCTCTTCATTCTGGGGGTTTTATTTTTAATATCTTATTAGAAATTCAGGATTTATAAATATAAAAACACTGCACACTTACTTTACCGCTCACATTTACAGAAGGTGTAAAACGCACTAACAAAACCAATGTAAAAACTAAACTATGTGAAAATTTGATGGTATCGATTATAGATAAATGAAGAATGAAATGTGTAGTTCACATTTATGCTACGCTTCGCATGTTTTGGCAGCTTATCTACAAAACAATTACAAAACAAGCCGCCACGATTGTTGTTTATTATTATTAGTAATTGGAACTTCGTCCGCTTGGAGCGCTAACGAAAGGCTTTACTTGCCTTGAACCTTAAACTAACGAGTTTATAATAGAATTTATATTACTTATAATTTTACCGCTTACCGCAATTATTATTATAACATTTAACAACCGGTACGGAAGTATTTCCATATTTTAACAACCGGTACGGCCGTACCGGTGCGTACCGGCTGAATATCAGCCCTGTATATATATATATAATACATACCACGTTCATTCACGTATAGATGATAAAAGGAGCTTTATAAACGTATCGCAAAAATAGATTTAAAAAAACCACTGCATCGGAGGCATACGTAGATGGGATGGGTTTGGTAAAGAATGGGGAAAATTTTCTTAAAGAAAACAAATTAGGATGCATTAGATACAGTTAGGGAAGAAAAAATAAAAAGAATGTGTTAAAAATAAGGCAGACAAAAGTGATTAGGACAAATTTTGAGAGAGAAGGAGCTGTAGAAAGACGAATTCCACAGAAACGAGACAGAAAGGAAGTAAAAGGTATTATTGAGAGCATGTAAAATAAGGTTATTGACACGAGGACAGCATTCCGAAGGAATAAACCAGGAATAAACCAGCGACATACCTTAAGGTATAAAAGTACCTTAACACAAGATAATGTTTCGGCGAGACATTGGAACTGAAAACGAACGACTTATGGTCAGATACGAAAATTGAAAAAGAAAAGGGATCGCCTTAAATAATAATAAATCAGCTTAAAAAACATCAAAACAAAAAATTTGTCCTTATTCGACGCAATCTTCCTCTTGGTCGGTCGCCATGGCAACATTCGGCAAGTTACGCCCGTGATATTTTCGGGATCGTTCAACCTCGGCGTTCTTTTTTGCGGTCGCCAGACATGCGTACCGCACGGAGAATACGCAAGTGCGAACTCCGTCCTTCGGGTCGAGGACTCTCTAAAAAGCATTGCGTGGCATTTCGGTGCATTTCGTAAGAGTAGGTTAATGCCGGCACCTCCCCGTGACAGCACTTACGAACGTCCACATTACGCGCACGGTTGGAGCTTGACTGAAAATCGGCCCGCGAAAAAAAAAAGAAAATAAAGGAGAACGTCGCGAAAAACGGTCCGGGTCGAGCGACGGAAGGACAGGATGCGACGGGATAAGAATGTTTATGCCACGCGAGACAATTACGTCCGAAAATTTTGTGATTCTCCGTACGCGAATGAAGCTCACGTCGAATCGAACGGAAGGATCTAGTGCGCCACCGCCGACTACTGTCCCGTATATGCCGTCAGCGGAAACTCATTAGAAACTTTAGACAGAACGAAAATCATTGATATAGGCGATTAGCAAACAACTTTCCACGACATCTTATATTCTTTTTAGCCGTAGAGGGTAAAGACTAAGAACTTTCACTGACCCCGATTAATGTAGGCAGCGGGGTTTGAATCCCGCCTCCGTACGAGTGTATGCGTTTGATACGAGAGAAGAGGGAGAGAGAAAGAAAGGGAGAGAGAGAGAGAGGGAATGGGAGATACAATGTTTTGCCCAGACAGTAATGCGTTTCAATACGCTCCGACCCTTAAATGACGGACATATCTGACCTGACTCCGATCAAATAAGCGAAGGGGTTTGCTTCAATAAGGTCTTTGCCCTGTGCCATCGTCAAACGAGAAATCGCTTTATCTTGCTCAAATATGTACATACATCTTGGAGTCGATGGAAGATGTACCGCCGCGCACGCTCGAATCTTTTCTAGGGGAGATAAACTTTTCTATTTCAACATAGAACCTGAAGCATTATTTAGGAATTTCCGGAACAAATGCCAACACGAGGGCACGTTACAACGCCGTGAAACAAAATCTTTTTAAAAAATGTCATAATTTTCCTCTTGTTTTCGAACACGTTTCGTAACGATTGAGCGAGTATCTCGCCGTTAGGTTTTGAACCGATATAAGTTTTTTGGGATTATAGGACGGCAACTTTGAACGAAAACAGTTTAGTGCCTAGGAAAGAAAAAGAGGGTAAAGAATGAAAACACACGGTGATTATATGGTTTTTTGTAGCTCTCCGAAAGCGTTCGAGGGCGTGATTTTCTTCGTCGTAGACCGGTTTGGAAATTCTTCCTCTTGTTCCTTATTGCATGTTGTTGATTGATCACGACCCATGAGAATTAGCATAATACCAACGCATCTTTGTGGTAATAGAAGGAACAATTTTCCCCGTCCCTACAATCTAAGTCACCTTCCCTCCGGCTAACAATCCAAGACGATAGCTGGACGAGGGCGTGGGCAACATGGTGACCGGTGCCGGTAGTAGTAGCGTTTTAAAGGAGCGTTAAAACCCAGGGATATGATTTAAAAAAATAATTATACCGAAAAATAAAAAAATATTTATTCGCTGGTGCTTGCCTCGTTCATTTGAAGAGACGCTCATTCTGTTAAGAAAATTTAACCCCCTAAGTAGGCGTGCACACACAATTGAGCGCCTGTGCTCTAGTTGACCCCCAGTTATATTTTTCTGTTAGTCATCATGATATTGTACATTCTATTTATTTGATGAATTATACTGATGGAAAATACACTACAATTACGAGTGAGAGCAAAAAAATATTATTGGGAAAATAACAACAATAAAATTTTTTGATATAACTGTCTATCGAATATCTAGTGGACTCGTATACACCCCCACGCGCCTACTAAAGGTTTAAAAGATCATTATGTTCAGTTGGGGTTGGCGTAATTATGAATATAGAAATACGCGGTCCCGACGCCGATCCTGGAGTTCTTTCACGAAGAAAAAAAATCCCTCTTCGGAATACGAATACGAAGAATCGAAACTTATCTAGCTGCAGCGATTTCAACCATCCACCAAGATATATTCGTTTTGGCAATAGTCGGGGAGATCTCGGACGTTTCCGGCCGTCTTTATGACCAGTCGTGACTGGCGGGCGCGTCCTCATACCAACGGACTTTCATAGTTCCCATACTCATCCCCCTCCCTCAATGAGACCCTGCCAAATCCGGTTCAGTCCGTGGACGGATTGGATCAGAAGGAGCTGAATTGGGACGTCGTCGTCCTCCCACAAGCGTCCTTCCCTCCTCCTGGTGAGTTCCATTCCGTTCTTGACCGACTCGCCATATTGGTCGGATTGATATCACGCGAGGTGGCGAGAGTGATTGAAATTACAAGCGTCGGTCGCTACAGGAAACGAGAGGATGGAAACGTAAAAAATAATTTCTCTTCCCGCTCTTACTTTCGAAAGAGAACCGTTATCTGAATGTCATATGCATCACTATACTGTTGTTCGTGACCGTGAAAAACGAGGCGACTTAACTTCCATACATGTGTCCTTTTCCTTTCTCTCTGAGCGATTTCGGTTTTATTTTTAGATAGCCGACGACGATGAGTAAATGGTGAGACATTTCCTTCAATTGAGCGATAAGTGTTGGGAAAAAAATAAAATCCAGAGGGCGTGGATGATATTTGAGTCAGTCGATGGCGAGGGTTTCCCACACGGTTCTGTCTATACAGACGAGCTAAAGTGATTTTATTTATTTTTTTAAGTTTAATTAACTGGAATTTCAACGCTCGACCGATCGTTGAGAGGAAGGAAAAATTTTAATCGCATTCCGGAGCAGCGAGGAAATAAAAGGTAAGGGGGCAACGGGGCGTTAACCCTCCATTTAAAAGATCGCGCGTAACCTTAAAAAATGCATGAACCTATTTAAATGCATGGAGCAATCCATTTATCTGTCATAGAGATTTTTTTACCGTTACCTTATTGAGGAAACGCCCGACTTAATCCATCTGATTCATCATCTGCAATAATTGTCCTCGCCATCCCATTTATGACGCTTATTATTCCGATCATCCCTCGAGATATAATAACCGAGTCCACGGGTGAAATGCGACGTATATCCCTCGTACGCTCTTTTAATTTAAATTCGATTAGCAATAAGAGCTTCGCGTGATCGCCGCTAGGGGGATAATTTCTTCGCGCGTTTAACATTTCCTTATAGGAGGGCGGTCGCTCATTTTCCTACGCTCGTTTGACGTAACGAAAACCGAGAAAATTGCAAAAACGAGGGAAATGACCTCAGCCGGGATTGCATAATCGCCAACGGGTGGAAAGTTTTTTTCCTAAGTCTCTGCCAAGTCGTTTGTTAGCGCGGATTGAACTTCAATCTCTCTTTCAGTCAATCATATGTCACGAAACGACTCTGGCGACCCGGATTGAAAATAAGAATGAGACAGGAGGAAAGATTGAACAGTTTGTTTGTTCAGTGTCGCTCACCCTGCCACCGCTTCTGTAGACTGAACTACACGAAACGACGTGTTCGCGACTACCTTCAAATTTTTCCTTCAAATATCCGCCCTCGCGCTTCCAAAACAACATTTACGTAAGTAACCAAATGGGGAATTACCTGTTTATTTTTCCCCCGAATGTATATTGTGTGAAACGGTAGCGTTCGATTCGAAGATTAATTAGCGAAACAACATAATTCCATGCAAATTAAATAAATTATGTGGATAATTCCCCCTCGCGCTTCCGAAACAACATTTACGTAAGTAACCAAATGGGGAATAACGTGTTTACTTTTCCTCCGAATGTGTATTGCGCGAAACGGTAGCGTTCGATTCGGAGATTAATTAGCGAAATAACATAATTCCATGCAAATTAAATAAATTATGTAGATAATTCCCTGTAGCTACACAAATATGGGATAATTTCAGCCACAAAGCAACCGTCCTGAGAATTGTTTCACTGACCTATGGCGCTAAAAGGAACGCTGTTTTATGTATATATCGATGCCTTTGAAAAAGTTTCGAGCTGCACCGCGATTGCATGGCAAATAAATTAATTTGATTGCGATCCGATATGAACGATCGCGTTGTCAAGACCGGTTGCTATAGGAGAAGAACTAATACTAGGGATGGAGATAACCTATCGGTAATCTCTTTTGAAGATTACGCTCACGTTTATTCCCCTAAAAAGGGAGTGGGAAGGCGAAAACATAAATTTCGAAGACTGCGTCTCCCGTTACCGCTTTCGCGGAACGATCATCCGATAAAAGAACATAATATATATTTGTTATTTTTAACGATAAATTTTCGCAATCCCAATGTAAGAGAAAAAAATCGGTACAACATACATTGTACAAACTTTCTCATATACGTACTAATGCGTCGTTTAGTTATCTTTAGAAAATGAAAATCGTTTGAGCCTGTTTTTAGAAAATACAATTTTTGTTAAAGTTGCCCAAGAATAAACTAGCCTTATATTCATTCGTTGCGAAAAGTGAAATACGTAGTATTACTGAAGACGTGTACTCAAGTAACTGTACGAAATTTGATCAAAATCGTTGGAGCCGTTTCTGAGAAAATGGAATTATTGTTAAAGTTGCCTAGAATAATCTAGCCTTATATTCATTTTTTGAGAAATATGAACTATACAGTATTATTGAGGATGTAAACTTAAATAACTGTACGAAATTTGATCAAAATCGTTTGAGCCGTTTTCAAGAAAATCGGATTGTTGTTAAAAATGCGTAGAATAAACTACTCTTAATTATTGATCAATGTCAACCATTTCTATGTATACTCTGCTCAGTATGATAAAATGCCTAAGTACGAGATTTCATTCATTTTCGTTTTTCCGTCTAGGCTCCAGAGCCAGTAACAGACAGACAGACAGACGGCATTGCGAAAACCACTTTTTCGGATTCAGCGACCCCTAAAACGTGTATTTCCGTAAAAATCTCGAGGTCGAATTTTTTCGCGAAAACAATACTGTCTCTATACTTCGTATGAGAAAGTAAAAGAAGACGCCGAATCGGAACTTTACTCGCGAGTATCAATATTCGGAATTTTAAAAAAATTATTGGACATATATTTTTTTTTTAAATATCTGGTCGATTCTTGCGAAAGTAACGACGTCAAAGGTTAGGTATCCTTTGGTCGTTCAAACACATTTTCCTTTTTGGAACGGGTTATTCCTGCTCTCCCTTCCCGGCCTTTTTCTCCTAGTCGTGAGCATCTCGAGATCCCCAAGGAAAACCAGGAAAAACCTCTCCGATAGGCTATACGTCAAAAAATAATAATTCGGTAGGACCTTGAAAAATCTGTAACCTTGCTATGATAAATATTCTATGATGTCCGCATTGGAAAGGGAATAATAGCTACGAAGAGAAATCGGATTGATGGAACCTTTAAATCAGTGGTTCTTAAATCCTGGGTCGCGACCCAAAATTGGGCCGCCAAACCATTTTGAGTGGACCGTCAAAGATCTTCCATTGCTTTCTATATCCATATATATATCATTCCTCCTAACAACCCGTTCAATGCTACTGACCTGAGAGCTTATTTTCATTTATTTATTAAATTCCTATTTATTTTATTACTTTACAAGTGAGATATTGGAGGAAATGGGTAGCCGCGACCAGAATTTGGGTCGCAGCCAAAAAAAGGTTAAGAACCACTGCTTTAAATAATACGATTTCAGGATAAGGCGAATATCCCTTGAAATCATGATAATCGTTTTGCTCGAAACGTCCTTCATCCCGCGATCAAAATGTTTTGAGAGTTGTGAAGGATGAAGCGTCCTAACGGTTAAACTTAAAATAAATCGAATTTTCGATTAGACGAAGGTACTTCCTGATAAATTCGCGGATATTTTTCCGTTTATTGACAGTACGAAGAAGAGTTAATTTCGACAGCGTTTCACCGGCAAAGCTGTTGGCTTCTTCGAGCGAAGTCGACGGCCAAACGTAGCCAGAATATAGTCGCTACGCAGCGGCGATACCCGAAAAAAAGAAAACTAAACGCGCTCTCCAACTCTCGAGAAAACGTTCGCTATAAAAGGCATTTCTTTGAGTTAAAATTCATGCAAAGCGGTGTAAAATCCTGCGGCTCTAACATTCTATCAGAGGGGCGCCCAATCTGCCGACCGGATGCGGCACACCGCCAGTGTTTCGTAGTTTTCATATCTATTTCATTTATTTCTTTACCTATTATTTTCATCTAGCAAAATCCGTTAAAATATCTATCGATGAATATTTCTCAATCCAACTAAGCACTTTTTAATTTTGTTTTTGATCTTTTCCTCAAAGGTATTTCTAAGATGGAATTCCATCATGAATTTTTAATACTGAAACGTTAACCCTAAAAAAACTAATTTTAACTTGATTTTCACTCATATGGCGCCTAAGAATATATGTAGATAACATCCGATTTAACTTTAAACCAGCCCACAGAACCATCACAACGGCCAACCAAATGATATTCACTGCCACCAATGTGGTCCACAATGCAGAAAATGTCTCCCACCAATCATTAGAATTTTTCCCTCCCATTAAATATCTAGTTTAATAAATTCCATTGCTCTGCCAGCCCTAAAGAAGAATAATGACGACTTTACCATAATTCGCGGCATAATAAAACCATATGGTACGCCGGATAAACAAAAGCAAACGAATCGAATAATCCTTCTAAAAATAAAAACAAACTTTGTTTTGCATCACAATCACTCTACGAGAGGAAGGAACAACTCCATATGGATAAGTTAGAAAGTGACGAGATTCCCAGAGGAGGAAATCTTTCCTCAGTTTCTCCGTAGCTCGCGTTGAACGTGGCAGCGAGGGAAAAATGAAGGAAGGTAGCCGGCGGAGAAAGGGAGAAAGAATCGAGGTGAAGTGGCGGTGGAAGGAGGTGAACCATTGTGGAAGGGCAAGGGTGAGTAGGATTACGGTGTGGGAAAGCTTGCGGGAAATTGAAGGAAAAAGAGCATCAGGATTACGTGGAAATCACGAAGGAAACGATGTTTTTACTTTCTCATACGAAGTATCGAGAAAGTAATGTTTTCGCGAAAAAATTCGACTTCGAGATTTTTACGGAAATGCACGTTTTAGGTGTCGCTGAATCCGAAAAAGTGATTTTCTCTATGCCGTCTGTCTGTCTGTCTGTCCGTCCGTCTGTCTGTTACTGGCGATGGAGTCTAGACGGTCGAACGAAAATGAATGAAATTTCGTAGACATTTTATCATGCTGATTGTGAGCAGAGTATACATAGAAATGGTTGACGTTGATCAATAATTAAGAGTAGTTTATTCTACGCTTTTTTAACAACTATCCGATTTTCTCGAAAACGGCTCTAACGATTTTGATCAAATTTCGCCCAGTCACTTGAGTTTACGTCTTCAATAATACTGTATTGTTTTTATTTCTAGAAAATGAATATAAGGCTAGTTTATTCTAGGCAACTTTAACAATAATTCGATTTTATCAGCAATGACTCTAACGATTTTGATCAAATTTCGTACAGTTACTTAAGTTTACATCCTCAATAATACTGTATAGTTCATATTTCTCAAAAAATGAATATAAGGCTAGTTTATTCTAGGCAACTTTAACAATAATTCCATTTTCTCAGAAACGGCTCCAACGATTTTGTTCAAATTTCGTACAGTTACTTGAGTATACGTCTTCAGTAATACTACGTATTTCATTTTTCGCAACGAATGAATATAAGGCTAGTTTATTCTTGGGCAACTTTAACAAAAATTGGATTTTCTAAAAATAGGCTCATACGATTTTCATTTTCTAAAGATAACTAAACGACGCATTAGTACGTATATGAGAAAGTTTGTACAATGTATGTTGTACCGATTTTTTCATTTGCTCCGAAACAGGGAATCCACAACCTTTTACGATGAGGACGTTAAGGATAGCAAAAGTCGAGCACGTACGAGCATACTCGAAGAAAAGGATTCGAAACCGGGACACTAGCGTGGGGAGTTAGGGACGCTGGCCGGCACCCGGCAATTGATATGGTTCCATTTTCGTCTCTGCGCTGAATATATTTCCCGGCTATATTTTGGTAAAATTCGAATTTTACTTTTAAAGCTCACTTTTCACGTTCTTCCAGTTAACTTGACAAACATGCATGCGGAAGTTAGAATAAAAGACTCATATCCTTCCACGAGCTCTTTCGGAAATTTTTACAAGTTACGTTGAGGAAATGAGCGACGCTAAAGCCTACTTATTTCAAAACAAATGGGCAATATTTTTGAAAAGCGGAACCTACGTAACGAAACGAATTTTTGTTTTAGGATTGAAAAAATACGTGTTGACCTGAAACTTCCACGGAAAATAGCGAATACACCGGGAAATGTTGCGCCGGATATTTTCCGGGTGCGGTTTTTCTAAAACCGTTGGGTTTTATCCGATTATGAAGACGGCTATGCTATATTGACCAAGTTTATGAGGGCCTAGTTAAAGCCATGTTACCGTAAATGTCGTTTGATGAATACGGGGCGATTTATGAAGATCCACATCTGAACTTGTTAAAGAGAGTATGGATGATTACAAAAGTGAGAATTGGACATAAGCAATCTTTTAGCGTCAAAACTTCAATCGAAAGGTTATATGACCGCAATATTGATTAAACAAGTTAGGAAAGTGTAAAACCTATCACACATGGGCGCGTTTCGTGCAATGGAGTATTAGAAAGAAATTATATACATGTACGTAAGGGAAATAGCATTTTAAAGTTCTTTTCTTCATCATAAATAATCCATTTTCTTCATATTTAAAAATAGTGCATACACACGTAAGGAAATTAAACGTTTGTTTGTGAGATTGTTTATGTTAGCAAAATGAAGAAGTAACCATGCAAGAAATCTTGTTCAACAGGATTTAAGACTTTCTTGTTCGATTTTATGGATAACGGCTACTCCTACGATAAAAATGTATAGAGAAAGAAATACTCTAATTTATTAAGTTCTACAAGTTTTATTAGAAAAATATTTTGATATGAGCAATATTTTACGAGATATGACGGAAATTTAATTTTTCACACCAGTAAAGTGGTACCCCTGATTGGCATACGTGATTCATTTTTTCGATTTTCTTATTATAGTTGATTGTAAGTTCTTAATATCAAATTTCACGAAAATCCGTTCAGTAGAAGCCGAGAACGAACATGCGGACGGACGGAAGCGAAACGCGCCTAAAAAGTAAAATTACCTGTATTAAATAACACAAATCGTCTGTTCATCAAAAGGTTTCCGGACCGCATAAAATTCTCTCGCGGGACATGTGAATAAGAAATGCGGCTGATTTGAATATTATCTTATCAAGGGTTGGATTCGACCAAAAATACATTTTTACCGAAGCTACTAATATATATATATATATATATATATTCATATATTATAATCCTCGCCGAAATGCAATTAGTAAAGAGATGCACTTATAAAACCAATCCCATCTTCGTATTGACTTTTATCTGGAATATTCAACTACATTAGTTTTTTGTTCGCAATAGCTGACGAATTCCATCCCTTTTCACCAGTTTATGGAATTTTTAAAAGAAACCAAATGCTGACCTTAATTTCACTGGGCGGAAAAATAAACAATGATAAGATACAGGGCCGGCGTGAGGCATGTTCAGTCGGTTCCCCCGAATAGGGCCCCGCGCTTTATTAGGGGCCCCGCACAAGGCTCAATTCTCATGTATTGAGATTTAGACAATTTTTTAAAAACATATTAACACATTCCGGACGGAGAGGCCGACTGGAGGTCTATCTTCAACAAAAATTTCACGACAAAAAGATTCCATTACCAGAGGGGAGGGAGGGAGGCATTACAAGCGTAATTTTTTGCGCCATACATAAATAGGTCCCGCTCCCACTCACTATCGAACTAGGCCCCGCAAATATCACGCCGGCCCTGATACGATATTTCATACCGAAATCGCGCGACCAACAGGAGGGTGAAAGACACGTCGTAAATTTGCGAACTGATACCGAAAAGCAATTCGTACACTTTCGTACTAAAAAAAAAATAACACGTATCCTAGGGAAGGGATGGGGTCTTATCACCAGGATACTTACGCGTATGTAACTGCACCGATAAGCATTGCCACTTTGGGTCCGATGACACTCAAGATGGAAGGCGCTAACCAATTGCAGACGGCAAAAGTCGCATAGATAACGGCCAAACTGGTGTAACCATCCCCGTTGAAGGAACTGTCATCCTGGTGTATGCTGTTCAGGACAGTTTGCTAGGGTTTCGGAGGAAAAAATAAAAACAGAAAAATCAGCAAGGAATTTTTTTTAAATTTCATTAAACGTGGTCTTAAAAACAGAATACGAAACGTCCTAAATCCAAACATGGTTTTACGACTTCAGTTTGTGGTTTCCACCAAGTAGTTCACATCGACAATTCTTATATACGCGAAGCGGATGAGTAAGCAATGTGACCATTTAAACTAAAGAATATCATTTCCCAATTGTTCTCTTGGATCTTACAATAGTGTCTAGTAAGCAGCCCCGTAACCAAATATTTTATCGCCCGGGGCAAACTACTAAATATTCGCTCTCCTTCAAGAAATTATTTTCTCTAGTTTATTTAGTTACTATGTATTTCGATTTTTTGCCCCTATTGCTTAGTTGCGCCGAGGGCAGATGCCCCGCTTTCCCCGTCCTAGTTACGGCACTGCTAGTAAGAATTGCTTCGAAGGTTTTCGAACATAAATAAAGTCTATCTATTAAATGCGATGAAATTAATAAGAAACTTTAATAGTTTCTTATTAATCTCAAGTGCCCTAATTCTTAGCATGTTAGGATCGATGAAATCTGAACTCGAAAACCGGTGTACGGTTTAGAATATTCGGTGACTTTTAAAAAGGACTGCGGGGCAAATAATAAAGAATAATTAATTATAGGTTTATTAGGGAGATAACTGAAAATTTCGAATTTGAATATATTTCTCTCGTAGCGGCTCAGTAAATTTTTGACTTTTAAAAATGCTAACTCCAATAATTAGGAAGACCACGATAACTATTGTCCCACAATGATTAACCTACGGTTGAACTGACATGTTTAGATACCTTCAGAATTGTTAATAACAAGACACTTTAGAAAATAAAATATATATCTAACCCTCCACAATAATTATTATTCCTGCCTCCGAAAAACTTGGTTAGTATAAGTTCATGTGGATTATGACCAAAAGGTTCAAATTTTAAGTTAAATTCGGATTAATTCAAACTTTCAATTCGGAATAAACGCCGTAATCAAAGAATCACTTATATAAGGGGTTTCTAACGACATGTATGTCGCTGAATACGGCATATTATCCAATATGAGTGATTTACTCGTGAGTGAGATTTCGCCTTTGCTGCTATCTCCATTCCACATGGATCTCATCCAAAGCGACATCACGGTATATATATAAATACATATGCATACAGAAACACCTATATTTCTATGCGTATGGCTATTGCAATGCAAGATTCGTGTCGTAAATGGAAATATATACGCCTTGAACGGTGCATGACTAAATTATGCAATTATCGAGATGAAACAACGTCTCTTGGGGTCGAAAGAATGAAGTGACCAAGGTGATATTTCGATAGGTAAAAATATAGGCCAAGATTAATATGCGAGTCGACGCACTTATGTGCTGAAAGCGGTTGTCGGTCTCCAAAACGTTAGGAATCTTTTACTGGGAAACACCTTGAATTCCGACCTTCAAATTCTGACGATGGAATCCTTGATTCCGAAATGCGTATTTAGGCAATTTTTTGGAAAGGAAGTGCTCGTGTGTGTATTTGTTTGTTTTGTGTGTATTTGTGTGTGAAAAGGAGGGTCCCTGGTGTTGGAGTAATTCCCCTAAACCCGGAGTGCATGTATTTGGGAGGTTCTTCCATTTATCTTCAATCGGCACATGTTGTAGATTCACGTTAGGTATAAATTAATAGGGAGTTTATTTCCTGCGGACTATAGTTACCATTTAAACTTTTAATTTAAAAGTTTAAACTCAATAAACGAGACTTCGCTTTATTCACGGAGCTAGGGTACAGAATGAAAACAACATTGCGCCAATTTAGTTCATCAACTCAAATTAGGTGACGACAGTTGACATAGTAATTGAGTCTATTATGTTTGAAGGTATGGAAATGCGTTTTTTCAAATTCTTATGAGATTTTTGGGCTTAGTCATCAATCGATTAAATTCAGTCGTCTACAAAAAACTTCATACGTACATTCAAACTATGGGTTCGAATATCGATAATTCGTAAATAACAGCTTTATATAAGCCCGACCGATTTCCATCAACTAAGTTAAGCAACTTTTTTAATGTACGTTTTTTTGACACAAACCGATCCTTAAGCGCATTACTTAGAAGAAAAAGTAGATATTGATACCAGCTTCTTCATTTAAGTCTGTCTGACAGTATCCACGTATCGGGTGATATCTTTTCATAAAAAATGACAATTGAAATTTTTCTTGGAATAAAAGGTTAGAATGGTATGTTTGAAGGATATCATCCAACGAAGATTAGCACGATAAATAAAACATATCGTTTTACTTAGAATCGCAATTAAAATACGAAACGCGCATAATTTCCGTTTAGGGTACGTCGTTTTGTTAAACAACGGAAAGTATGATCAGGAAGTTCATGAATTCTTGCGTACAAGCAAAACATATATAGATAAAAAATGCGAGAGCACAATACAATATAACTTAATCGCATTGAACTTGGATCAATAAGGAAAAATGCGAATCGATAGATAAGATTAAGAAATTAATCGAATTTACGTTGACCATAAAAAAGTGGCATCAAATATAAAATGCGAGAACTTACATTTAAATCAAATCTAATGCAGAGAAAATACACGCATTTTATTTCTGGCTTGATAAAAATTAAGCTAGCTCCGCTTCTGGCCATTAGCCGTTTTCATTTTTTCCCCAAGCCGGAAAACTAAACCGGCTTTATTTCGACGCTGCTCATTATCCAATGTAGTACCACAGGACTCGGACAGATGCCCTGTTGCCACTTGGAAAAGCGATTTTATTAAATATAAGTAAATAAATGTTTGCCCGATCGGTATATAATGAAGCTAGACGAAAGGGGTAATCATGTCAGCGGGTCAATTATAAAATAGGTCGAAGTTACCTAAATCATTTAAAAAGATATTCCACGAAAATATGGCCTCCCTTATAGAAATTATGTGTATAAAAAATATAAGTGCTCAATAAAATATTATAGCAAATTTTCGCTTTTAGGACCGTAAAAATACAGCATTGATCAATTGCGATTCTAAGTAGAAAAAAATGGTTGTGATGCAAGCAAAAGTCTTAAGAAATCATTTGTTGCTTGATAGTCCTGACTGGCGAGCAAAGCTTGTTATAGACTAGTCCAATCACTCTCTTATTGTTAATTTGTTCATACTAATAGGCCCAAGCACGGTTAAATGTCGACTATGGACAACATTCACATTAAGCAAAATAATTGTCAATGTTAAGTAGAAATTTTTGGAAGCGCCCCTTCGAATCTTATCGAAAAAAGTGGGCCAAAACAAATAAAAGAGCAACAAACTAGATGTCAAGCCGTGAAAGCTGAATAACTTATTGCAAAGATATTGCCAAGCGGGGATATCGCGACTTGGACTCTCTCTTCCCCGCAACCTGTCTGGTGGGTGGGTTTTACGGAATCTGGGGTAACGCAAGCTTTTTTACACGGCTTTCTGATGAATAGTCTAAGAACTAATCCTCACATAGATAAATTTTAAATTTAGGTCGTTCTTTTAAAATCGTCATCGTCACAAATGCCACGTAAAAATTTAAAGTTTGAGGAATTAAATTGTATGAAATTTGGAACAGGCAACAGGTTATAATAAATGAGGAATAGCATTTAATGAACTATTTCATACATCATATCACAAAAATTAAATGTTACTAAGTAATACACTATTATGAGAGTGGTTATGTTTTTTTACTTTTTCACTAACACAATGCACTTTTTCGAGGGGTACTGATATTACTTAAAAACTTTTTCAACAAGTATGTAAGTCTTGAGTGCTAAAAATGTCATTAATCGTTAATTGTGTAGAAAAATATTTCTTTCAAAATACATCTATTCCTTTCTCCCAGTTAAAGGCGCGCCTTTTGAAATCAGGGACATAAATTTTTCTTCTCATTTTATTTACACCATTTGAAAATAAATGTAAAGGGTTTACCAAAAAATATATTTGTCGAGCGTCTTGTTTTGAAAGAGTGTTAACGCAAATCTAATGTTGTCAGTATATTTTAATTTTACGGATCCTAAAATTTATCCGAGTAAAGGCATTCTTAATTAAAAAATAATTACGAAACATGTATCTACGAATTTAACAATGAATTTATTTAGATATCAAGCGGTTAAAAGTGGTATTTGCCGAAGTTTCAGAATGCAAATAAAAATTATAGTCCCAAAATATTCCTAATAATGAATGAAAACCTACGAAATATGAAAAGTAATTATAAGTCTTTGACATACATAAATTTAAATAGTCGGCAATACACAATTATTCATGTGTAATTTTGTAGAATAAATTTGTAAATATTCTTACCTCTATATTTCCCATCGTCTGGAATGCGGTGAATACGAACATGAATCCGAACCCTAGGATTATGACATTCACGAATTTCCTATCGAACATCATGATGACTTTAAGATGTTCTCTTCTTAGCGGATGCTTATGACTGGTAAACAGTCGGCAGGATACTGAGCATACTCTCTGCCGGTGACTTTCACTACCACATTTTAACAAACGACCAAGACGACGGAGGCAAACGTAGGCCTCCAAAATTTGTACTGCGCATGCGCAAGAATTGAGCACTCAAATGCCAAACAAAAATCAGGTGGTTATGCATGTTATTGGCTCTTTAAATGAAGTCAATAATTTTAAAACATAAATAATACTATTATAAATATGAACTGTAAATATCTAGAAGAAATTTTTATAATTTACTCCGCATAATCGAACATACGATAGACGTATTATTTTCTACTTCATTCGTGTGTATTGGGCTAGTAAAAATTAATTTTTGACAAAAGTTTGTATTTAATTAGTATACAAGGAAGACACTTTCGTCGATATTCATTCAGAATATTGTCGGAAAAAGTAATACGACTGGTTTTTCAAGTTTCCCGGTAATCAGTTAACTAACAATCTGATTATCGATAGTGAAAGTTGTCGACACTATCGATTTTAATGTCGATTCAGAAGACATTGCCCAAGAAGTGAGAAAAAATTTGATGCAAAAAATAAAGGTATGTTGTGAGAATTAGTTAAAGTTTTAGAATGGCATTATTTAATAAAAAGTGTCGTGTCATATAAAAAGATAATGTAATGATTTTTTGTCCAGGATTTGTCGGTTCGATAAAGCTTTTTTTGTCTTGTTAAAATTATCATGACTTCGTACATATTGTTCAACAGTTGATAAAGGTGTTGTTTTATATGTTTAAAAATATTATGCTTGTTTCTTAGAACATTGTTCTTTATTCCAGGATCATGGTGCATATGATAGATGTTATTTTATAAATTAATTGAATCTTCCAGTAGTATTTGCATGTGATGGGAGTCACACTTGTTAGTTTATGTACTATATTTCGTTTTTCCATTTGCAAGAGAAGTTATTTGAATGTATTTTATTTGAGATTTTTAAATAGTATTTCAAACTCGATAGTTTTAAAATGAAGAAACAGTTCTTTCGTGTTAAGCAGCTTGCTGATCAGACTTTTTCAAGGTAAGTGAGCACTGCTTTAAGATAAGGCACCTTCTTGCGGATATAGGATTCATTGAAACGAGAAAAAATTGAGATTTCTTAATGAAACAAAGTTACATTAATTTTCAGAGCTGGCAAGACTGAAGTTCTCTCCGACGACCTTCAAGGCGCTGACAAGAGAGTAGAATTCATTCGAAATGCTTGTCAAAATACAACGAAAAAGTTAGCTGCTTCACTTCTAGGACAAGGTGTAGATGCCACAGCTAAAGAAAAGAGACTGGTGCGATATAAATTTGACACTAATTGCCACGCCCTAGTCGTTACATTACATGTTGTTATGACATTGTTTACAATAATGTTTTTGGAACTTTTTGCTCATATTCCCCATACGTAATACTAAACCATAAATTATTATTTTGTGAACTTAACGTGTCTATTTGGGTTATTTTTCTAGAAAAAGAGTCCCGACTATTTGTTGGGTCATGCGATGCTTGATAGCAGTGTTTGTGAAGAAAATTACCTCCTAAGGTAGGTAAATTATTATTACTAGTCAACCTAGTGTATTTCTTCTATAACCAGAAGGAAACTTCTAAAATATTTTAAATGAAAGTGGCCTAAATGATCAAGTCTAGGGTGGCCAGAATGTCTCTTTTTAAGTGTCTTCTTTTTTTGCTCGGATCTTTTTTTTTTAGAAACTGCCCTCTTTTTTCAGAAGGTAAATATTAATACATGAACTCAGAATTAAAACTGTCATTTCTATGAAAGTGCTATTGCTAAAATAACTTAACAATCAATCAATCAATGTGCATGTGTTATAAAACATATATAAATTTATATATGTGGTGTTAGGGCCGGGTTAAGAGTCCCATGGGCCCCACGTACCATGTTTTAAGGCCCCACCCAAATCGTAATATTTTAAAAAGTAACAGATTATTTCAGGGTTTTCCAAAGTGGAGTATGTGTACCCCTGGGTGTACTTTTAAAGGAGCTAGGGGGTACTTGAAAAAATTTATGTAATGGCTAATATTATGATACTGGTCACTCCAAATCGGCTTTTTTCACTTTGATGTTGTTATAGTATGTTTTACAATACATTTCTTCACTATGTGTGCACATAAACAATAGTTACAGTATACAAGACGTGATACGGATTGTCATGAAACCAGGTAAAACCAAACTGGTGAATCTGATATAGGTACAAATTTCTTTTGCTCGGTTTGGATTTGTCAGATATAAAAGAACACTTGGAAGGACTCAGGGGCAATTACGAGAATATTTTCAAGAAGCGGACGATTCTAATAACTTGGTGAGTAATCAATTTGCTGTGGACTTTTCAATCCCACCTCTAATAGAAAAAGAACAAGAATGTCTCCAGAGTATTTCAACTGAAAATAAAGTTCTCGATTGTATCTTTGATTGCTTTTTGACCAAAATTATCAATGGGGAAAAGATCAATCAAAACATTGTTTCTTTCCTCCACAACGAGCATGTGAGAATCTGGATTTTTGCGTCTGAGTTTAAGACAAAAAATCGTCAGAAGTTGTATGTCGAACCTGACCTAAGATTTAGGGTTTCTTCAGTTGAGTCAATGATTGAATCTTTATGTTATGGAAAACAGCCACATTCATCTCAATAATTATTTATTATATGTAAACTTGTTTGTTTTTAAATAAGTTATTTTGTGTAATACGTGCCCTATTATTTTATAAGGGGTACTTCAATTGATTGATTGAGTTCTAAGGGGTAAACGACCAAAAAACGTTTGAGAAACCCTGGATTATTACAAGGTTTGTGATCTGTATGGTAACACTTGGAAAGGGCGAGATAAGATGAGATTGAAAACACCGGTCCTCATCCAGTCACCAAAGTTAAACATCATAGGGCCCGGATAGTACTTGGATGAGTGACCGCCTGGGAACACCGGGTGCCGGTTATTTTTTTCTTAGCCAAATTATCTCTCGTTTACATTATTTTGTGGAACCTGTCAGAATGATTGCTATTTTATCGCCTTACACCAGTTAGGAAATATTTCTATTTTCTTTCCTCAAGTGCATTTGGTCGAAATGGATCCGAAAAGTGTTTTAAGCGACCCACATATATTTGATTTTTTAAAGAAATCAATCGCTATATAATACAGGCAACTATATATTTCCTTAAATAAAATTTCGGCTATCAAACATATCTGGTGACGTTTAAATGTTAAAAAATTTGCAATAAGCTTCTTTGAAAACTTATTCGGCCCACTGGGAACCGCAACTTTTAACGTGTAAAAAGGTTGCACACTCCTTTAATAGGATTTATTGAAGAAGCTGATACTTTTTAGTGTTCCAGTATGCAATTTGAGGAAAATATAAGAAACAACAGCACGGTGGACAGGAAAAGTGATTGTTTCTACAATGACTTGGGGAATGGATTGGGAGTGAGGAACGCAATCTAATAATTTAATGCACGAATAAGAATTTAAGTTTCCAACAAAATTGTTAATTTATAACAAGTAACAGATTATTGGAAAGTGTTTTGGCGAGATGAGACACATTCAGCCCACTGTGGCCCCTCTTCTCCTCTGGGCCCCATGCACCTGTGTGTTTTGCGTACCGCTTAACCCAGCCCTGGGTTCAATGCACTATTTTGGAGAAGCTCGATTTTCCTGAACAGTATGGATTTCTTGCCCGAAGAAACATGACTGCAGCACTCCAAGCACCACTAAGCACACTATTTGAATCTGTAAAGCGGTAAATTTTGTGCAACTCAACGGAAGAGTACAAAATTCAGGAATCCCCTAACTCACAGAAAAGGAATTTTGAAGTGTAGTGAAGCGAGAAGGTAGATTCTGATATTTTGTAAGATGTAGTAGAGAGGAAATTTAGAAACCCAACCGATCATGTTCATAAATTTACTTATTTAATATTTCACATGTAGCCAAGCCTAGTAAGGAAGATGAAATTGTGAGTAAAGAATTGAAAGAAGTATTTTATTTTATTTAATAAATAGTGGGAGGATGGATCTGCAATAACCTCGGAATATTCCTAAATTCTCAAATTCCTACTGTAAATAGTGTGCCGGATTATTCAACAATTCCTCTCCTCATGCTGTAAATAGATTATCTTCTAGCTGAGCTGGTTTGTTTTGAAAAATTGGTAAATATTTTTTTCATTTGAAGTTTGTTTGACAGTATTAATAGAAGTTACTAATTAGTCAATTAATAAGCAGTAATTAATTGACATTTGTAACGTCATGAATTATTTTTTCAACAGAAATTATTTGCTCTCAAGATAATTATTTAAATCTGCTAAAAATTGGATTAAAATTATAAAATGTTAAATTTCAACATATAATTTTCAATGAAAATTTTTTGTTAGACATATTAAATAATTATTAAAGATAAAAATTCTTTTCTCTTTTTAGCCACGAGTAAAAGAAAATGTATATTTAGCAATGATTTAAAAGCAAAATACAAGTGCTTTGAAAAAGTTGAAAATTCCAAGTGTGAAGCCTTTTGCATACTTGGTAAAGTAAAAGTCTCAGAAATAAAGGAAAGTATGATCCGGAACAACATGTTGAATCAAAGAAACATCAGTCAGTCATTAAAGCAGGTGAATCATTGAAAACTCTAGATGCTTTTATAAAGCTCACATTTTCAAAAATACATGACGTTATGGCAGCCGTTGAGGGGACTTTGGCATTTCATACACTAAAACACCACTTCAGTTTTCATTCAACAGATTGTACAACAGAATTGTTGAAAGAAATGTTTCAAGACTGAAATTGCTCAACAGATATCATCTACAAAAACAAAAACTAGAGCAATTGCCATGAATATTATTTCTTCTTATTGTATAATAAATGTAGTTGAAGCTCTATCAGATACTACATTTCTGTCAGTTTCAGCTGACAGTAGTAATCATGGAGCAGCAAAAATGTTTCCAATTTTGATTCAATATTTTTCTGTAAATGAGGGAATAAACACAAAAATGATAAATTTAGAATCATTAACCATTGAGACAGCTGAAACTGTATCCAGTTATATCATCAAATGTTTGAATCAATTTAATATCTTAAATACATGTGTTGCCTTTTTGGCAGACAGCTGTAACACAAACTTTGGTGGACTCAAGAGAGCAGGCAGAGGAAACATCTATAGTATTTTGAATACTGAAACCAGTAAAGAATTAATTAGTAGTGGCTGTCCAGTCCACATAACTCATAATGCTGCAAAACATGGGTTAGACACACTTCTGTTCGATGTTGAATCAATAGCAATGAGTATTTACAGCCACTTTTCCATTTATGCAGTCATAACAGAATTTGAAAGAATTTTGTAAATTTGTCGAGGTGGAGTATAGAGAGCTACTGAATCTTTATATCCAGTGATAAATCGTATTCTACAAATGTTTCCAGCTTTAAAGTCCTATTTTCTACCAATTGATGACTGCCCAAGGATTTTAAAATTATTTTTTAATTCTAATTTAAGCGAAACTTGCCTTCTGTTCACCCATTCCATTACGTACGTTTTTAATGAAAAAACAAAGGAGCTAGAAGCTGAGAAAAATTCTATGTTAGAAATAATGATAACTTGGAAATCATTGATAGAATTACTAGAACAACGGTTAGAGGAATCTTTTTTGCCATTAAAAGTAAAATTAATTCTTCAAACCATGGCAAGAGAAGGAAATGAGCATGAATCTAATGAATTTTTAAAAATATGCTATTTGTTGCCATAAAAATTCACTAAATTATATAAAATCATGGACAGAACAATTTGATGAGTTGGATTGTTTTAAGTGGATGTCACTAAATAGTGTTACCAAATGGGAACGTATTGAAAATTCCATCTCTTTATTAATTGAAGATGTGATGATAATGTTATTAATGATGTAAAATGTTTTGACCAATGCTGTAATTTAAAGGAAAAATTTAGAAAAACATGAAAATGATGTTGCATTTAAGAAATTCTTATCAAGTATGAAGTGGATAAGATATTTACAACATGACAAAACATTTTGAATTTCATTCAGAATTTTTGAAAATCTGTCAATTCTTTTTTGCCATCCCTGAACAAAATGCAAATGTAGGGAGAATATTTTCGATGATAGAAGCGCAATGGACTAATGAACAAAACTACTTGAAGATGCCAACAGTTCGTGTAATTCTAACTAAAATATAATTACAAAAATGTTACGTGCAAAGACTTTTTTTTTCAAGAAATAAAAAATGAAAAAGATGTTTTGTTAGCTATTTTAAATTCAGCAAAATATGAGGATGAGAGATCCGATGAAGATAATTAAATTATTTTATCATTATTGTTTGTAAAATACAAAAAAAGTAATTCCTATTCTTTAAAAAGAAAGTTTGTTTTATTATTATTATTTAATTATTGAAATTTGTTTATTTTATTGTGGATTTTGATGCTTGTAAAATAAAAATTTAATTTTTGCATAATTTTTATCATGTTTTTTTAGAAACACAACCTGTCCTCTTTTGTTAGGTCAGTGTCCTCTTTTTATGTATATGTTCTCATTTTACATTTTGTCCTTCTGGCCACCCTGATCAAATCTCCATCTAGTCGTGATTTTGTTTTCTTACAATTAGTATTAAACATTCAGTAATATGTCAGCAGAGTAATATTTTTTCTATTAGGTGAAGTTTTAACAAATATGGGTTAAATTTTCTAGAAATTTTTATACTCTCATTATGTTTGATTAGTGAAAGAATTTAGGCTTCTTTTATGTAAGTTTTATCTCTCCATCACTTTCTGTAGTAGTTATTGCTATTTGTAAACCTAGTACAACAATTTCTGAAAAAGTTGCTTTCTGATATATTTTTTCATTTTATAGGCACATATTAACTAATTGTGGAAGGGTTGAGACCCAGTTGGCAGGAGAAGGAGTTGAACATGATTTAAGGGTAGAGCAAGATGTTTTAAATCCTATAATGCAAATTCTTGAGACAGAAGTACCGAATATCTTAAAGCACAAACGTAATTTAGCCAAGCTTATTCTTGATATGGATTCAGCAAGAACCAGGTAAGTTGTCCTTGTTGTCACACAAGTTGTACCTTATACATTTAATGGACTTAATTTGAAAACATTTAAAAAAATAAATAATGAATTTTTTCCATGATCAAGGATATGTATAAAATTTCAATCATATTATTGAAATTAGCCCTAGCATGCAAATTACATATGTTCATGTCTCATTTAGTGTGAAGGATGCATTTCCAAAATGTCTTTGTACTAAATACACAGTTTATAACATAGTACTTAATAAGGACTGGTTCACAGTTGACTATATTTTAACATTAAACAAAAATGTGTAATTAACATGAATGTTATTAAAAATAATGTCAGTTGATTAATATGTATTAACATCCATTATTATACCGTATAAAAATAACAGTGTTACAGGGCTTACTAATTTTCCTGATAAATGAACATTATGAATACTTGAGTGGCATTTAAAATACAGGCGACTCCCGAGATTCCACCGTTCGAGATTCGACCAACTTGAGAATTCGACCGGTTGAATCAACCCAGCCGATTGATCGGTTGAATTAGAAACTAGTTTACGCGAAGTAATTTTCAGCCTGCCCAACCACGAGAGGTTTAGTTTCAGTCTAGACATCGTTATTTCTGCTTTAATTGTTTGAGTTTGTGCTGATTCGACATTTGACGGTTCGAGATTCAACCATGTTTTCAGGACCACATCCCTGTCGAATCTCGGCAGTCGCCTATATTTGAAACCAACCAGAACTGGCATTAAATGTTTCTGAAGAAGCGCAATCTTTCTCTTGCTTTAAACTTTCAAATTGAAAAAGAGTTTTATTGCAATTGACTGTTTGATTAAGGAGCATGCCTACATTAAAATATTTAGGATAAATCCACCACTAGGAGTTTTTCTTTTTTTATTTAACAAATTACTACATGTTCATGTGATTTTCTTCTCAGTTGTGTACTGCAGTGGCTGATTTAGCCAAACTTTTTATTTTGTCTTATTTGAATAGAATTGTAGGTTGTAAAGTTAAACTTTGCTTTCATGTTCATGTTTTTCAAAAAACTGAAACACTATGCTTTTTCTCAAGATCCGTGCTTTCACTTGCTAATTTAGGATTATTTGGTGAACTTTTGTGCCTTCACTCAAATTTCTGTTTTCTGCTATGACTTATTTAAATTATTTTCCCCTAGTTACTGTTTAACATTTATTTTGCATCAGAAATGAAACAAAATAACTATGGCACATTACAATGTAACTGATGATGTGGAAACTAAAGACTCGCTTTTATCTTATAAATATTTTAGAGTATATATGTGTGTGTGTGTGTGTATGTTCTTTATACGTTTTTACACTGTTGAAGCTATCAAATTCAAAAGTTTCATGGGCCATCCTATGGACCAAAGGAAGCACTTGGTCTAGATTTGCAGACCTTGGGGTCTCTTATACCCCATGGGGTCAACAAAATACTATTTCCATAAGAATTCATGGGAAATGGTATGGAGAAACCCCAAAATGCCATGCAGCCCTTCACTGATGTGGATATAAATATACCTAAATATTAACTTACGATCATGGGAAATGGATTAGTTTACACACGAAAGACTGAATATTTTAATTCTGTTCATGTTTCGTAGTAATACCTGCTAAATCGCTCGAAATTTTCCTTTAAGCGAAAAATTTATCGGTGTAGATGTCCATTTTCCAGGTGGAAACAAAGCTAAATTTCTTAATTGTTGTCCTCTTCAAAGGGAGAGATATCCATGAAAAGATTAATGCAAGGAAAATCCACACCGTGGCACGCCGTAGAGGAAGAATAGCTAACGCCAAGATAAAGGGTACAAATGGATTCATGCCTAAATATAGTATATGAATACTTTTAAAGTGAGCCAAATGATTTTAAAGGAATATTAGAACATTGTTATCTTTTACAATTAACATTGAAAGATTTATTGCAACATAAACTGATACATCTACTTACAGTTGTTCGGTAACCAAGATGTTTATTGTTTACATTTTGGCTAATAGTATTAACATAATCCACATAATGTTATTGCTGCTTTAAAGGCTTCGGTGCATCTATCCACATGAATATTAAGTAAGGCATTAATGCATACAATACAATACGTATAAAATAGTAAATGTTAATGTAAGCAACGCTTGCATAATTCAGGAATGGGGAACATTTACCCTGAGCAATAAAAATCATTTGCCCCTCTTTCCCGAGCGAAGCCGGGCATTTCAGCTAGTAAGTATATAAATATTCCTTTTTGTTTCATGGAAAATTCAATTGATTCTTTGAATGGAATCACAGTAACGTACATAATTATATATAGTTCCAAATTCGACCGATCGGCTCGGTCGAATAAGCGAGCTTTGACCAATCGAAAGTCGAGTTTAGGTTATAATGTATAACTGTTGAATTCTCGAGTTAGTCGAATGTCGAACGGTCAAATGTCGGGCATCACTTGTATTCGCGTCACCCCTCAATAATCATCTCATCACCCTGGGGTGCCATGTCACCCCGGTTGAGAACAACTGCCTTTCCTGACAACATGGAAAGTGTGTCAAATCATTTCTTTTGTGATCTGACTCGAATAGTTTGAGTTTATTATGAAACCCATTCAAATGTCCATATAAAAGCATTTGATACTGTATCTCACAACATACTATTAGCAAAACTAACAAAGTTAAACATTGATAAGAGGACTTCATGGATAAAAAATTTCCTTACTCCAATGTCTCAGATGGTTAAAGTAGGCACGAGTCTCTCTAAAACAGTAGAAATCACATCAGGGGTGCCGCAAGGGACCATTTTAGGTCTGTTGCTATTCCTTACTTTAGTTAATGATCTCCCAAAAAACATCAATTCAGGAGTGCGCCTATTCACGATGACTGCATTATATATAGACAAATAATAAATGAAAAAGTCAGAGAAATTTTGCAGTAGGATATCAAGAAATTAGAGAACTGGACATAAGCAAAAGTAAACACTTCACATTCTCAAACAAAAGATCCAAAAGTGAGCGAAGTTACGAGCTATGTGGCGAAACTGTACCAAGAGTTGATTACTGTAAATACTTAGAAGTACTATACTTTGTGGAACTTTTACCAGTTGTTTTTATAGTTTCTACCGTTTTATTGTTTTACGGTTTTTACTGGTTTTATTAAATATGACGCAGTTCCACCACATGAAAGCTTCTACCATTGACTGCAGTTAATTCTTCTAAAAAAGAAAATTTATGATGACTCAGAGATCTGTTACCTCCTCGAATCAGATTTGTTATTTTCACTGAAACCTTCGTGGCATTAAGAAGTTTAAGAAATTTGCAACATATGTTCTTGATGGATAATGCAATGGATTGTAGGACAATTCATCCCATTCTTTTTTTATTGTCCAGCTAAACCAGTGCTAGTTCCTAACCATAGCTTTAGCTCCATCAGTCACAATAGAAGAACATTTCTTGAAGCCACTATACTCAGAAATAAACTTTTGTACAGCATCAAAAATAGCTTACCCTTTTGTATTATACTTCAGTGAAGCTAGTTGCAAAAGCTTCTCATTTACAGAAAAATCATGTTGAACTGTTCTGTTAAATATGAGCAGTTGACTTACATTGGTTATGTCAACACTTATCCAAAGCCAGGGAAAACAAACTGCAACCTTGTACCACATCCAATAATTTTTTTGACACATGACAGTCCATGTCTGCAATCCTTCAAGAAACTGTTTGATGAGACAATGATACAGTTTCATAATTTCTGGAGGCATTTTTATCACTAAAGGCTTTTTTAGACTTTGCCAAGCATGCACCCCCCAACGTGCATTGTTACTGTATCGTCCATGCCCCTCTTAGTCAGTTTGGGGGCATTTCCAAGAGAAATACAGAACTATAGTTGATACCCTTGTTGGCGGGTGTGTGGGAGAAATTTTTTGGTGACTTTTATCTTCCCGGTTTTCCGCATCTGTTTTTGCACATGGTGGTAAAAACTTTGGAAAGGGGAAGAGGCATGCAAGGAAGCATGTTTTATGACTTGTAGGGTTTAGGCAGCTTATCAGTATTCTATAGATACAAACAAATCGACGGATAAGCGCCCCTAGAGATTTGGCACCCTGGGCAGCTGCCAGACTCGCCTGTACCTCGGGCCGGATAAAATCATGTCGTGGGCCACCATTTGGACAACCCTATATTAAGATGACATTGCAGTACATAGTTAATGATACCTAAACTTGCAAAAATTACTGTAAAATATACTTTGAATTTTTTATAATTTTATTAATATATTTATTAGGCACCAGACAGCTTTGAAGCACAGTGGAAATACTGCTGGTGGTACTGCAAAAGTTGATTCTATAAAAGAAGAGCTAGAAGATGCAGAACAGAAAGTAGAACAGTGTCGGGTATGTTTATTTTCTTCTCGAGTTTTGTAGAAATATTCCTTTTGCATCAATGCATTTAAAAGCTATTTTAACACGAGAGTGTATTTTAGATGATATGTATGTAATTTCTTGAAAATATTGTTTTCCCAATTATTTTTCTTTATGCACCAAATGAATTTTACTGTCTTCCTTTCATTTTTTTGCACTTATAACATTTTAGCTTAGTAATTGCAAAACCTAATATTAATACAGTCTACAATGACAAAATTTAAGTTGATGTAGAAATGTTGTTTTTATCATCAGTTTCTAATTTAAGTTGTGTAACTACACAATCTCATTCATCATTTTAATGATATGTCTCATTTTTTTCATGTAGGATATGCTTGCTACAGAAATGTTCACATTGATCTCTAAAGAAGCTCACTTATCGAATCTTATAGTTGAGTATGCTAAGCTTCAACGTGCTTATCATGAAAATGCCTTAAATATACTGGGAAGTGTCATTCCTGACTTGGAGAATTACATTAGTAAGTCATAATAAGTAAATAATGATATATAGTTATGAAGTATACTTAGAATAAATAAAAACTTTTGTACTGTTTTCTGAGCTCATTGAACCTTATTGTCAGGATGAATGTGACATTACTAAATAATTTAATCTTTTCAGCATGAAGGGATTAACTTTCTAATGACTTATTGAATACTAAAAAATGTTTGGCTAATTAACCTGAAGGTTAGATTAGATAACCATTTCATTGTCCAAGTACAGCTATTCCACTCTAATATAAATGTAGCTTCTGTGACATAGTAGATATATACAGCATAACAAATGTGTTCGTCATTTTCATGATTTTAAATTTCTGAATTTTCATGTAACTAATATTATTAATCATGTAAGACATCATTCTATCTATAAAGGAATGATTCAGGAGTTTGTAGGTAGAAGCATTTCTATTTGTAATAGAAAGAATATTCTTTTAAGGTGTTCAATGAAAAAATATTTGTTATGAGTAAAAGAAAAATTGCTATTGCTGTAGTGGAATTTACAGGCAATCAATTTAATGATAATATTCACTCTTCAAATATCATAAAATCTGTATATATGTATATGCGAACATATTAGTTATTATGCACTTCAAGTTTTTGGTGTTTTTAGAACATTAGTTTATTTTTGCCTAACATAGTTTTGGCTGATTTTCACATGTAGTGATTTTTAATGTTAAGTGAAAAGTCTTTTAACATCTTTAAAGGTAAATTCTAATACCGTGTTTGACCGAATATAGGCCCCCTACCCATCTTTTCTCACAAATCTAGAAAATATTTTAATACCCTGAAAGGACATGATCATTTTTAGGACTTTAATGTCATGAAACATGCTGTATAATTTGAAGAAATATCAAACTTGCACTCATTTAATAAAAAAGTACCAATTAGCGAGTGATAAAACGCCATGCTAATTGGAATTTTAAGGTTTTCAGATTTGTACCTCAGAATTCAGAGGGTATACTAACGAAAGATATTTGACAAGGAAATGAACAAAAATACATTTTTAGGGAGTATAAATAAACTTTAAAAAGTCGAAATAACATACTAATTAATGCAGCAATATTAGCAAGTCGAAATAACATACCAATTTATGCAGAAATATAAATTCGCACTTCGCTCATATTTCGATGCGCAATGCTAATCTATCCTTCGTTTGTGTAATTGACAATTCGAGCTTAGCCAGGCAATTAGTCTATTCTCGGGTAAGGTTAATTTTATTGGTTTTACCGTATTTGCTCGTGTAAGCTGCGCACCTTTTTTTCCCAAAACGCCAGTGAAAATAAGGGGGTGCGTGTCTTACACGAATTCTTTTATTTGCCGCTCACCTTTTTTCCCAAAATGTCGTGTCGGTAAACAAATATACGTTAAGCTAGCACCCATGCCGCATCTATTATTCTATTTCTAAATTTCGGTGTATTTAGTCATTTTCATTCATTGTATAAAAATTTTAAAGGAGTTTTAAGTTGATTAACGAGTGCTCCCCAAACTCGACGGCTTTCTGCTGCAATCGTCACGAACGGCACGGCACATGCACGACCAGTTTGGGTTGGTGGGGGTTTTGTTCTCACTGCAGACGACGCCTACCATATTCAGATATGGCATGATTCATTTATTCTACGATACGTCTATGAAAGTCATAGCCACCGTGGTGATCATTAAATGATCACTGATCATAATTTTAGCTCGCCAAAAAAAATGACCGCTACGGTAGGGATCAGTGACCATGTGGCTGGAAAATTACGTACATCAGAATGATCGCTACCGGAGAGATTTCTGTCGAACGTGACCAATATGACGACAAAAACAGTTGTTTAACAAAAGAGGACCGGGGAGATTTCTGCTAGTACCGATATAAAGAGATCACCCAATAAATTCGTCACGTAGGATGCTTAACTTGAGCGTAGCATTTTTGAGAAATAGGAATTGATTCAAAAAACCCTTTTTCGGCTCAAATAAATTTTTTTCCCTAAAGCTGGCCCAAAAACCGGGGTGCGCGGGATACACGGGGGCACGGCTTACACGAGCAAATACGGTAAAATCTGCAATTTGACGATAATGAGAGCGATCAGGTAATTGAAAAATCCTTCCTATATGGCGACGTCAATCAGCCTTGCAAATAAATATTCGCAACCCGAGTAGTTAAATCTTACAATGGATAGAAACACTTACTGACTCGAATGAAATTCATCGTTATTGAAGCTTTGCACACTTGTTTGTACCCACCTAATTTTTAGTGCCCGAAAATAGCCTCCCCCCTCAACTTTTGCACTTCACTTTTGGCCAAAAACAGGGGAGCTATATTCGGTCAAATACAGTATGTCATGCTCATCAATTGAAGGTGCTTGTTTGTATAATAAAAGATATGAGCTACAATAATTTTCAAAGTACGTGTAAAGAAATAGTAAAAACTGTTTATTTACCTGCACTGTACAGTAACACAATTTGTGCAATTAATTAGAGATAGTGTGATATCACTTGATAGGTTTTCATTGTTGCTGCACAAATCTTTTGCTTTGAATATTTATTCACATGCACAAGTATTATTGGATAAATACACTTTGTAATTACAAGGAATTGAATTGTTAATTTAAGTAAATAATATTAACCTTTTTTGGTACTCATTGACTGTAGATAAATTGCATAATTAATTGGACAAATTATTCCAGTGCGATTTTTTACTTCCTGATGGTCATTCTGAATTCCCTAGTTTGCTATTTGCTTTTAACCATAATTTACAGCACAGCTAGTATATAGTGAGCATTCTTGGAATTTTTCATTTTCAGGAAAAAATTATTTTTTGACTTCTTCGAAAGCACCATATATAGCTGGATTTATGCTTCATGCTTTTATTTTAGATATCTGTCAAAAGATTTTTTATGCAGTTTTAGTTCCTTTTCAAATGAATAGTTTTTACCATATCAGCTGTTTCCTGTTGTAGTATTCTTTCTTGTTTGATAAGTACAAGCCTGTGCCCCGCCACTTTGCTGCCTGAGGCGAGATACAATATGGTGCCTCCTTAATTTTTAATGAGTAATTTTAAATATATATTAATCATAAAATAGGGAATGTTTAAAAAACAGTAAAAAATTAAATAATGTTATAATCATTAATAATAATAATAATAATTAAAATTGCATTTATTTATATTCCAGGTATATTTTAGTTGTCATGTAATTTGAATTGTAGAAAATTAATTATACAGTAAAATCTCGATACAATGTATCTCTACGGAACATGAATTTTTATACTGAAAGTACGGTATACTGAATATATCCATAAGGAGTACAGTATTTTCTCTGGAAGCATCTCAGTGGGAGATCGGCATTCTCGCAGATCCGGCGCAAACTGAAACTGGCGATAATGAGTCTCACAAGAGATAAATTTCCTATAAGTTAAGATTTTATCTCAGTGCTATTGTGAAAATAACGATAGGGATGACTGATCATTGGTTCTACATTTTTCAGCTTGGAAAATTCCTTCTTTTGTGATTTTGGCGGAATTCTGTAAATCTTTTCGTACTAAAGACAACAGATGCCTTTAAAATTGATGTAAACGACTTGAATGTGCAAGAATTGGTTATAGTTGTCATTTACGGATGAAAGCATACGTTAAAACCACAAAAATCTGTTTTTGGGATCTCTGAATTTCATATGTAGTATTGAAAAGTACGTTAAGTTGAAGTACGTTATTTTGAAATATTTATACAGTATTTATATGGGAAAATTGACGGAAATTAAAAAAAGTACATTAATTTGAAATATACGTAATTGTGAAGTACATTGTAATGAGATTTCACTGTACCTTAAATACAACAAGTTAGGAAAGTGTACAGCATATCACAAATGCAATGGAGTATTTGAAAGAAATGATATACGTATACATAAGGGAAATAGCATTTTAAAGTTCTTTTCTTCATCTTAAATAATCCATTTTTTTCCTATTTAAAATTATTGCATGAACACATAAGGAAATTAAACATTTTTGTGAGATTGTTTATGTTAGCAACAATGCGGAAGGAACCATGCAAGAAATTTTATAATTGTAAGTTCAACTCAAATTAAGACATTCTTCTTTGATTTTCTTGATAATGGCTACCCCTACGATAAAAATGTATAGGAAAATAAATACTCTACAAGTTGTACAAGTTTTATTTGAAAACTATTTTGATATGACCAATACTTTACGAGATATGATGGAAAGTTCATATTTTATCACCAATAAAGTGGTATCCCTGATTGGAGTATGTGACTTTCGTATTGTCTTTGACTGTAAGCCCTTAATATCAAATTTGATGAAAGTCCATTCGGTAGAAGCCGGGAACGAACATGCAGATGGATGGACAGCTGAAGCTAATAGGCGCTCATGCTGGAAGCAAAACATGCCTCAAAAAGGCTAAACCAAAACAAAATACATAAAAATACTATATACTTTCATACATTTTACAAAATTATAAACCAACAAAGATTGCATATTTAAATATTGAAATTCAAACTGAACAAGGAAAAAAAGAAATTTTAAAACATACTCTGCGATCTTTGAAGTTAGCAAAAGTATCAATTACATCATCATAATCCAAATAACTCGCCATTTTGCTTTCAATTGAAAGTATGGCTAAACCTGCTAATTTTTCTTGGCTCATAGTTGTCCTTAGATAATTTTCATTTACTTTCATTTTGGAAAAATTCCTTTCATTGCTAGCAACTGTTATGGGCAGAGTTAAAATATTCTAAGACAATCCATTGTATTTGGAAAAACAGTGACCAAATCATGAGTATAGATATAATTTAACACATCTAATGGAGTCACTCCTGGGGATAAAAACGCTGGAAGATTCTCCAATTCATTTTTTAACTCCATTCCATCTATGTCTATATCATCTCCATCTGCTAGAGCAATTTAGATGTCACTATATTTTTTCATAAGCACATCCAAGTCCATATTTTTGATATTGTAAATAATGCATAACATTTGAAATAATTCGTTTTATTTAAGCTTTAAAATCTTCCTTCTAAAGAATTTATTGCTACACCCAGCAAAGAAATAAAGAAAAATATTTTGAAATTTTCTTTGTGATTGACTAGATTATTTTCTTCATTCAGAAATTACATATTTTTATGCTGCACTCTTAATCTAGCTTCTGTATCAAATACCGGATCAATTTATAATTCTTCAGTGATTTCCTTTCCTGCAACTATTATGTCTTCTCATGCTGTTGAGCGATATTCTTTAAAAAAGAAATTGTGTTATCAATGACTTTAATACATTCTGAAAGGTCCAGCCAGGGCTTTGAAGTAATTTTGAGATAATATTTATTTTTAAAAAGAATATTATTCCAAATGACAATGCTGCAGATGAACTTAAAGGTGTAAAGTCTTGCAGCCAAAGAATGAGCTTCATATTTTACTGAATTTTTTTATATTTTGATCCTGGACAAATTCAATCAAAGCATCGTAAATTTGCATCTATATGGCTTTCCCATCGAGTCATGCTCACAGGTTTTAAGAATGAGTGAAATTACATTTTTTAAAAATATATCCCATCTGCTGACAGATTCATTCAAGAACATGAACAAAAACTGTACTATTGAAAATATGCATTCCAAAAATAAATGGGAAAGTACATAGAAAAGATTTTCATTGAAGTGAAATTTTGGTGCCCCTTTTCAAGAGGCACCTGAGGCAGTCGCCTCGCCGCCTCAGCTATCAGCACGTGCCTGGATAAGTACATGGTAATTAGGAAATTTGGCTGAATATTACATCAAGTAAAAGACAAAACATTAAGTATAATTCACATTTTTGAAAGCATTATTAGCATTATTATTTTATTAATTAATTCTTTCTCGCTGTGCACATTTTATTTAGTCAATGTCTAGTAGTTATGATACTGAAAATAAGTAAAGATCACAGAATTGGTGTTATATATTTTACACTTTTTTTGCAGTGGATAGTTCAACAAAACCAGTTTATGGCCAACCGTTAGAGGAGCATTTGAGAGTGACTGACAGGAAAATTGCTTTTCCTATTGAGCTGTGCGTTTGTGCCTTGCTAGAACTGGGTATGGAAGAAGAAGGACTCTTCAGGGTAGCAGGAGGTTAGTACTTTAGTATGATTTTTGTACATGATCTTATAGATCTAGTGTACATTTTATATTTTAGGAAAATGATAAAATACCCCATAACTTTGTGCTAATTCATAATTAACAAATATAAAGTGGCTTGGTAGACTGCTAGCATTAAGTATGAAATTAATAGAAGGATTATTAAATATTTCGTTATGCTATAAAAGAAATAGATGTAATTGTTAGTTTAAATATCATTGTAATAATATTCTGGATTATTATTATAATACCAAATGAATGGATTTTATAGTTCTCTAGAATACATATACAGGTAACTCCCAGTTATCTGATGTGGTAATGGGAATTAAACCCAAAGTAGTTAATTTGCAATTTTTAAGCTCATCTAATATTTTAAAAGTAAAATTGTACACTAACTTTAGTTCATGTGTCAGTATGCATAATAGAGGTAGGGGTTTTCGGTTGGGGGTTTTGAAGTGGTACAGGAAAGAGTTAAAGATTATAATTTTTCGTCTTACTTTATCTTTCATTACTTTGGAATCAAAAGTTGTGATGTTATAACTAAGAAGAACATTGTGAAACAGAAAAGTATGACAAAACTGTAAATTTTAATGTTATTAAAATCAGTTATTTTTCTTAATAGAAGTGGCATTCATTTCATCATAACTTTAAAGTGTACCTCAGGGGGTGTTACCGTTATTCCGATTTCTGTGTTAAATAAACTTAATTTTACTTGACTATTTTAATGTACAGGGGGTCCCAAGTTATGAACGGGTTGTGTTCCAAATGTTCGTTCATAGGTCTTTTTTTGTAACTTGGAACCCAATTAGACAAAATTTTATAATTGATGGTTATGTTCCAATTCCAGTTTACAAAAGCCTATTTAACCTAAAATAAAACAAATGTTGTGTGTTTGCAGTGAATAACTGTAGAAAACAAATTTTTGTCAATCCTAGCTCTGTCTTTGGTTATCATCGAACAAACGAGTAACTGAGTTAGTGTAACATAATATGTATCACAGTCCTGTGGAGGATGGATGCTATGCTCCACTGCTACAAGTAGTTCCTGAGAGCAACAATTGATACATATGTGTGGTTTGGTGTTCGTATGCCTGATTTATAAAAATATTAATACCATATGGAGCTTTATTTGTAAAACCAGACATCTGTAAATTGGGGACCTCCTGTACTGAATTTGTTTATGTAGAAAGTCCAAGTGTAAACATACATTGAAAATTTTTTTCAAATAATTTGTTTTAAAAATCTAGGGGTGAATTGTCAGCTGATGCATCTTGTTGGCTGGTAAATATGGTAATTCATTTAAATTTCCTTCAGGAGCATCGAAAGTAAGGAGGATGAAAATGAGTTTTGATGCCTGCTGCCTGAGCCTTCAGACAGCCCTGGAGTACCATGACCCTCATGTAGTGGCTGGAGCCTTAAAGTCATATTTACGAGAACTCCCAGAACCGCTTTTCACTCATTTACTCTATGATGATTGGATGGCTGCTGCAAGGTAACTTCTTTGTTTGCTAAAATCCTTCATAAAAGTATTTTACCCACAATTGAAGTATGATTAGTTTAATGTTTTTATATAATTTATAGGGTTAGGTTAGTCTTATGGCCGCATGAAACATTAGATTGGAGATTTGATGAAGATACCATGATTTTGAAGAATAAAAATATTTTGGTAAGGCTGCTATTCTCAACTGCAGGATCATATATGTGACATATTTCTTTTCACCATCTGAGCCATGACTGCTAGGAATTAATAGTTGAAGTGGTTTCACATTACCTTCGACAATAGCATCTTTAATGTGATATCACCACTTTCACAGGCTGACCCACATAGTATCCCCAATGGCCAAGCATTTGCCTCTAAGGTTTAATAGATGCTGTCTTGACTTAATTGGGTCACTCTTCATTAGCTTAGCTGGCATGAGTGACTAACAGGAGGAGATGCTGCACCTAGTGCTGCTCTCAAGGCTCTTGGAATATTTGAGCCATTCCACCACATCAAGGTTATAACCCCATGATGAAAAATTCATAACCTTGGATGCATTTCAATGCATAACTAGAAAAAATATGTTAAATGTCTCAGAGGTCACAACAGCATGGGGCCCAGTCCAACAGAAAAGATGCCATGTCTGGCAGCGAAGTAAGGTCCTCTCAGTCATCATCCCAAGAAATCCTTACACAATTCATAACAAGAAAATAACAAAGTTTCAGGTCTGAGAAAGAGAAATGGAAGTAAACTAAGACAATTTGTTCCTGATGACTAAGTGTGGAATTTTTAGTGCAGGATTGTGGTATTTGAAAGTAAATGCTGTTAATTGCAAAATAGAACTAATATCCTCATCATGGCCCTTCTGACCAAATGGATGAAATATGAAGCTATTTCAAGTTAAAAGTAGAAGAATTTGCTAAATAACCACACAACTGATGTAGTGAGGGAATACAGTGTTAGTCGTGGGTAACTGGAGAAAGAATGAATCCATCATGATGAAGATGCATGCAGACCAAACATGATATGAGAATGGGCAGCATTCATTGGCCTGTAATTCTCATTTTTAACTTCTGCATATAATGCAAACCTAATTTTTTGAAAGATTTTTTTTTTAAGTTTAAAAGTTGTATTTTATACCACATAGCAATTCTTTTTCTAGTTATTAAAAACTCCATTTTAATTTCTTACTTTATTTTTGTCACAGTGTAGAATTTGATAATTAATTTGCTTCAATAGAGAATCATAAAGCTTGCCTTATGGCAAAAGTCAGATTAAATTAATATGGATCTCCAATAACAATAAAAGGTTATGAAAACAGGTGCACAATTTGGCTACAAAATCAGTGGTGATTCGGCAATAGTAGATTTGAATAAAGATTAATATTAGAATCTGTTATAGGTGAAAAACACTGACGATGGCTGTTTTTCAACAGAAATGTTTATCTGGTTTAAATGATCCTTTTATGGTCTTGAAGATTTCTATTATATAGGGTGACCAGATTCTGAGAAAACAAAACCGGGAAATAATATGTTCCAAGGAAGAAAAACTGAGACACTTGGAACAATGTGATTTTTAATACGTTTGTCTTTTGCATGCTGCATAAATTTTGTGTGTCTAGGTTTTAATTTTGTTAAAAAGTTAGGAAATAATTTTGTGAATGAAAACAATATGCCTACAATATTATTAAAAAATTCCTCAGATAATTTATTTGAAACAAATATTTTAGCCCTTAACTGGGTGTGCCAAAAATTTTCCTGCAACTGGTCGTGGGGTGCACTGAGTGTGCCGTTGTATTGTGTGGAAAAAACAAATGTAAACAGTTGTAATAACGATAGATTCATTCAAATTTTTGTTTATTCAGTCTTTTAATGCATGTAATGATTTATAATTCTCGTTGTTGAAGTTATTGTTTGGATTTTATACATTATATATGAACTAAATTTTCAAGATATATTTAGTAGCATATGACATAATAGCATTAAAATTTTTTATCATGATATATTTACATAAGTGCCATATTAGGCCCAAAGATGTAAAAATAGAAGAAATAATGTTAAAAAAATTATGTTATTGAAATATTTAAACTTTTACTGGCATATTGCGATGCATGTTTAACACAGCGGAAGTGATGCACATAGCTTTGCATCTGTTTTACTCCTCAAGAACAATAGATAAAAGATTGCTAACAACTTCCTTGACTAGTCAGGCAGTAAGGATACAGTGAAACTCGGTTATAACGAGATCCAAGGGACCGAAGAGTATTGCTCGTTACAACCGTTATAGTAGGTAAACAGTATATACCAATGTATTTTTATGTTACACAAATAACAATGAAGAAAAATAAAAATATCTGCTGATTACATTGTCAAAGATTTTATGTATTTATACACTAATTAATTCAAATACAAAATCATATCATTATTGAAAAAGTCCTTTAATTCCATACATATTTTTATTATTTAAAAATTCAAATTACTAAATTGCATATGTCATGCAGGCTTTTCTATTTAATCAGTAGTTGACTGGAAGGTTTTTAATGTTTTTAAAAGCATCTAGATTCTTTGATTTGTCTATTACTAACAGATTTCTTTTTTTTTTGTTGCGCTCGTGTTTGAACAAATCGGGACAGTCAGTCGATCTTTGGATAGTTTTCCACCTGTGCACATTTCACCATTAAACCTGCAGGTCATGTCTAGGGCATTCAATAAAACATACAGGTTTCATCAACATTAAAAAGATCACTTTCACTGTCACCATTTCTTAATTCTGACTACACATTTTCAACCCAGCCCTCAGTCACATCTTTGTTTACATTGCCGGCTTCACCGCATATCTTACCGTAAACAATATGATTTCTTTTCTTAAATATATCAATCCATCCGTTATTACATACAAAATCTGAATGTCCTAGTTGATGGGCAAGTTTTTCTGCTTGAAGTTTTAATAGAGGACCACTAATTGGAATATTGAAATTTCTATGCAATTTGAGCCAACCCAAAAAGCATTTTTTAGGTAATTTTTATCATACTTGCCCAACTTTTTTGCTACTAATTTATTTTTTTCAAAGGCACCAGTAATGCTCTGCGGACTTTTCCAAATGGTCGATACAGCCGACGAGTTAAGTTGTAACTTTTTGCAAATTGATGCTTCACCCTCTAACTCACGAATAATTTCCACTTGCTGAATTGTGAGAATTTTTCTTTTCGCACAATCCATTTCAAGGTATAAAAATGAAACAAGTTTACACAGCACAAAAGATAAATCAATAAAGATAAATCTTAGCATCTCATAAGGTCTCACAGCTACATCTGGCATTAAAATTCTGATATCTTTCTTAAACTGTAGGAAAAATTGACATCTCGTTATGCAGCTTTAACAAATTGCTCGTTATACCCATGAAGGTCATAACTACCATGCTCGTTATAAATGTAAAATTTTGCTCTTAAAATACATTATTTCCAACCATTTCTTTTTTATTTGCTTGCAATAGCCATGATCTCGTTATAACCATGCTCGTTACACTTTAGGTTACATAAGAGAACAATGTATATGAAGCAATCTTTACAAATTGCCAGCATTTTAAAAAGATTTGGTTCACTCCAATCACCAGCACGCTCCTAATGGATTAGGGTCACCTTATTGCAAATTACTGAGATAATACTATGCAATGATTCCAATCTAAAGACTACAAATTATTAATAAAAGAAAATGTAATGTCTCAAAAGACATCTTCAGGATACTGACACATAGCCCTGAAAACTGGGATGCTTGGTCACTTCACTATTTTGTCAGTTAGTTAATATGCTTCTTGTTTCAATATATTTCTTTCCATAGTGTATGTTTTCATGTAATAAGTTGGATTGCATGAAAACTACCAAAATCTGCTAAGTGTGAATTTGACAAATAATGTTCTTTTATGGAATTGTTAATGATTATATTTATTATACTTTAAATTTATGGTACAGAACCCAAGGATCAAATGAAGAAAGATTGCAGGCTTTGTGGCAAGTGTTGCATCGTCTACCTCCTACAAATTTTGAGAATGTGCGATACCTAATAAAGTTCTTGTCTGTGCTTTCGCGGAACCAGGAAGTGAACAAAATGAATCCACAGAATATTGCCATAGTTATAGCTCCAAATTTAATCTGGAGTCAAGCAGATGAAGGAGGTGGAGCCATGGGGTAGGTCCATTTAAGATAAAGTTTTTGCTAATTTTAAAGGATTTTATTAAGGTCTTGTTATGTAAATATACAATGAGAACTAAGTACATTTATGTTCAAATTATTGTTTATTGGAATTTGTGTAACTTAAATTTGTTCTTTGAAGAAGTACATTTAAATTTGTAATGCTGCAAGATTACTACTCATTGGGTTGATTTATACTTTTTTTTATAGTTAAAGTTTTATTTTAGATGGCTGTGTTCCTTGGAAAGAAAAAAATTGTTTAAAGAAAATTGTATTAATCATGGATTTCAGTATAGTTGTAGTAAGAGATATTTTCAAAATTAAGTCTTTATAATTAAGTGCTGCTCTGGTTTTTATAGTGATATTAATTTATTTTATCTCGTATTGTAAAATAATTCATGAGGTACAGTCATGCCTCGTTTAGTACATGTTTGTTTAGCACAATTTCGATATAGAGCATTTGGAATCCCATTGTATACATTTTTATTTATTTTTTAATAAAATAAATACTGTATGTATGGTACATTCTGCCAAATGAAAATACTGTTCAGGGTGCGCATTTTTGTTGGCTTTTGTTTGCTTAAACAGTTAAGGAAAGCTGTTTTCACGTAATCAGTTCCAATGACATAAGAAAACACATAAATCGGTGTATAGGTTTTTACATTTGCATTTTAAAATTATTTCGCATCAAAATTCGAACTCAAGTCTTAAACTATCGGATAGGATATAAATTGTAGTTTCTTATTTTTGAAGACAGAATCCGAGAAGAATTAATGTAAATTTATAGTTTTTATCAGAAAAAAGATGTAATTTTTCTGGGTGGCAACAATCTGCTGCCTAGGCAACTAGCTTAATGCTTTCATATGGGTAAACTTTTAATGGGAATCAGAGTCTTATATTTCTCCTTTAAAACCTTACTAGTGTAATGCCCATTGAAATATCAACAGGAGTAAAGATTCGATCATTCAAGCTATTTATGGAGATCAAATTGGCATCAGAAACATTAATTGTACTGAAAATCATTTCCCTCTCTCACCCTCCCTCCCTTTGTCCCCTCCCTCCCTCTCTCTCATATTAAAAGCAATCAAAGCATGTTTACACCCATAGTGATTGTGTAATAGTATCGATTACTTACCTTTGATATTACTCTTGTTGCGCTTCGTTGATTTGTATACGACAAGAAATGTCTTCAGCCTTGATATCCAGATTAATTGAATATAACACCGCCTCCACCAGTAAAAGGTAACTTATGCAGGTAATTTCACCAAATTTGAAGTAACGAGTATAATAAATGTTAAAATATAAAAGTTATTTATAAAAATTTATTTTTATATCCATTACCTGTTATCTTTCTATATCCCTCGTTATTACTTTTTTCCTCTCGGTATATAAAAATGGGTTTCTAGTGGCAACGGTGTGTTTTAATGGTGGGTGACTAATAACAGACCTGTTCCTTGATTTTTAATGATAATTAATATTAAATAAATAAAAAAGTAACATTAGTGAACCTTGCAATTTCGTGAACTGATCATTACTAAGTACATGTTATAATCGGTCTGTTTAGCGCAAATTTGGTTAGCGCAAAGACCATTCGGAACGTATCCTTTGCGCTAAACGAGGCAGGACTGTATAATGATAGAGGCAAAGTCTGAATTTATTATCTACTTCACATGTACAGTGAAACCTTGATTTTACACCATTGATGGGACCGCCTAAAATAAACGTAAAATCGAGGAAAGGGTAAAATCGGGGAAATGAAGATTATATATCATAAAGTAAAATGTGGGTTGCTTTATATCATAACTTTGGTAAAATAGACATGTTTGAGCACAATGACAATGAAATTGCAAATAAACTAACATAACATTTTATTTCTTTAACCAGTCAAAAAGTTTGATACGTGTTCCAACATGCACATCAAGTTGAGCTAAGATATTAATTTTATCACTTATTGTAAATACTTTCTGTTTTGCTTTATTATCCATATTTCAAACCAAAAATTAATTAATGGATTGCCAGTTTTATAAACAATGCCAAGCATCATGTAGATGTTGTCGACTTCGTACCAAAATGACCGATGCATAAATGGATTACCCCGTTAACCATATTTACTCGTGTACCCCGCGCACATTTTTTCCCGAAACACCAGGGGTAGAAAAAGGGGGTGTGCGTCTTACATGAGGATTTCTGAACAGATGATATAAATTGTGAGTATCGATAGTAAATTCTCTGCAATATGCTTGCGTCTACATTTATATTCATAAAAGACATCGAATTCTACGAAGTATAAACGTATTTATGCGACCAAGCAAATGTGTAAGTTACGCCCACGCTTCAGGCAAAAACTTGCAAAAGTAGACAGAAAGAATACACCGACTAACTGATAATTATAGTTCAATGACTACTGAGAGTTTGCCGGCTTGAGAATAGGTAGGTTCAAGTTTGGTCCTTTTCCTTCATCCACTTCAAGGAATTCGGAGTGGTGAAATTTTGTTGCAAGTGAAAGATTTCATCGTTCGAAAGGAAGATGGAAATCCACATCTCAAGTGTTTGGACTCGTTTGTTCCTAACCTTCCAATATTTACTCACGAGACGATAAGCGAAAAAACTCCCCATCCCCCATGTAAGTTCCGGGTCATAGATGAACAAATAGTTCATGAAGCTCAACATCTGTTTGTAATATTACGTCAAAAGCAGAAGCAGGGACGAAATTGAGTAATAATACAACAAAAACAGTTAAGGGATTAACAAAAGAGGACTATCGGTGAGGAGATTTCTGCTAGTATCGTCATAAAGAGATCATCCAATAAATTGCATCACGTAGAAGGGAGAAGATGCTAAACTTGAGCGGAACTTGTTTCAGGGAGTGGGGATCGGTGACTTAACACTAGAACGTCGGACAGGACAATTTTGTCCCATTCTGATGTTACATCCCCTACAGTTTCTGTGATTCCGGTTTAATTTAGTCGAGATTTCGTGACTTTTGATCATTTGAGGGTTGCATTCCACTCTACACTTTTGAATATCCTCCCCTCTATATTAATGATTATAAAACCATTTTACCCTAGAACGGCGGATGGGACAATTTTGTCCCAAAATGAGTTACTACTTTGTTTCACATTCTCTGTGATATTATTCTTATGCAGGCGGCTTTGTAACATTGTTGTAGACTATGGGATGCCCTTCCCCTCCTTCCCTCTCATCTTTCGCCAGTCCAACTTCTAGCCCCACCCTTCCCCCCTCCCACCTTCCACTTGCTCCCGCAGTGTGATAGATTAGAACGTGTTCCTGTAGCACTGTTTGCGTGCTAATTTACTAGAGCGTTTCAGTTGAGTATGGTGCAACGCTACATTCTACAGCATACTAAAGTATGCAATTAGTAATGTGGAGACTACAACGTTCATTAAAATTGAACCTAGTACTGCAACTGTAAGACTTTGTTATATAGGACATTTTTGTCCCGTCCGCCGTTCTAGGGTGTATGCCATGTTCAGATGTTCTTGTGTTAAAAAAAAAACTTATTCTGGCTCAAATTAATTTTTTCCCCTCCGTACTGGCCCAAAAATAGGAGTGCGTGGGGTACACGCGTGCGCAGGTTATTTGAGTAAATATGGTATATACAATGCCTAGCTTTGTGTTGATATGAACTTTCCACAAAAACAAATGGCTGCAACCACGCAAGCATAACGGTGAGCAGGAAGTTTGTTCGTTTATTTGTTTGGTCGATAAATGGATTGCCATGTGGGATTGCAAACATTTCTTATGTAAACATATGCCTATTTAAACATGAGTTTGGCATGGTTACTACTAAAACCATTGAATAAAGCCTATTTTTAATCTTGAATATGAGCAGAACACTGCTGGTGCTTCTTCACATTTTCCGAAGTACAAAATTGATTATGTAAAATCGGGTGAATACCCGTTGTCAGGACTCGAAAAATAAGATGCAGATTCGGGAGAAATGTAAATTCGAGGAAACATAAAATTGGATAAGATTTTACATTGTTCTTATGAACATTTGGCCGGGACCAGACAAAAAGTGCACAAAATCTGAAAAAAACATATAATCAGAGAGTGCAGAATCCAGGTTTCACTGTATTTGGTTTTGGTAACAAACAAATATTTTGGTGTATCTTTGCAGGATGAATATGAACACCGCTAACCTACACAGTTTCATTGTAGACAACCTAGTCAGCTATGCAGATTGGTTCTTTCCTGGAGGTAACAAATTTTATTGGTGCTAATCTAAGTAAGTAAGAAAATGAAATTTAGTGGTAATGTCAACAATAAGGAAGCACTTAAAATTTAAAGGAAAAATTATTATAGTTCTGATTTTAAAGTTATTTTCATTTCTTAAATATTTATGTGCTCAGAAATAAAAACTTAATGTAAAGTAAATGATTTTCTTGTTAAAAATCAAATTTTTAAAAATGGAAAAGAAATTATAATTGAATCACATTTCAGGGTCACTTGTAATGGTGATGTTATATTTTTTTATTTGTAATCTTCTTCAAAATAGAGTTGGACTTTTACCAAACAATATCTAGAAGTGTTCCAGACGGAAATGGATCGACTAATGGCAGTGAGTCATCTGTCCGTGTTGGCTCAATAACTATGAATGGAGTAACTTCCATCCAAAGTAGTAACACATCTGAAAGTCAACACAGAAAGGGTCACACTCGGAGTAGCAGTGGAAGTGGTGATGCCCTTCATAATTCACCTGCCGCCGAGTCAACTCTAAAGAGGACACAGTCTGGTAGTAGTCTCTCGGATCATGGAAGGTTAGGTTCATCATTTGCTGCATTCTTCTCTTGAGAATTATGTTAAACATTCCAGGTTTAGAATTGGTACTATTTCTAAGCTATTTTTTAATCATGCTGAATTAATTCCTCATAATCAAAGCAGAATTGAATGTAAGTTATTGAATTAGTTTTTTTGATCTTTTTGTGAGGTAAGGCTAGTGTTATTGACTCTAGGATTTGGTTGAATTATTCATTTGTTGGGAATTTAGGGTCTAATGCTAAAAATTGAAAAGATTAATATTTGTTAGATGCCTTTAAGGATGGGCATTTCATTAGTAAGTTAAAACTACATCCAACTTGAGAAGAAATAAAATCATCTCTAGTGATAACTGAATTGCATTTGGAAAAACATTGCTTGTCATTCATATTTCAGCTATAAGATGAGCTCAGCATCTGACTCTTTGTAGAAATTACTACAGCAGAAGATTGTTTATCTGAAACTCCAAGTACTGGAAACATCCAAACAATGGATTAATTTATGACTGATTCATTTTAGTTTGGAAAGCGACCACCGCCTCAAGTAGCTTTATAACCACGTGTGCATGAGTATAGGTACTGTATTTAATCGATTGTAAGCCAACCTTTTTTTTTACCTTTTTATCATCTCAGAAATCGCCACTCGGCTTAGAATCGGTGTAAAAGAAGTAGTCAATGAATTTATGTCCGAAGTTACATTATAACGCGAGATATAAGTGTATTAAAGTGGAAGTAAACTATCTACTTTAAATGTATGCAAAAAAGAATCAAAATGACAACACCTGCGCAGAAATAAATTATGTAAATAATACGTGGCACGTCAAAGTCTTAAAAAAATGAAGCGATAGCGCTCATATGCATAAGAAGCTACATATGTACACAATGTTTCATTTTACTTGTGAATCGAAACATTTGCCTTTCCTATGCCCCTCCTCTACCTATCTTGTTTCAGTGTGTCTAGCATGCGCATACTGGGATTTCCCGAGCAAACCGTTACTTCCTCGTGCCTTAGCGGCATAGCAGCCAACTTGGGAGAATAATTTAAAAATAAAAGTGAAGAGGAATGCCCAGGTGATACTTGTTTAGTACTAACGTATGTTATGTAATATGGTGTCCGTATTTGATTGACGAGAAACGGCTATTTTTTTACGAGAATAAGATCCCGGGGGTTAATGAGGTCAACTTACTCTTTTAGTAGAAGTTGTTAGGAATAAGTGAATAAAATGTATTTTATGTCGCCGTAATTTTAGTTAATACTCTTTATTTAATTACGAACTGAAAATGTGAGGCATTCGTTCTTGTTGGTATTTTGAAATAAATGACCCCAGCTGTCTAAGCACTTTAAAATCAAAATTTTTCCTTGCGTGGCCTTGTGAAAAGTGGGGGTAGGCTTACAGTCAGTGTCGGCTTAGAATCGATTAAATACTGTATTTATGTCGCAAGATGATTCATTTGATTTTTTGCATTTAATAAAATGTTTTCTAAGTCTATTTGACTTTTAACATCATTTAATGTTAATTAATTGATTACCGATTTGGTTTAGTAGTTCCGAAAGCCATCACCACCTCTAGCTACACGCATCCACTTATGGGTCGTAACTACATGCGTGGCACATTGTGTGCTGTATCTAACAAGTAGTAGAACATTTTTACATACTATTACAGTGGAATCCCCATTTAACATTTGCGTTGGGGACAAGTTTGTTGTACCTTAAATTGAGTAATACATTAAATGGGGGTTATCTAAAATTGAAAGACTAAACGGCAATTCATTAATGTCAAATATGTTTTATTAGTTAAAACAAAAATATTAAGTGTCTAGATTAATTACGATCAATTTTTTCATTCATAAAATTTCACAGAACGAAGATGGTTGAGAATAATACCAACTGTAAGTCCTCCGGTGAAGGTGATTCTTTTAGCTTATTGTTTTTTGCGAAATTAGTGGTCATTTCATGGCTATGATCCTCATTGCACCTCCTAGCAGTGAATTTGCAATCTTTAATTTTTCCGAGACAAACTTTCTTAAAACTTTTAAGCAAATAAACACACTTAATTGAAGCGCTCCTATATAGGAGGACTCAACGAAGTGTGCAGATCCTTTCAGTTTTTTAAGTTCGCATGCTATAATACAGGGGTCCCCAAACTACAGCCCGTGGGCCACATCCGGCCCGCGCAATGATTTAATCCGGCCCGCCTGCCTTACCCAACCCAACCGCCCCCTCCCCCTCGAAACTTGCTCTTTGAAGTTTTCACATGGCCTGATCAGTCATTTGAAAAGTCTTAAGTGGCCCACACCGTCGTACATAAAGCCTAATGTGGCCCTTACAATAAAAAGTTTAGGGACCTCTGCTATAATGAATACATGATATAGTTGTGCTTGTATGGATTATATAAGATTATACAGGCAGACCTCGTCTTTCACAGGGGGTTACGTTCCTGAAAACACCGCCAAAGATAAAATTTTGAAAGAGAAGTAATTAAAGCAATGGGAAATACAGGATTTGGTTCTCATACCAGCAGAAACGCATCATTTGTCCTCTGTATTGGTGACCGCAGAACAATAGAGAAAGAGATGGAAAAATTAAATTCAATGAAAATGAGACTTAAACAAGTTAAAAGAAGACGAAAAAAGTATCAGTCTTATTTAAGTTCCTTAGTAGAATCAAGAAAAAAAATGAACTGAGGTTGCCTAACTTGCAGGGTCTAATTCTCCAAATACGGTACACTGCGTCTTTCTTGGGGTTACATTCCTGAAAAACTCCGCGAAACTCCACCAATAATAAATGATGCGCAAAACGCAAAGCTTAAGCATTTTAACTATGTCAAACCTGAGCAAATAACCCAATGATCCTGAATTGGAAGAGTCAAGAGTTCAGCCTTTCCCCTCGGGACTTCCCTCTCATAATAAAGACAGAAGGCTCCTGAACGGTGATGCCAGCTTATATTCTGCTACTTGTTACGTGCAAAGGGACATAAAAGTGTGGGAGGATTGCATCCTAAAAATATTTAAAAGTATATATAAGACACCTACACGTCTTATATATATACTTTTAAAAAATAGATACATGTATCTATTTTTTAAATTACATAAATATTTTTACATATCAGAATAACATAACAATATTTTTCAGGCCTGACTATGAGAGAAAAGGTGAGGAAACCGAGATTCATTCCATATATAAAAAAATTTCGTGCAGCCTTTTCCGTGATTTTTTCTGCAAAACAGCGAAACATAAGACCGCGAAAGACAAAAGTGGTCGCAAATGCGGAACCGCAAAAGATTGAAACACGAGAAAGATTGAAACATGCAAAAGATAAAGCCGCGAAAGACGAGGTCTACCTGTATAAGATATTTATGAGTTTCAAATAATATCCCTCAGTGAAGCAGTGTGGTGAGCGTTGGCAGACGTTTCGATGCCTGTTATCGGCTGACCATGCACAAAATGGCAACGCTAACAGTTCCGTCCTTTTAGTCTCATTTGTTACATTTCGGCCCTTTATGCGAAGTGGGCTCGCAAATTTGATTGCGTGTCTTGCGCGGTGTATGGAAATGCTACAGTGACTGACGAGTAAGAACATACATTCAAAGTTTTAATAAAATCGCCGCCTCGATGTAATAATAGCATTGTTGTGAATAAGACTTCCCTTTTTTTGGGGGATTGTCTTCGTTTCGGGTTAACAAGGTAAATATGGCTGTGGTAAACGCAGGTGGCCCAACTAGCTAACGCGTCACGTTAGTGAGCGAGCACCTGCGAACTGAAACGTAATAAAATCTGTTCACGTGATGACGTCATCGCAACTTTCGTAAAGTACGTAACAGATTAGAACATTTAAGGTGGATTGACAAAACAGCACAACTAAATATTAATTCTTTTGAGTTTATTGCCAATATGTGTTGAGCCGTAGATGGTTAGATTGAATTAATATATTACATCTCCACCAAATGAAATATTCTCGAGTCACGGTGTAAATGCACCTGAAATCGAGGCGATGCCCCGCAAGGGACTAGAATTTTGTCCCTTAATTGCAGGCAATTCACAAAATCGAGAAACACTAAATCGGGTGATACAATACATTATTTATATGGAGCTTGGGTCGGGGCCACAAAAAAACCACCTTAAATGTGGGTAAACCTTAAATGGGAGAACCTTAAATCGGGATTCCACTGTCATTATTTTGAACTTCGTTCTTGTTCTGAAATATGCTCCTCTTCTGATTCATCCTCAGATACTTCAACATCCACCTCAGATTGTTCCATTGATTCATATGATATTTGTATTAAATAAAAGGTGTTAGATGTGTATATGCTTTTTTAAATTATTTATTTCTTACCATACCTTACTAACACTTTTTCTGATCATTGTACTATTTTAGGGTTAAGATATCTAAAATCCAAAAATATCATTTATCCAGAACAGGCCAGGTCCCGAACATTTCGGATAAATGATCTTCTACTGTATTTATAAGCTGGTTAAAATTGATTAATTAAGCACTTTCACCAAGAACAGATTTCTTAAACCAAAGGTTTACCCACTAAAATACTTTTGTACATGAAAAGTACCCATGTTTTATTCTTTTATTTGTGAAGAGAGTGGTATGTGAATGTTTATGGCTGATTTTCTCTAAGAGATATTGTTAGGAAATAAAAATAATAATTTGGAAGGGAAAAGGAATAATTTTGGTATTAGGATTTTATTGGGGGATCCTTGGCATACCCCATCCATTGCATCAAGGTACTGGTTAAATGCCAGCTTGTAGTACTAACGTTTGAAGTTGGTGATGACATTCATCTATTGGCTGCAATAGAGAACCTGTGTTTGGAGGTAAGAAAAGCACCTTGATTTTACCATCAGAAAGCTCCAGATTGATTATGTGACCAGGAGCATTGTCCAGCAATAAAAGAGCCTTGTGTGCAAGGCTATTTACTTTTAGGTATTTACTAATGGAAGGGCAAAAACATTCACAAAATTAGTCAAAAAAAAGTGATTGTGTAGTTGTTACAGGAATGCCACATGCCCTGCCTATATTGCAGCCCTTGTTCCAGCTTCAAATTTTATTTGCACTTAGAGCTTAATAGGCTATAAAATATTAAAGAAATATGGGAAGGTTATGTTAAATGTTGACAAATGAGCTGGCAGTTGTAATGTGTCAATCCGTGAAGTAATTTTTTGCTGTTTAATTCTTATATTTGAAGGCAAAATTCTAAATACTTCTGCTTGCTTGCAAAGCCCCAGCCAAATCCCAGAATCATTGAATGTAGCCTCTATGTTATCACTGTCAAACTTTAACTGTTTCAGTAGCTTTTGCTTTTCTACCTTTGGATTTTAACAATGCGGTGGCATGGCCCCAGCCAGACGGAGAGATTAAAATATTTTCCAGTGTACATTAATAGAAGAACTTTTAAATTAAAAATTTCGAAACTTAATGTGGATGTCGATTCTTACTTAGAGCTAAAGAAATTAGCTCATTATTAATATTTTATTAAAATTTTAAAGGCATTCAAATCCGAATTATCTTGGAGTTTCTGTGGAAGTGGTTTCATCCCCAAAACTGCCTGTCAGTATGTCACATGGCAGCAAGACCAAGGGGGTTCAAAAATTATATATACAAATTTCAAAGTTATTATAAAAGCAAGAAAAAGTGATATCCATAATCAACCTTAGTGCAGTATTTATGTGAGATGGATTATATAATTTTGTTTATGAAGATTTGATTAAAATGAAAGGGAAATAAATTTGAGTAAAATAGTGAAAGTATTTTTTTTTAATTAAATTCATAATTTATTCAATATTATAGCCCACCGCATGGCAGTCCGAAGCCTGTAATTCGCAGGAAAAATAAGCCAGCCCCAGTTCCACCAGTAGAGAAACCAGAGAAACCGCCACGGCCAGTTCCTGTATGTATTCCCAACGACGTCGTGCAGAGGAAGCCTTCAGATGTTGCACCTTTGGCTCGTTCTGAAGACGACGAGGAAGATGACGATGACGGAGGTTTCAAAGGACGTTCAGTTCTTCTCACCCAGGCAATAAGGGTTCCAGTCGCTGCCCCAAGGACCATAGTTCCTTCGAAAGAGGTCCAAGAGGAGCATGTGGATGTGAGCAGTGTTGAAGTTGAGAGGCCCAAGCCCGCAGTCCCCGAGAGACCTGCTGCATTGCGGCAGGGCTCTTTCCACGTGTCAGCTTCCATAGCGTTACCCCACGGGGAGGCAGAACGTGATATGTCTAGTTCTGAGGTATCGAAAGAAATTTGAGAATTTAGGAGCTTGGCTGCCTTACTGTGGTAGTTATCCTGCTGCATAGAAAACTAACCAAAGCCAGTAGAAGGTTTGGTGTACATCTCTAGATAAGTCAAACCTGCATGTTCCCATTTCTTCATAGCGCACACATTCCTGGTTTAAGGTTTAATTTTTTTCACCTAATGTGAGAGGTCTTTTTCATTGATTAGCCATGAAATTACATCTTGGGTTGGGCTCTTATGACTTTAGGTATTTATGTTTTTAGTAATTTATCTAATAAATGGATTTTTCATCTGCTTAATCACTAATAATGGAATGGACAAAGAGCTATTGATAATAGTGATGGGAAATTCTATTTAGAAAAATCAATAATTCTTCAACTCTGGACTTGGATTCTGACTTTGCAGTTTAGTGGATGCCTTTTTAAATTGAAATCATCATTTGCGCATTTTTTGTTTTAATTCAGGCAACTCTCTTTCAGTGAATGACATGCATTCTGGAAAAATGTTCATTAAAGGAAAATGCATTGAAAGATCATGATTTTCCTATTGACTTAACCAGTTAAAAGTTAAGATACATTTCAGCCTAAAGATGCTTCATTCTTGAATTTATTTTATACTTTTTAGTTGTCAGAAATTATCTCCCAAGGCATCTAAAATATTTGATCAATAAGACAACTGAAACAAGAACCAAACAAAAAAGAAAGAAATCTTCCCAGTGAGAGCAAGCACATTGCAGATGAACACAAGACTGGCTTGTGATCAAATCTCCATAAAGTACCAATCCAAAACCCCACAAGAATCTGAATGTCATCATTCTATGTCATAAACTGCAGCATAGAATGACAAACAAATCCCTCTGTGGTAGGAATTCTCAATAAGGTGCCCGCAAGCACCGGTATACTTTTGGAAGCCTGATTGTACTCTTTGACAGTCTGGCCATGCTCTTTTATGGTGTTTAAAATCCAGATTCTTGAAATCGGTAATTTAATTTGCTTAATTCCTTTCTTTGTATTCAAGAACATGAAGTATAACTTTGGCATTGGTTTGATTTTATCCATGGTCATTCCTATTTTTGCAGAAGTATAGTAGTGCTAGTATCATATTCAAGGTTACAACTTGGTGCTTGCCAAGTCAAAAAGGTTAGGCACCCCTGCTAAATGGATATACAAGAATGCCTTTGATTCTTTCAGACGTATCATAAAAATATGATCTGAGTTGTATCTTCATTATCGTTCATTAAAGTGAATAGTAAATTTGGGGAATAGAATTGCTTTAAAATTTAATAAATTTATTGAATGTACAATTATGATACCGCAATCATATGTTGAATGAAAATTCATAGAAAGAAAGTTGCCTGTAATTAATTTTTGTTTATGGAAATTTAAATTTATGAAAAGTACCTCTGTGATAAATGATTTTTTTTATTTTGAGTTGGATTGATATATATTATCATGAGAACATGCAAATAGATGTGAGAAATTTTCCAGTTTACTTTTATTCTATTGTTCAGCTTTTTAAAATTGTAGCACATACCCCTAGAGATATAAATTACAGGCAATCTTGATCAGTTTTTTATAGGAAAATAATAGTTATATGTACTTTAAATGGTGATATTTTGACTCTGATCATAGTATTTTTCTCCATCATTTCAGTTGTCTTTTAATATGGGATTTTTAGAGGTTATCTATTATTTTTAGAGACCACTTGTATGCTATTAATAAATAATTCTCAAAGGACTTTATATGAAATATTTTCATTTGACTGGATTATTTTGTTTGATGAATGACTGCCCAATAGAAAGTTTTTAAGCATGGTTATGATGAAATGGTTGAAAAGGTCTCCCATTAGTGAAAATTAATGACATTTGCTTTCACTTATCCTTAATTTTTTTATGATTAAGGTTGGTGGTGGTATTAAAAGTCTTATGACATTGTTTAAGGATGGTGTAATGTTGTTTTAAAAATTTTGACCAATTATAGAAGCCATCTGAAAATATTATGATATATTTCTTTTTAAATAATGAAAGTAGAGTTTCATATAATTTCAGTTGTTTTAGGATAAGATTGTAATTTTCAATTTATGTAACAGCAGTGATTGTCTTATTTCATTGGCAAATCTTTATCGTGATTCAGTTTATTGCAGAAATAAGATTATTGTCAACAAGTCAGAATGCTTTTACATATATATCATCATCATCATAGGTAGTCTGTCCATTGACAGGTCCGTGACTATTCATGGTTAAACTTGGTTCTCCATATACTCCTATTTTCCGCAGTTTTCTTCATGTCTAGATAGCTCTTTCCCTTTCAAATCGTCTACCAGCTGACACCTTTTCCTACCTCTTTCTCTTTTTCCATCCAGTTTTCCTTCTAGCACTTCTTTAATCATGCACTCTCTCCTCAGGTAATGTCCAATCCAGTTCACCTTCCTCTTTCCGTATAAACGTTCGCTTCTCTCCTATTCTTCTTAGTACTTCCTCATTTTTCACCCTATCTGTCCATTTTATCTTCAGCATTCTTCTCCATGTCCACATTTCGAAACTTTCCAAGTATTTTATATCATTTTTCCTTAGCGTCCATGTTCCTGCTCCATACAAAGCTATACTCCATACATAGCATTTTATCAACCTCTTGCGGATTTCCTGCTTTATATTTCCCGTTAGTAGGAGTTTCTTTCTTCTGCAAGCGGCTTTTGCTTTTGTTATTCTAGTCCTGATTTCCTCGGTACATTGTGGTTCTCTCGTTATGATGCTTCCAAGGTATTTATAATCTGAAACTTGTTCTAATGGTTCTGCATAGAACCATTCAAGTCTCAAGTAGGTACCATGTTTCTAAGTAATTTTAAAATTCAAATGAAAAATAAGCTGCACTCGTCCCTATGTTATTCAAATGAAAAAAGAAAATATTTTTTAAAATTAGACAGGTCAATCAAATCGATATAAAAACCTTACTACACACCCGCACTCATTATTCCGGTTATATTGATACCTTTCTCTTGTTTCTACGTGCTGTAGTTACTGTGCTATAAAATTACATACAAACACTTTATTTTATAGATATATATACCAGCTGAAAGTACCCGGCGTTGCCTGGGTTATGCCAGATGTCTTTGGCAAATAAAATTATGTATTATATGGTAATACAATCATTTCTCCCTTTGCGCACCTCAAAACATGTATTTCCATTGAAATCTCGATTTCGAATTTTTTCAGGAAAACAATAATTTCTCTTTACTACGTATATTGGAGAAAGTAAAAACTAATTCTGAGATATCTCTGATACATATGAATTGGGCTAACTTTTATGTTTTTCTTTTTATTCAAATATATGTCCTTTTTTATATAACAATCAATGCAACCATTTATGTAGTATATCAATGAAGAGAAGATAACCATGTAATGTGTTTAAAATAATAACACATGTCCCTATTATTTAATTAAAAATTTATGCTTGAACCTATTTGCGTTAATAAACATTATGGATGTATAATATAATGGTTCTACTTACAAAGAGATAAGATTCTAGCATTCAAACGATGATAGGAAGATTCAACTGCTTTGATTGAATCGTTAGAAACATATGCAGTTAACTGAATAATTATCCGTAAATATTTATGTTGCTATGTATAAATGTTGACATTGCTACAGCAATAATTTCAATGCTTAAACAAAGTGCAAAGCGAATAACGCTATTCTTTCACCTATTTGAAGATTTAATTGGCATTAACTGAATCGGAGGCAACAATTACGGTCGCCTTGACAATGTCTGGAAAGAGTATGAAATATCTGCAAAATTTCGAAAACAAATGCGTATTTCTGTATGATTTGACCGTGTAACATGTAAACATCGCAAGAATAAGATAGTATAGATATTTAGCCATTGAATAAAGTAAAAATAAAGAAAATCGGTCCATATTTACGTATTTTGTTGAGCGAAGGAAAAAAACCTTGCACATTGAAAAATCAAAAATTCCGTTTAAACTTATGGGAAAACCCGGGTCGATTTTGGAAATTCCAGGTACACTATGTAGAGTCATATGAAGTCAATTTGCAAAGTTTGGTCCCGATAGCTCAAAGGGCGTGGGAATGTATAAGGAACAGATGGACAGACATTCAGTTTTATATATTAAGATATATATATCAGATTTGCTTTTTTAATAAGAAAAAATACCTATATGATTATTCATCATAGTTTATATATAACTTTGTAATATGATAAAATGTTTCCACTTTCAGCCTTCTTCTGTTAAGCCTATGTTGGAAAGAACTTACATGTATTCAGTGGACAAGCAACAAGTGTCGATAATTCAATTTGGTGGAGAGAAGACAGTGATTGTTCCTCCCCCTTCCTTGTCTCCCTCGCACAGTGTTTCCTCAGCTGCAGAGCATGAGCACCACAAGCCCTCATGCGGAAACACCAAACCTGCCTCTCTATCCTTCATGGGTGGTAAGTAATATATTATGGGCTTTAATTTGTATAAATATATTTTAATTTAATGTTGCTATAGGGTTTTTTCCAAAATGTTTATTACTCAGTCACAGTGTTTGTTCAAGCAATAGGCTCATACTTTATGCAAGTGTTACAATTTGCAAGTATGGGTACAGATGTTATATGAAAAACTGTGGAAAAGGAAATTGCAAGTGCAATAATTGTTGCATATATCCCCTATTTCTGCTAAGTTTGTAATTGGAGTTGATAAGTTTATTTTAATAATAAGTCCATGTTTAAACAAAGCATCCTTACCCTATAATTGAGCCGGTGAAAGTAGTCCGATGACAAGTTCGAGGTTTGGGAGAGGGTGATGCGCACCAGCAAGCTTCAACCAATGACAAGAGTCTGACGGCATCCCCTTTCCCTCTAAACTACATGCTGTTGTCTGATCGCCCCTCTCCACCTTCTCTTAGCTCTCATCCTCTGAGTCTGGTGTTGACAGTTAAATCGTGTGGTTGTTTTAGAAGCCAGCCCCCGTGGGCAATGGGGCTCGTTTGATCTTGTTGCATGCTGGGAGCTCGGAAAATTTTGTGCCAAACTGCACACATCTTTTTCAGGCAAAAAAACAATCAGGAGACTACCATAGTGAAATGACTAGCGAGACATTTAAAAAATAGTTTATTGACCAACTGTTGCTGAATATCAAACCCAACTGGAGAATAATCATGGACAACGCTCCTTACCATAGCATCCAGATAAATAAAGCTCCGTCGTGTAAGTGGATCAAAGGAGATATCATTAAGTGGCTAAAAGAGAAAAATGTCCCAGAATTGGAACCCGGAATAAACAAAATGGAGCTATTGAAATTAGCCAAGTTTTACGAGCCCTGTTTTCCCCTCTACGAAATTGCAAAAGCACATGGCCACAAAGTTCTAAGAATCCTGCCATATCACAACCACTATAATGCAATTGAGATTATTTTGGTGCAAGTTCATTTTGTCGACGAGCGTAACAAATCCTTCAAAGTAGGCGATGTAATGAAGCTGACTGAAGAAGCCATTTCAAATGTGACCTCTATGAACTAGAAAAGCATTGTGAACAAAGTTTTATCGATCATAAAGAATACAATAAAGATTGATGGCATAGTGGAGATGCATGTGGAGAAATTGCTGACTGATTCGAATAGCAGCAGCGACAGCAGCTCGGACACAGGAAGCACTGACGATGATTCCGACTCGTCAGATAATTCAGATACTTACCTTCCGTTCAAAAGGTATGAATCTTCTTATGTAAATTACAAAAATTCTAGTAAGTTTAATGATACATTTGTGCATTAATTGATTCTTCTATATTTCATTTTGTTACAAGAACCTTCCACTTCAAGAGAACTTGAAGGAATATATCCTCTTGAATAATTATTTAATTAAATCAGTTGTCCATAAAATTGCATTTATTATTATTGTAATCAATATACAAGTTAGGAAAGTGTACATTGTATCACAAATGGGCACATTTCGTGCAATGGAGTATTAGAAGAAATTATGTACCTGTATGTAAGGGAATTGGCATTTTAAAGTTCTTTTCTTCATCATAAATAATCCATTTTCTTCCTATTTAAAAATAGTGCATGTGCACGTAAGTAAATTAAACGTTTGTTTGTGAGATTTTTTGTTAGCAACAGAGCTGCAAACCGAACCACTGAACCAAACCGAACCGCAGTCATTTTGCTGATCCACGAACCGAAACCACTGATTAATTTTTCAATGAACCAAAAACCGAACCGTAATTTTTTCCAAAAGTGGTTCGGTTTCAGTTCGATCTCAATCCACAAAGTATGGACCAAGGAAAAGACCAGGAATTTCCATTGGAAAAACCAGCGGGTTTGCTTCAAAGGAAAGAGTGCCTATCTCTTTCCTCTCTGCTACTATTGTTATCCACAGATGACATTTATAGTGAGGGTTATGGGGACACCGACTGCAACAATATCCGGGTCAACCACTGTAGGCAGAAACCGACCAACAGAATATAGAAAGATCTTTATCTGAATGCAGGCAAATGGTCGTTTTACAATGACTTAGAAAGGAGCCGTAATCCGCTTTCGTGCCGAAAGAAAAATCCATGCCCTTACCATTACCATCATCCCCTTCAGCATTGTAGTTAGCAGACCTGAGAAAATATGCCCCGCTGTTTCTTTCTTAGAACACCATTAACTCTCCTCATATCTTTTTCTTCAGAAAAATTCAAATTGTTGCTCTCAATGGCTTGAGCTTTCAACGACATCATTCCTTTTCCAACTCTCGTGTGTTCTTCTTCTATGATATTTCCATTACTTGGTAGTTTATATTCCAGCAAAAACAGGCGAGGACTTCGGCGGATCCCTTGGATCGGAGGCATTCATTTCCCGCAGAATTCCTTGAATTATCTAAAGTGTGTATTTTTAATAATATTTTAGTAAACTTTATTTAAGAGACAAATAAAATTAATTAACATGTTAGTGTTATTTAAAGAGGGTCACTCTACATTTTATAATCGTTTGCTTTCAAACATAACTGTCCGCACTTCGTATATTGTATAATCTGCCCCGAACTGTCGATTAATTTTAAATTATTCTTTTAACATAATTTTACTATCATATTGATTTTTTGATTACTTTTCTAAGGTGGCAAAAGAAAAAAATAGCAATATGTAATATGTTTGGAATCGAGCTAAAAGTGTCTTTTTGAATTTATTATATATTAATAAGAATTAATAATTGAATTTATTAGAGTTTTACATATCATAAATTCATTCGGAGTAATATTTTATGCCATATCATTTGACTAATTAACTAATTAAAATATTTTATTTACATAAATTTATTATTGAAAGTTGGAAAAAGTGAGACGCCGTGCATCATCGCCATTAGAAAGCAAGAAACTGACTACTTCAATAATTAAATCTATCATTCAATCAAGGAAATCTTAATAAGGGCTTACAGAAAAGAATTTTCCTAGACCCTTGATAAATATAGCGAACATTTTTTTTATTTGTTATAAATGAACCAAAGGAATAACGCTTTGTAACTTCCATTGTTTTTATTTCTCTTACGACCTGGGTTTTGACGTTACAATGCTATCGTCAGGTGCAGATTTTGGTGAGAATAGAAAGTATATACAGAGAAATGGGTAGAGACGGGGGAGGGAGGGTAGTTTGTAAGATGGAAAGGAATGGAGGGGAGGGAAAGGAGGAACCTATCTCATTGTCAGAGGGTTACTGCGGGGGGTAGGTTGTAAAGGGATAAACGGGGAGGGGAAAGGAAAGGCTGGAGGGGGGAGACTGTCTTAGGAGGATTTGGGGAAAGACGGGAAGGACTAAAAAGAAAGTTCTTGTGGAAGACGGAGAAAGGATGAACCCCAGAGAGAGGAGGGAGGAAATTATCAATGCAGCAATGGGTATGTGTGCGGGAATAAAAAAAATAAAGGCAAATGCGGGTGGTAGAACTAAAAAGGTTAAATATTGGGAGATGGGTGGTAAGGCTCTTGTTATAAATCTTTTTTCCTCTGAATGATGTGTATTACAAGTAAGAAAAAGAAATAAAATGCCTGAGTAACTAATTTTCTTTGACTTTTAATGATTTCTTTAAAACACTTTTATGTTTTGGGTTTGTCTGTCCATCCAGGGATAATCTCAAAAGCGGTTTAAGCTAGAGGCGCATTTTTTTCTGATTATGTATGATTGTGTATGTTGGTAAATGAATTTGAAGTGAATTTTTAATTGATATGTAAACAACAATGAACAAAAATCATGTTAGGATCAAAAATACCATTTTTTAAATATAAATAAATGAAGATGATGATGGGATTGCAATATATTTAAAATATAAATTTTTCCTTTCTTTAAATAAATTCTTCTTTCATTTAAAATAATAATGACTGCTGATTGATTTACTTACAGATTGATACTGAATTTGTAATGTTTATGTTGGATAAATTATTTCTGAATAGTATTTCAAATGATTAATTTAATTGAACCGAACCGAACCACTTGTCAAAATTCTCGTCTGAACCAAACCATGAACCGAACCACTTCCAAAAATTTAGAACCGAACCACTCCAAATTTTGAAGTGGTTTGCAGCTCTGGTTAGCAACAATGAAGTAACCATGCAGGAAATTTTCTAAGTTCAACTCAAATTAAGACTTTTGTTTGATTTTCTCAATAACGGCTACTCCTATGATAAAAATATATAGGAAAGGAAATACTCTTCTTTACCAGTTCTACAACTTTTATTTCAAAAATATTTTGATATGAGCAATACTTAACGAGATATGATGAAAATTTAATTTTTTATCACCAGTAAAGTGGTACCCCTGAATGGCATACATGATTCATTTTGCGATTTTCTTATTATATTTTATAGTAAGTCCTTAATATCAAATTTCATGAAAATCTGTTTGGTAGAAGCCGAGAACGAACATGCAGACGGATGGCCTGACAGACCGACGATAATAGGCGCTCATGCTGGAAGCAAAATGTGCCTAAAAAAGGAATAAATCTATGTCAGAAATTGATTTTAATGCATTGTTTTATTTAGTTTTTTCCTAATGTTAAATATCGATAAAACATGCTTATTGGTTCACTAAAATATCAGTCATGTTACGGTTTTGAGTTAGCCTTTCATTTTAACTCATTGTTTCATGTTTCTGAGGGACAGAAGGAATTTACAGGTAAAGACTGCAAACAATAGAAATAGCGGAACAAGCCCCTTGCCCTTTGTCTTTACGTGGTCTCAGTCCCGCTTGGCAACAGCACACCCTCCCTCCCTCTCCACACTTTTAGCTGTCATCGGACTTCTTCCTCCAGCTCGGCTGTAAATAGGTTCTTTTTGCATTAAATATGTATTTTCTGTTATACATAAATTAAAAATTGTATTTTTAAGTGCAAAGTAATGGTGCTACTATTGTGTGTGTGGATATTATGTGACTGAATGTAATAATTTTGAAGGTGTTTATCATTTAAAATACATTGATAATATAGATAGTTCCAATTACTATGAAAAGATTAGGATAAAACAAATGAATTTTGACTACAAAGCTGCCACCCTTAATGGTAATTACAGTATAGAACCTTTTATCCAGCAAGCTTGGGATATGGGAATAGCTGGTTATCCGGAATTTCCTGTTATCTGGAATATACTCATAAGCAATGCTCAGAAAGAGCTAGAACTCACCGGAACTGCATTCTGATCCGTTGCATGTGTCGATAATATCATCCCGTATCGTCAAACATTCTGTAATAAAGTTTTGTTAACTTCATTTATAAAATAATATAAAAAAGTTTTCTTTGCTTTTCTTCATCATAGTACATAAGGAACAAATCAAAACTTAACTCGATTGTAAATGTTCTATCAGTTATTTCACGTTCACTGCTTTCAGTTCCACTACCAGAACGTGCGTTCCATTTCATAATACTTTCCATTTCAAGCACTGTTATAATATATAACTGTACTCAGATGAGCTGAAACAGGCTCGTGCAAGCCGGTTGTTAATTTTTCTCTGAATTTATGAGCCGGTTGTTAAATTTTTAGAAAATATGAAAAATTATTGATTTTGTCCTTTGAAGTACATTTTGCCCTATCTGACATTCAATTACCGACAGTGTATAAAATGGAATACATTACAAACAGGACACTTGTTAAGCTGGCGTATCGGTATTACTAACCTAGAGAAATTGGTGTCCCTGGCATGTAGACCTCCCCTGCCATCTTATCCAAATTTCCTTACCTTTTCTTTTTCTTTTAGAAAGCCGGTTCTTAATTTTATTCCAGCTCATCACTGCCTGTACTGTACAGTAATAGTAATACTACAGTAATCGGCAGGGTAGGCTTGATGGCGGTGCGAAATTTGCAACTGCACCGGGCCTTGCACTTAAAGAGCCTTCGCACTCTCTAAAAATCTTTGTCATACTTATAAAGTACACGCATTTTTAAAGAAAATCTGAAAAAATATCAGTGTCGTAGCGAGAGAGACTGCTTTATTTATTAAAATTTACTATTAAAAATGTTTGATGCGTAAGAGGTCCCGCGCACCCACCTTGCACCGGACCCCGCAATTTTCCTAGCCAGCTCATGTAATCAGGTACTTTCCAATATACCGTAATTTTCCGATTATAATATGCATTTTTTTTCACGAAAAATTGACAAAAAGTTAGGGTGCATATTATATATGGTAACAAGTGCATACAACATTATTTAGCAAGGAAATAATTTATATTTTCGGATATATTTTTACCAGTAAATTGTACATTTCAATGCATTTCGGTAACATTCCTTTAAATATCGTTTTTCAAAACAAAAATAAGAATAACTATTTATTTACTTTTAGCTGTCCGAATCTTACCCTCTGAATTCATTATTGCTGTCCTCAAATAGTTCTTCGGCGATTTTGTGTTCTCTCTCATCGTCTACGTAAATGGCGTCACTGAGAACGTCATCTTCATCCTCACTATCCACTTCAGCTATTTACTTGTGTAATACTTGCACTTTTTTCCCTAAAACTGGACCCAGAAAAAGGGGGTGCGGACATTACACGAGATATGCACCTCTACCTTTCGACGGTAGACCACCCGCGAAACGCCGTGTTTCGTGGCAAAGAATGAATTCAGTGTGTTTCCTGGAAGGTGCCAAACACCACGGATTTTGTCTTTAATTTTACATAATTCATGCTTAAATTTGAAGAACACAACGGCAACAAGTAGGCTGAAATGCGCTCCGCTCTCTGAGGTGTGCAGATGGTGCAGCGTAAGTGAAGAAACTGTGATCAAAGGCTTTAAAGTGACTAGAATTTCGAATTCGTTGGACAGAACTGAGGACCATTACTTATGGGGTGATTATGTTGCAGAGGAAGACCAGATCAGTGATTAGGTATTAGAAAAAAAATCGAACGTGGAATTCCTAAAGAAGACCTTGAAATGCGAGTTGAATAAATTCTTTGTTTAAAAATTTGGAATTTTACGATATTTCTTGTTTTCATTGTAATTTTTACGGGTATTTACATACAATTTAATAATCGAAAGATAATGAGACTGCGTGGAGCCTTAAGACCTAAATCGATTTATAATTATGTTAAGAAAGAATCAAAAATCGTTCTCTTGGATGTTGGGATTTAGTTTGTGCACATAATTTTTAAGTTTTCTTTTATGAGAGGTGCACTCCTTTCGGTGATGGTAGCATATCCGTCGTGCTTCCGAACATTTAACGAAAATAAAGCATGTGCATTATGCAGTTACTCAAAATGGAACCTTTTGGCGATATTAATGCACTGGCCTTCAAAATACGCTTCCGACTTTCTTCCTTATAATATAATATTGTTGAATGTCAATTTTTCATGATTGATTGCATTAGAAAAGGCATTAAAGGTTTTAATATTTACGTCTTAAATACATGATTTTTGCCGCTTATGCATCATCACACTTGACTTCAGATAAATTAGTTTACCAATATTGCTGTTAAATAAGTGAAAAAAATTACTGATCTTTTTACAAAAAATGAGTTGTGTATTATACATGGTGATAAGATAATTTTCACATTTCACTCATAAAAACATGGGTGAGTATTATATGGGGTGCGTATTATAATCGGAAAATTATGGTAAATGCCTTGTTCTCTTCCAAATTACCTGTTCACTTGTTCACCAGAGCGCACCCAAATTACTAGCAAAGCTTTAAATTTAAATTTCTTTCTCCTAGCAAATTTTGGAAAAATGCATTATTTTTTTTAAATAGCCAGTTAACTGGATTTACAGATAACTGGTATCTGGATAAAAGGTTCTATACTGTATATTCAATTATTGTAAATTCTAAAAAAGACATGACTTTAATATATTTTTAAATGTTTGTAAAATTCTTGAAAAATTCACTTATATAAATATTCATGGTACTGAGTTAAAAGATTTCACCATGACTTCATTTATTTATTTATTTGAGGAACAATTATCATAATGATTATAATTATTATTATACAGCAATAACTATTATAATTACTATGCAAAAATTCAGGAATTTTAGGCAAGCGTGTTTCTATATAAAGTCATTATCTTAAATAGGCTGCACTTCCAAGAAGCAATAATTAGGTTTTTATATCCAATTCATTTCTTAACATGCTTCTCGAATTTTTTCCAGCCATAAGATGAGCCCAGTATGCTAAAAAATTGAACAGCTTTGTTTTTCTTCCATATTGAAGGTAACATTTTATTGCAATGTATCCCAATTTCTCTTTGTTATTATTTACTTTCATTGAACTTTTCAACTGATAAAAATGACAAAAATTTCATTACAAATAAGTAAGATCATTGGTTACAGTCCTGAATAATTGTACTACATGTTCCATGTGATAAATGAAGTTAACTGTTTAGTGCTGAAAAAAATATTTTACATCGTAAAACCTTTTCGATGTTGAAAGGAAAGTGAGTCTAAGTAATCTAATGGTTTTTGGCACCCATTCAAGATATTTTAATTGAAAATTTTTGTGTGTTGTAATATGAGTAACGTGTATGATATTTTATTTGAATTGTGGAAGAAATGTTCCCACAAATTCGAGTATATAATGTATTTTTTCGATAACTTATATTTGCGAATACCATTATTTGGCAATTTTGTATTCTACATAAAATAAAAACAATTTTTAAAATTAAATTCTTTTTTTTTCATGCAGGAGTTAAAAATCATCAAATTGAGATACCCTTTGCAAAAATAAACCCTTGGTAAATTACTGAAGAAATTCAAAGAAATTTCACTTTATGTGGAAATAAGCTCATATTTTATTGTGTTCTTCTTAAATAGGTATAATTTTTTATTCAATCATCTAAGAAATACGCCAATATGGTCTGTGTCTGTATAATTTACTGAATTTGCCAATTTAATTATCTTTTTCTCATCTTTGAAATGTTATGTTATTACAGTAAAACCTCGCTAATTCGGACCTTCTATAATTTGGACTGCCTTCTCTAGGTGAAGTGTGAAGTGAAGAAGAAGATAGTAAAGAAGAAAAAGTTAAATTATATGAAGGCAGAAGCTTCCTCGATACTCTTATTAAATTTGTTAATTCTGACGAAGAATTCGAAAAATATTTTTACGCTCTAAGAGAAATGAAGTACGACATTATGAAATGGCAATACAATAGGGCCTTTACTCAGCAGAAAATTTCTGAGTTCTTCAAAAAAGACAGTATGATTGGGGAGGGACCGTCTACATCTGATTAAATTTGTAGTTATTAACACTTAACACATTAATTATAGTTTATTGTTTAAAATATTGTATTTTTTGTTCTATTTTACTTGAATTCTATCTATTCATTTTTGTTTGTGCAATAAAATAACGCATTTTTTATTAGAAACAGTAAGATAATGTAACAGTTATTCATGATAAGAAATCAATATGACATGTGAATAACCTTCGTATGAGAAAATGTGATTATTAACATACGTTGCTAGATTGTGAATAAATTTGCTTGTTTTTATGAATTGCAGCTTGAAAATATGTAATTCTGTTCAATAATTTGGACTTTTCAGTAATTCGGGCTACCCTTTCCCCCTATTAGTCTGAATTAGTGAGGTTTTACTGTACTTGACAATACCACAGAAATGTGAATTTATTGTTAAATTACATATTTATTGTAATTAATATGCATTATATATATATATATATATATATTTTCATTCATGAGTTAAATAGAGGAATTGCTAGTTTTGGGTTGTGACAACTCTTAGTCATGATAGTGTAAGCAGGGCACTTGCTTATGCTATGCATTTTCTGTGGTAATTTTATAATTTGTTGAGCATAGAGGAAAAATTATAACACAATAGATAAACTTTCAATTATTTTATAGACAAGAAAGATCCAGTCCCTTCAGAAAAACCAGAAAGGCCTCCAAAGCCGGAAAACCTTGGCCATATGAGCACATTGGAGAGGCGTCGTCCTTCCTCATCTAGTCATAATCGCACAATGTCTGATGGCAATATTGTAGAAAAAGAAAATGTGACTCGTCATGAAGCTGAAAGACAAGGTGAGTTTAATGCATTGTTTTTGAAACATTTTGTTAAATAAAAAGTAAATACAGCAAAATTATTTAAAACCTGCATGACTGCTATATTTGTTGTTTTAAAACACCTTATTTACTTTCATATAAGCTGCACTCTTTTTTCCATCTTTTATATATAGATGCTTCTTACATAGGACATAAGAGGATATTGATTGGACTGGGGTCTCAAACTCAAATGGTACGCGGGCCAAAAACAAAAAAATTACACTTCAAAAGGACTAAAAACATTTGTAAATCTTTAAATTAAAAAAAATTCTTCGACACTGAGCTGGGCCAGATTATATAATTAGAATAAGATCAGTGAGGGGGCTGCATAAAATGAATAAGCGGGTCGTGAGTTTGAGACCCCTGATGTAGGATATAGGAAGATATAAATTATGAGGCACTTCCAGATGTGCTAGAAACTTGAAATTTGTCACGATTATAGGATATTATGAAACTTGCAACTTTTAGAGGCAGGTTTGCCCCATTACTGCCCCAAATGAGTTTAAAAATTACATGGCACTTACAGATGAGCTAGAGACTTGAAATTTGGCACAATTATAGGTTTTTGGTTACCACAGAAGTAAAAAAATGCGATATTATGAGAATTCCAATTTTTAGGGGCTGTTTTGCCCCATATGATGTTAAATATTATTAGGCACATCCAGATGAGCTAGAGAGTTCAAATTTGGCCAGATTATAGAATTTCGATCAAAACAATTGGGAAAAATCCTACCATTAAAATTCTAATTCTTGGGTGTTGTTTTGTCATTATAATTTAAAGTAGGCTGAAATATATTCCAATATTATTTCTTAATTTTGGTTTTGAAAAATAGGGATGTGGCTTATATGCAAATATATAAGGTATGCCATTTTGTGCAGATATTTATAATTTGTTGGCTAATTAATTTTAAAGATGCTCACCTCATTTTCCTTCAATGTTAAAATTCAAGTTTTTTACTGTGATACCAATTTATATTTGATAACTTAATAAAGGTTTTTAGTATTTCTTAAAAGAAGAAGCACATACTGGCTATTATATTTTGTTTGTCTGGCTGTCTGCATTCTGTTTGTCCAGAATAGTTTGTATGTCTTTCAATAATTTATTGGTTAGTTAATTTCAAATAAACTCAAGTAAACCTCATTTTTAAAGATATATGTTTCCTTCAGTCCTAAAATTAATCTCAAATCAGACCCTTATCACTGACTGTATTTTGATGAAATTTGGTCCTTAAGATTTATATCAAAATGGAAGACAGCCACTCATTCAAGGATACCACTTCACTGGAAACAAAATATGAATGTTTTGCAAAATAGAAAAATATAAACAGTCCTTTACATTTATTGATAAGATGCATGGTTTTGAAGGAAATGGTTATAAAATATTGTGTTGCATGTCTGTGTTGTATGGATATGTACATTCTAGCAAAAAACACGAGTCATTTATTGAAATACAAGGCAAAATAATATATTTTGGTTATGTTACTGGATCAGTATCACCAATTTTCTCTTATATTAAAAGTATATGCTGGAGTTGTATTCTTGGGATATCTAACTCAGTCACAGTTTTCATTCAAGAAATGAAATGAAAATTTCTGCCTAAATCCTATTTTCTGGGGGCAGATGCAATCTGTGATTCCAATTTTGTGAACTTGAGGCCTTGTCTGCACTTCAAAAAATTGGTAAAAGATAATGAAGCTCCAAAATGGGATTTAGAAGTGCTAAAGTTTGGTAAGAGAAAATATGAAAAAACAGACAAGCTTTAGAAAATGTTGACGGTGAAATGACTGTCAAGGATAACTACAAGGTTATGGCAGAATATATAATGGAAAAAAGTTAGGAAAGTGTACAGTGTATCACAAATGGGCGCATTTCATCCAGTGGAGTATTAGAAAGAAATGATATACCTGTACGTAAGGGAAATAGCATTTTAAAGTTCTTTTCTTCATCATAAATAATCCATCTTCTTTCTGTTTAAAAATGATGCATGCACACGTAAGGAAATTATACCTTTGTTTGTGAGATTGTTTATGTTAGCAACAATGAAGAAGTAACCATGCAAGAAAATTTCTAAGTTCAACTCGAATTAAGACATTTATGTTTGATCGTATCCATAATGTATTTATTTAAATTTACACAGCAACAATACAGAACTCACAAGTATATCATTTTTCAACATAGTCACCCTGCTTTTCAACACACTTGGTCCAGCGATGCACAAGATTTTGTGTCTTCAGAGAAAAATGTTTTCAACCGAGTGGCAAGCCATGTATGCACCGCCTCCTTCAACTCATGGTCGTTGGCAAAACTATGGCCTCTTAAAGCATCTTTCAGTGGTCCAAACAGATGATAGTCCTACTAGGCAAGGTCAGGGCTGTATGGTGGATGTTCTAAGACCTCAAAGCATAGCTGCTGGAGTGTTTCAACTTTGTGGATGACATTATGGGGATGGGCATTGTCATGCAGCAACACAACACCTTGGGACAGTTTTCCTCGACGTTTACTCTGAATCACCGGTTTCAGCTCGTCACGCAGCATCTCATTGTAGCATACACTTTTATCGTCGTACCCTTTTCCTGGTAATGTTCAAGGATTGATCCTTGTGAATCCCAGAAAAGTGTGAGCATCGCTTTTCCCACTGTCGGCTGAGATTTGCACTTCTTTCTGACAGGGGACGTAGGATGTTTCCACCCCATAGTCTGATGTTTGTTCTCCGGCTCATAGTAGTGAACCCACGTTTCATCTCCATTGACAATGTGACTCAGGAAGGCATCACCTTCCCCTTGATACCGGTTCAAAAGTCGGTTACAAATGTCCAAACGGTTACATCTGTGCTGTTCAGTGAGTTGCTTCGGAACCCATCTTTTACAAACTTTATGAAAGAGAAGTCTGTTGTGAATGATTTCATAGGTCGAACCATGACTAATCTGCAGGTGGTTTGCCACTTCATCAATAGTTACATTTCTGTTGGTGAGAATCAGTGCGCGGACTTGTTCAATGTTGTCATCAGTTGTCGTTGTTTGTCTGTGACACTTGTTCAGCCATTTTTGGACATGTCTATCTCGTACTCGTACATGCTTCACTGTGGAAAAGCACTGATGCCATACTGCACTAATAGTCTTTGATGAATTTCTGTACCTGTCACACCTTGCAGGCTGCACTTCTTTGGTGCATGTGGCAAGCAGAACAGCCTTGTTGACACTGCTACTGTAGAAAGTCAACTACTTGACCAAGTTCAAATATGTCACTACAACAACAGAGAGACTTCATGCTTACTAATGACAACGTATGAAAACATGTCTCAATGTCGCATTGTGTAATAATCTGGTCAGGTGGAATAACAGTTCTCACCTTGCCGCCAAGCGAGATAGGTAGTTTACATGAATAGCACGTCTAGTTGTGACTCTGCCTTCATACATGCTGGTCGAGGTATGTAAAATAATATTTGTTGCTCGCAACTTGCATTCTATCATAATTAATGGTAGTGGCCCTTCCCTACTGCATTGATTTTTTCCTCAAAGAAATAAAATATTTTAAATTAAAGGTTTACCCATCGCTATGGGATGATGATTTCACCGAAGTGGATAGTGAGGATGAAGACGATGTTCTCAGCGATGCCATTTACGTAGACAATGAGAGAGAACACAAAATCGCCGATGAACTATTTGAGGACAGTGATGACAGTGGTATTGAATTCAGAAGCTTTAGTGATTCGGACAGATAAAAGTAAATAAATAATTCTTATTTTTGAAAAACGATATTTAAAGGAATGTTATCAAAATGCATTGAAATGTATGATTTATTGGTAAACATATGTCCGAAAATATAAATTATTTCTTTACTGAAAAAATTTATGTTTGTTACCATGTAGATATAATATGCACTAACTTTTTGTCAATTTTTCATGAAAAAAAATGTGTATTATAATCGGAAAATTATGGTAATTTTATTCCGATATGGCTTACCACCTCTTAGTTAGGGTTCTACAAGAAAAAATATTGTAATATAAGGGTTCCGTGGATTCAAAAAGTTTGGAAACCATTGATATAGGTCATGTAATATGCTTAGCCGGTACATCTAAAATAGATCACAATTCAGTTAGTTAAGGCATTGTTATAAGGATAATTCTATGTTAGCTCTCCACTCAGAACCACAACATGTGCTACTTACCAGGTAGCATGTAATCTTCTCTGGAAAAGTGTCGGGAACATACCAACATTGTCTCCGTCACAGGTTTACCTATTTTTAACGCATTCACCCACATCTTTCTTCTATCGCATTTTTCCTCGAGTCCCCATGTATTTGTTGCCATGACCATTTGGCCAGGAGGAGGAAACTCGTGAAAACAAAGCTCAGGGTTGTCCTTGGCTTTGGCATCGCACTGTGGAACGCAACAGTTTCTTTTAGACTTATTCTTCCTTGGTGAAAATTCAGCACCAACGCCAGCCATTGTTTTGAAAATGAATCAGAAGTGTCGAGCTGAACACAGGATGTTTTAGCAATCACTGGAAATTGCATGTGATCGCGATCGCGACACGATTATTAAAAAACTATATCCTAAAACCGAAATGAATGTGAAAAAGCTAATCCTACCAATGCTAATTGCTACCAATAAAACAGCAGTAACAACCTAAATCCACCACTACTAAACTCGAGGAATGAAATGAATGCCAAAAACTGAGGAAATATTATGACCTAACCACTAAAAACCTACAAAATTACATTAATACAAATGTTAATTTTGTTTTTTTATAGAACTAGAACTAAAAATAGGTAATCAAAAACACTAAATCAAGAAAAAGGAACTAACAAAACTAGCTAACTTAATAAGGGATTAAATTACTACTCCTAAGCGTGAAAAAGAAAAAATAACTATGCCTACCTATAATTTAGAACTTAGAAAACCTAAAACTACTAACAAAATTTCAAAAACTAAAGAAAAACCCGCAAATATCTAAACAAAAATCGACCTATTGTAAAATATCCCTTGCTACCGCTTAATGCCACTGGCTCACTAACCCTGGATCTCTGTTTCCTAGTTCTGCCGCTAGTTGGCGTCTTGCTTGTCTGGAGTCTCGGATATGTTAAAAAAATTTAGTAGACCACAAGACAATTTACAGAATAAAAGTATCCCTTGGCATAAAAAAGTTTGGGCCCCACTCACCTAGAGACTTCAAATTTGGCACGATTATAGGTTTTCAGTCACAACCAATGGGAAAAATCCGACATCGTTAAAATTCTAATTTTTACCTCATTATTGAAATTAGGCAGAAATGCTTGCAGAATGCAAGCACTGTCAATTATATAAAATAGGGAAAAAAACAAAAATTGTATAAAAGGACAAAATACAGTAAAACCTCATTATTTCATAGTTCAAGGGGCCAAAAAATTACAACTTCAAAGTATCCGGGTTTGAAATATATGAATTTTCATAAAAATCGAACTTTCTTACAATCTGCAACTTGGACAGCAAAGTTGCAATACAGAATCTTATCTATCCATTCTACAAATAAATTGGCCTTACAAGTTATTATAGTTGGCAAATTCAAACAGCTGAAGTGAACACTTAGTCCACGATTCACAAATTTCCCTGTACATTTCAAGTTACTCTTTTATGCCGCATTTTGGAAAAAAGACGTTCAACCTCGTACAGAAAGATTTCCACATATCTATCATATCAAGAATTAACTTTCTGTGAAAGATCAAACTCATAAGTTATTTATTGCAGAACTGCATTATGAAAACTTTAACGAAAAATGGCTGTTACATTATGACACACACTAATTACCAGGAGTAGAGTGAAATTACTTGTCAGTAAAATAGAATACTGCAACAGCCCGTCGATTTGATGCTTAAGTAAGCTGATGGACTTAGTGCATTTAATTTAAAATGCAATAAGAACACTAAAAAAGTTATAAATAACAAATGTTACTTAAATGAGATAGAGATTGAAATACCTTCATCATTCTTAGGCTCTGAAAAGGCCGATCTTTAAGCTTCACTTAGCTTCCCTTTTATATGTTGCCTTGAAATCATTAACATAATTTAAAGATTGGTTAAGTAACAGAAATCATTATTCCATGGTCTTTTCTGAAGCGTATCACTTTCTCATGAGAAAAATCTTACCCAGGTTTGGGAGATCATAAGGATTGAGATAATAGGGTCTTGCAGCTTCCGTCCATTTCAGCTTGGTTTTTGATTTTTGTTCTCAGCTTGAGAATCTGAGCATTCACACTAAAACATTTGCTTTGAGTGATGTGCTGGGAGCATAAACAAATCTTCGCAAAAGGTCTAGCGATGCAAGGATAAGGTGATTCATTTATTTGCATCATCTACAACTTTTATTCCACATTGACTATTAAATGGGGTGACCATATTCCAGTGAGATGATAATGGGACATTTCCCATCATTTGTAAAAAATGGAACAACATTTTCACATGATTTATTAACCCGTCAGCATCCTCCTGCATACTGGATATGTCGGACAAAAACTCCACATGCGGTCCTCCTACATACCCTGTACGTCATGGAGGTCGCTAGCTTTCTTTATTTTTTTGACAGTAAATTTTCTTAAATATGGGTAACTTTTATATATTTTAAAAGAGGAACCTTTGGCCTACCTATTTATCGTCATTCTGCGATCTTTTTATCTTTTTTATTACGCTTAATGTGCATTAAATTTTGTGATTGATTTTTCGCGAATTGGGGAATCACGTCTTCTAAAAATCCCCTATCCAATGCTGATAGGAACCCTATCTCGACACGAATGCTACTGCAAAGTGAAACAAGATCTAGACTGCTTATCTGCCGACAAACTTCACTTTCTCTTTGGTTTTTCTTATGGTTCAGAGGTTGAGAGGTCTAAGACAAGGAGAGCCGAACAACGAAAACCATTGTTCGGCTCTCTGTGGGCCATGTGCTTGCTTCAGCATTTATTGAGACCATTATGCAGTAAAACCTCTCAAAGGCAGAAACCCAAGGGGCCGACACTTTTTTTTCCACCTTTTGCAGGTTTTCCACTATTTACAAGTTACCGTTTTATGAAAATAATACACATAGATGAAGTAAAATATTTATTTGATATTTAAAATCTGACTTATATGAAGTAGTATATACCTTGTTTTCAGATTAATAAAAGAATAAAGTTCACTTGGCTAACTCATTGTAGTTACATGAGCAGCAATAAAAAAACAAGTAGCTTAGTTCCAAAGGAGTGGTTGCAGAATTTAATTGCAGTTGGCAAAAATAAATGCCATTCTTTTAATTTCACCAAGTGTTGACCTTGTTGCGTCTTCTTTTTCCACCTTTCACAAGTTTAAAATGTACTAAAATATTCAAATTAAAATCATAATTGATTTCCGTCCGCGTCTCACAAGTTTCCACCTTACTGAGTACAAAATACATGAAAAATCGGTCCAAGGGAATTTTTTTCCCGGCATTTGCAGGTCTCCGCCTTAATCCATTAAGGCGGAGACTTTGAAGAGTTTGACTGTAGTATATGAGAGAGAGGAAGAAACGTCTCTTCTTGGGTCCAAGGTCTGTTTACAAACATAAATCACTGAAGATGCATAGTAAGCGAAAGTTTCGGAGCGAGCACTTGCATCATGCCCTTATGCTTGGGTCTTCGCAGGAGAAATATTCTCGTGTCGCTCTCAGTAAGTTAGTGAATGCTAATAAAAAAAATTCTATATAGATAATTCATTGAAGTTATATTTTCTTGTAAATTTCATGGTAAATGGGATAAAGTAAATGCCTTTAAAAAAACTTTTCTAATTTTCTTATTACGTGTACATTCTGATACATACAACATCATAGCTCCGTTGCTACTGAACAAAATAGGACAAATTTCACCATGTAACTTCTATAATGACTATGAATGACTGCTGTACAACTCAAAACTTTATAAGCTTTATGAAATGTCTTTTTAAATATATAAAACGTAAAATTTATTTCAAATTTTTAGTCAATACATGAAAAAGTTGACCTGCGAGAAACTTTTTTCCTATTTGGTTTAGGTAGATACAGTCATTTTCAAAAGTCTATCCACAAATGGAGTGGCGCCACTTTCGCCCTCATTGATGTATTTAACTTCATCCATTACCTATGTATTCCATGACTGAGCTAGAACCGAGTATTCCCACAGTGATTTATGTCCAGTATTTTAGTTAAATCACCTTTTTATCAATGATTACTGGAAAATATTGTTCAGAAGTGAATCAAATCCATCTATTTAAGTAATTTAAATCCTTTGCATCTAAATTTTCACAGACCGTTTGAAAGTAATATTTTATTTCTCCGCATATTGCTACCGGCGATTTTTGTGTTTAGGTGCATTCATAGCATTAGCATTAAAAACAAAATTCTATAACCGTTGCATCGATCAATTCCTTTCTCGATATCTTTTTGAATGAAACTCGAACGCAGACGTGAAAAGTAGAGAGCTTACAACAATTTCATAACATCTACATCACAGGTTTATGTGGCAGAGTGGATAGAGCGTCTGCCGTCCGTCCTTCCGTCGCTTCTGATCTCATATGCAGAGATTCAATCCTCGGTGGGCTTAATTTTTTTTATTTGTTGCGATTACTTAGTAGTAAATGAATTTTATGAAGCGATTCATTGATTACATATTATCGCTATTTTCTTGAAATAAAGGAATGGTGACGAAGTTTGCGCGATTATTCATTGAGTTATAATTAGAAGCCAGGAAGTGCCAGATTAAATTAATAGAATGTGCGACTAAAGTGAAAGAAGCAGAATGAATATTCATATTTGATACGTCACTTTAGTAATTAGATCTTCGGTTACAGTGATTCGCTTGCCCTGCAATGAATTCCATAAATAAGCACAACAGTGACTTCTATTAGCTCTTATTCATTCTTGTTATTGTCGTTCGCACATTTTTAGTAGAAGATTTTTCAATAATTTTTAGCACCGAGAGAAATGTCACAAATCACATGGAATATAAATTTAAATAAGATGATCGGAGAAGCAGACTTCAGTTGCAAGCCAAACATTTCTAGGAATTATACAAAATGCAAGCCTTGGTAAAGAAAAGACAGTAAATAAATTGCTTTTAATATTTTGTTAAATTACCATCACATCCAATTACAGATTCGAGTCTGGATCTCATCGACTCTACTAAATTTTCTAAAAGTTTGGGACGCCGGCCTAATGTAGCCCAAACATCCCTTACATGGGCTCCTGATGTCTCCTCCTTCCTTTCGCCAGCGTAGGACCATTCCTTCACCATGAGGCCCCATAGGTTCTCTAAAGGATTGAGATCGGGCAAGTTCGGTGGCCACGGCAACACGATTACGCGAGGAGTACTCTTGAAAAAACGTTTAGTTAAATAGATTTACTTAAATAGATGGAGTTGATTCACTTCTGAACATTATTTTCCAGTAATCATTGATAAAAAGGTGATTTAACTAAAATACTGGACATAAATCACTGTGGGAATACTCAGTTCTAGTTCAGTCATGGAATACATAGATAATGGATGAAGTTAAATACATCAACGAGGGCGAAAGTGGCGCCACTCCATTTGTGGATAAACTTTTGAAAATGACTGTACATCTAGAGAATGAAATGTTAATAAAAGCTGAAATATTATTTTAAAAAAGACTATAGTTTTCGTAATACTGAAAGATATATGAAAGCACGGGTGCACGCTAACAAATACATATTTCGTATTTCTCTTCTCTCCTGTAAAGAGTGTGCTTAATTTAAGGTCATATAAAAGAAATTGTTTATAAATATTATGTTCTACTAAAATCTTGAAAAAAATTTATACAAATCCAGTAAAAATGAAAAAGTTACGAATTTTTCAGTTTTCAGGAATTGAAATTGCAAATTTTTGCAAATTTTTACAAACCTCATCTGACCTCAAACATGAGATTTAAGTCAACGTCCTGTGCGCTTGAAAGGTTAATGGTGGATTTTGCCACATCAAATTTATCAATGACCCTGAGATTTCCAAATCTGACAATTGCGATTGTAATTAACATTTGTTTTTCGTTTGATAAGCTCCATATTTACAAGAATCCTATACCATCAGATAACCTGAATTTTAATTGTGATGGGCTTCAAAATGGCACAAAAGCTTTTTTGACCAAAACGATGGGATGATCGGGAAATGGCTAAGAAACGGGAATGTTCCGGCAAAAAGAGGAAGTACGAGGGTGAATCAAAAAGTTCCCGGATTGATGTCGCTAGCACCATACCTGTGTTCAAACAATAACATACCATAGTTGTCTGAAATTAGTATGATCTTAGCTGTAAACATACAATATTTGATAAGAATTCATTCATTTGGTATAAAATAACCACAATTTTTTTAACCCATTGATTCATGAGCATGGACAATTTGAAATTTGAGATCCAAGTGAACATTAAGTTTTTGACAAAACTTGGTTGAGAACCGACTGCTATCATTCGGGATTTGCAGTAAGTTTGGTGGAATGATGCACCAAAGGAAAAAACATTTTATGAATGGGTTTAATGTTTTAAGGATGGACAAGAAACCGTTGAAGATGACCAGTGAAGTGAGAGACCATCAATTTCAATGAACAAGGAAACTGTGGCCGCCGTCCAATCGATTGTGGAAGAAGATTGACGAGTGTCAGTGCAAATGATAGCCACACATTTGGTTATCTCATATGGCTTAGCTTAATTATAGCATCATTTAGGATTGAGCAAGTTTTCTGCTTGATGGGTGCCAAAAGCGTTGCGTGCTGAACACAAGACTCAAAGGGCTGATCATGCAGTTGAGTTTCTCAACCGAATTGATGCCAATCCTGAAGATTCCTTCTACAAATTAGTGAATGGTGATGAAACCTGAATTTATCAGTGTGATCCAGAAAGCAAGATTCAGTCCAAACAATGGTTACCAAGGGAATCAAGTGGACCAATCAAGTTCAAGGCTGAACGGTCAGTCAAGAAGGTTATGGCAACAATTTTTTGGGATTATGAAGGCGTGACCTTTGTCGATTTTCTCGAAGGACAATGGACAGTCACAGGAAGTTATTATGAACAGATCTTATTGAAATTGAACGCTGATCTTGTGAAAAAATGGACTGAAAAACTGCATCGTCGGATTTTGTTTCACCACGACAGTATTCCAGCACATTCGTCCATGGTTTCAAGAGCTGTGCTTTGAGAATTGCATTGGGAACTGCTTTCTCATCCTCCTTATAGTCCGACTTGGCTCTTTCGGACTTTTTCCTATTACCAAAATTAAAAGATCACATCAAAGGAGTTTGCTGGGAATCGATATCTGAGGTTAAACAAGTAGTTTTGAACTGGCTTCAATCAAACAGTCCAAATTTCTACAGAAATAGGCTAAAATGATGGCAACAATGTATAGAGGTGTTTAGAGTTAGATGGTGGATATAATGAAAAATAAATGCGTTTTGGGTTTATTCTATTTTTATGAGATCATTCCGGGAACTTTTTGATTCACCCTCGTATGGTCACCCTACTATTAAATAAGTAAAAGGGAGTCACCAGTATGTATTTCATACATGAGAAATAAGAAATAAAACATGATGTGATGGCACGTGCATGCGAACCTTCTGCTTGCACATACATTAAGAATAGAGGTTTCAAATTAAACGAACTGTTCCTGAGTCACTGGACCAGATCATGACTTCAAAATTCATTATAGGCATATTTTGAATAATACGTATCAAAAAGCAAGCAAAATCCTATGATGTTGGCCAGGGACTGATCTTAGCTTCGAATTACACCATACTTTGAATTATCCAGGATTGAAATAGCAGGGTATTACTGTATATTACAAAAACATTGAAAAACTGTATAGTAGTGCAAATGCAGGTAAAGATTATACGTGTGTTTGGTGTAAAGCTCAACAAATAGCTGCTATGAAAGGCTTTTTGAAAATCTGGTTGTAAAAGTGTGCATCATCACCTCCTGCAACATCTTCACTGACCTTCTGGCAGTTAATGGATACTTGGTACAATAAAGCATATCAGGAGAAGAATTTGAAGAAGATAGCTCATAAAAAGTGAACTTTGCCATTGTCAATGACTGTACGGTTACATTGCATATGAATTTTGAAAAACCGATTTGGAGAAACCGCTACTGTGCCTGCTTCAGACTCTGAAGGCTGAAAAATAAATGTCTGATATGGGTTGAAAATAGTTGTGTTACGCACATAAAGGAATAAACACAGCAGCCCAAGCATACTGGGGCTTGTCAGACTTTTCTCCACTGCACTGAGTTGTAGTAAGTCAGTGAAGTGGCTAATAGAAATGATGGGAGGAACTTGGTGGTAGCTGGGTGTAAAAATCAAAATATTATAATGCCACTGGTAGCTATATAGTTTCTCTTTGGCTTACATAGTACTGTTTATAATACCAGTACTCGAAACAATGAATTTTATAATTAAAATTATCAGGGAAAGAAGGGAAAAATAGTTCTTATAAATTGTGTCCTGAACTTCATTAAGAAGAAGAGTAACCAAAAGAATTTGTATTCTTATGAAGAATAAATATACGTATGAGGTCTCACATTAAAGTAACAAGACTGCCATTATATATAGCTCTGTGGAAACTTTCCTCTAATAGTTGTGATCCTCTTCAAGTCATTCCCCTCTGCAGCAATACATGAATCCCAGTGCATTTTCAAGATTTAAAAACAATTATGGATATCGTTTTGTGTAAAGCTGTTAAGCATGGCCATTGCATTTTCCTGGATATCTCCAAAAGACGCAAAATGTGACCCCTTGAACTTACTGTTCAATTTTGGGAATAGAAAAAAAGTCACATGAGGCCAGGTCCTGTGAATATAGCGGATGATCCAGGACTGTAATTTATTTATTTTTTATTGCCAGAAAGTGCTTAACTAAAAATGCAGTGTATGAGTTGTTATGATGCAAAATACATTTGTTAGGAAACAATTTTGGCCTTGTGTGTTGAACACATTCTCCTAATCGCTCCAACACCTCAAGATAATACTTTTGATTCACAGTCTCATCAGCAAGAACGAATTTACATTAGGCAATTCCTTTTTATTGGAAAACAGGTCAGTATTGTGTTTGTATTTGACTTGGAGTTTTCTGTGTTGAGGCAATGAAAGCATTGCCTTTTCACCTCTCGGTTGTATTGAATCACCCAAGTTTCGTCACTGGTTATGATTATACTCATTGAGTTGTAATCTTCATGAATCCCTCATGAAATATCAGCACAAATTTCTCCTTATCATTCTTTGTTCATCAGTCAGATTTTTGGAAATCATCTCTACCCAAGTTTTCTGCAGGCCCAAATTTTCAGTCAGAATTGATATTAAAGACTCAGTTCCTTTGCTATTATTCTGTCAACCATTGATCATTCTACAGTAAACAAGTGATTTTTTTTCTACATTTTCAGGTTCTTATGTAGATAAGCCCTGCCAGACTCTTGGTGCCAGTTGTGGGCACTAGAGGAAATAATTATTACTAGAGATGCACCGAATGTGGTTTTTAGCTGAATGCAGAATATTAAAATTGACATTTGGCTGAAACCGAAGCCGAATAACACTGTCATAGCATTAATTTTTAAATTACCAAAATAAAACTGAAAATTTATCAACTAACCTTTTTATTTATTTATTATTACAGTTTTTGCTGCCATTTAAAATTGCACAAGAACTTTATAAACACCCTTTATATTGTTAAATAATAATAAATATTCTATATTTTTCCCTTCATTTAAAAAAAGTTAAAATATAGAAATATTTTGGTATTTGGATAACATTCGGTTATTTGGCCTTAAACACACCAAGGCCGAAGCAAAAGCCGAATAGTAGTTTTAGTAGATATTCAGCTGAACTTTGGTGCATCTCTAATTATTGCCAAAACAAGGCTTTGTCTGTAGATTATAGAGCCTTCTATATTGGGTGAAGCCAGCTCAGGGCACTATTGCAACCTTCGCCTCCCTAGAACCAAGCTATCCCTCACCATTTTGGTGGTGATTGGGTGGGTAAATGCCACCACAGGCAGTAGTTCTTATTCTGACTGATAGGTCAGTGCCACAAGTCTGACGGGGCTTTTCTACATCTCTTCTTCTTGTTGAATAACCAGATCTGTCATGATCACAAACATCATCCTGTCACTCATGTTGTAACACATTGCAACTGTAGCTGCTGCTCCAGTGTAGCTATATAATCCACAATAAAATCAGTCTCATAACTTTGTCAGATCTCTTGTAGCAAGTAAATGCTAAGATTACAGAACAATGGGTTTAATTTTACATGCTGCTAAACTTGTTCTCAGCACTATTTAACATTTATACTGAAGAAATGGGAGGCATTGTAAGATGTAGATGCATGGGTAAATGTAAGAGGTAGCTTAGTGAAATTAGTTAAATTTGCAGATGATGAAGCATTAGTCAGTAATTTAGAGAATAGCCTGGAGATGTCAGAAAATTTCTTATCTGAAAAGGCAGAAGTATAAAAGTAAGGAGGAAAAAGATAAAAATAATGATATTTTCATAGGTTGGAGAATCAGAGGCCAATGCTACAATTGATGAAGAAAGTCTAGAACAGGTGGAACATTTAATTTATTTAGGAAGAATTCAAACTCAGAATGGTAGAAATGTCAAATTGATCAGAATTTGAATGGGAAAGTAGGATTTTCAAGACCACAAAAGGAAAGAGGCAAAGGGATAGGGCAATGTATTTATTAAGGGATGGAGATGGTTATGAGAAGATGAAGAAAAAGTTCTTTGATGTGACACATTGGATTAGGTATTCTTAAATGTTACCATGAGATAGACCAGTAATGAAGATGAAATTCTATGATAGAATTTCACCAAATTTGATATTTAAAAACATTTGAAAATTTAATAAGATGTATTGTATTGCTTTATCAGGGCTGCCATTTCTTAGAAACAGAAGTTCAAATATAAGTTACTTATTCAATGAAGGGAAGCACATCATATCTGTGACTTGATTCTAGCATGTGTTGTTCATACTTGTTATTCCATCTTTGTTGCCGTTTTATTTGTATTTGTTGCTTGAAAACATTTGATTGAAATTACATCTATTCTTATTCATGATTTCACTTTCTCCTTGTTTGTTGCTGTGCTTCAATTTGTGTTTAGCTTGTGGCAAACGCCCTGTGTCAGTCCAGCCTGTTCCTGCATCTGCATTTATTTCCTCATCATCAACTACAGCTGTTGCCCATAACTCAGGTCCTCAATCCAGCCAGCCTACAGGTATCGTCAATCAAGCTGTACATAGTTCCATTCAAGTCACTGCTGCAGCCTCTTCGCTGCCTCCAAGTTCACCAAGAGTCACCCACCTCCATCGGCCTCCTCGTCCCACGCCTCCCCCCCCTCCTCCTCCTACATCTACAACTAACCCTACAAATCCGCTGTTGGACCCCCTCAAACCTAGGGCGGCAAGCATCTCTGAAAGCACAGATCTCTGACTTGTTGTGGTGAGTTCATTTTATAGAAAAACTTGTAGATTAGTAATTTAGATGAGATAAATTGAGAATTTATGAAATACAAAAAATAATACAGTAAAATCTTGTTACAATGTATTTCACAACAACGTATTTTTTGTAAACATCTGTGGAATGTTTTTTATTAGCATCATAAAAATATTTCACTTTAACATACTTCAATGTAATGTATTTTTCAGTATTACGTACAAATTTGACATCCTGAAAGAATATTTTTTCAATAGAATGTTTTGTTTTTTCATCTGAAAATTGTTTGGAGACACAGTGCATACTCATTCCTAGGGTATTATTGCACCAAATCGTCAAAACAGTAGATAAAAGAGGTATATCCCATTTGATGGTCTCCATTCCATTTCAAATTTCATAAATTTTCATTCTAAGAGTCATCATATGATCAACTTACAGACAAGCACATTGCCGCCATAACTCAAAAGTCACCAAAGGCAGACAAAATACACTTAGTTTGTTGTAACCTGTCTTTACCCTTGAATGAGCTTATATGTACTCAACTTGGGTTGTCTTTACAGTAAGAAAAAACGCCATACTATAACACTTCCCCAACTTTATGCATCTGTGACCCTCTCTTAAGACAGCTGATCATGACCCCCTTTACCACAACTACACTTGAATGGTATTCATATTTCAACTTCCTTTGTTTACACTTGAGAACTTTTTAAATGTAGAAGCTAGTTTGGAAACCACCACTCTGTTCACAGGTAGTTTCCATTGTGGAGAATATTACATAGTCGGGTTTGGAAATGAATTATGACTATGAATGTGACAGAGGTAAATCCAATGTCCTTATTTGAGGCATTGGAGTGCATGGAGAAATCAAAGATATTTATTTTGAGATCTGATGACATAGACATTACTTCAGTCATGCAATGGTGTAGAAAAATGTGTAAAATGAAGTTAAACAGAATACGGGTGGCCCAAAAGTTTTTGGACCGATTTTTAAGTGCCAATATCTCAGAAAGTATTGAAGCTAGAGACTTGAAAAAATCACCAAATAAAAGTTCAATTCATCCACTTTCCAATGATGTATGGTTTTCCAGTCGTAGGTGTCATTCCATGGCCATTTGAAAAAACTATATCTGAAAAAAAAGTTGTAAACTGAGGAAAAAAGTCACAAGTTCATTTTTAAGAGACAAAAACGAAACTAACCTTTTATTTTTCTATGAAATGTTTAATGTGACCACCATTTTGATCCACTACTGCATTCAATCTCTTCCTCCACTTCAAAATGGCCTTCAAAATCAAAGGCTGGGAAAGCTCATCCCATGCTGCAGAAATTCGCTCCTTTAGGTGCTGGACGTCGTGGATTTTTGCACCTCGGTACACCTTCTGCTCCATAGCCGACCAGATGAAGTAGTCCACTGGGTTCAAATCTGGGCTGCAGGGTGGCCAGCTTTCAGGCTCGATGAAGTCAGAACAGTTACTGTTAAGAAAGTGCACGGTTTTCTTTGCTGTATGGGCTGGAGCACCATCTTGCTGGAAGACATAATCTGGGCTCATTTCCTCAATTTCAGCCAGCATGGGGGTCAAAACATCTTCACAATAGCTGTCCGCATTGATTTTAACCACACGTGGGATGAAGAAAATTGACGTTTTCGCTGATGACGAGGCCGCAAGTGAAACCATTACTGACTCGGAGAAATGTTTCCGTTCACGCAGAAGTCTGTTTGGCGATACGTTTCTTTTTCTTTCAACAGCAGCGTGGACGCGGTCATTTTGAGTGTTTTGTGGTGTTTTGACAGTGAACCGCTTCTCGTCGGAGAACCAGATTTTTTTTACAGCTTTGTTGCTCCAAAACCTGTTCAACTTTTTTGCACCGAACTAGACGTTTCTTCTTGACTGCTGCTGACAGCTCATGGGCAGGAACTCGCTTGAAAACTTTCAATTGCAGGTCCTTTTTGATTATCCGTTGAACAGATGAACGTGAAATTCCCGTTTCCTTGGACGCCTCTCGCTCACTTCTGCTTGTGCAGGGATTCCCTTGGCTCAATATTAATTCACGAACACTTTCGATATTTTCTGACGTTCGCGCAGTTTTTGCTCGCCCTGTTACCGGACGACGCTGTTCACTTCCAGTTTCTTCAAGTTTTTTCAAAACGTAAGCAACGGTGGACTTTTTCCACTTTCAGTTCGGAAATTCTTTTAGAATTTGATTCAATGAAAATCCTTTTTCCTCACGAAATGCACGAATTATTTTTTGATCACTTAAAGATAAACCGCGATTTACATTCATTTTAAGGCCCTGTAGAAATAAAAAGGGATAATAATTTTTTTTCAAAAAGAGGAACAAAAGATGGAGCACGGAAGTGGTCTGCCGACAAGAAGAGCCAACAGTTATACCCGTTTTCTACTCTTATGAAGCCTGACCGTGGCGCAGCGAATAGCCAATCAGGGCGTTTTCCCCTTCCACCACCATTTGAAGTTTTCGAGAGGCGTGGGAAAGTAGTACGCTCTTGCCCAATATCCGCTCTTGAAGAAAGTCGCATGCGAACGCTAAGGCATAAATGCGGTAGATCTGGCAACACAGTCGAGCTCGGAGCGATGTGAACAGCACGATGGCGAGAGACCGACTGACTTTCTCCCCTCTCCATCGACAGTCTCTTGAGCTTTCATTGGCTGCAGCAGTAAGCATACAACTAGGATTTTCAAGGTCAAGCTCCGTAAGAGTAGAAAACGGGTATAACAACTGAACTCGTCTGAACATCGAAGCGTGGGCGTCTCACTTGTCCCGCCTAATCCCTCACTTCCTTTTCCCTAGCTGTCTGCTGGTCAGCTGTTTGGTCAGAATCTTACAATTTCTATGCACCTAATGGTGCCAGTCATTGTACACTTGCCTGTCTGGTCTTCCCAGGTGTGACAGGGATGCAGGATAGCAGCATGAAAATATGCTTGCAACTTTTTTTTCAGGTATTGTTTTTTCAAATGGCCATGGCATGACACGACTGGAAAACCATACATCATTGGAAAGTGGATGAATTGAACTTTTATTTGGTGATTTTTTCAAGTCTCTAGCTTCAATACTTTCCGAGATATTGGCACTTAAAAATCGGTCCAAAAACTTTTGGGCTACTGTGTATATTTAAGAAGCAGCAGGTATATTCAGTATACAGCAATACCCCACTCAACATGACCCCAGTGAGCAATAATTTGCTATAACATGAAAAAAATATTCTATATTTTTAAGTCAAAATCGACCAACTTTTTTTATTAATTTACTATTTTTCACCTTAATTCTAATGCGAGAAAACAAATTCCTGTGTAACTGAAGTCTAATGAAAGAAAAAAATCTCTGAAGTGTTTCTACACATCACTCATCAGCATCTTAACCAATCAGTGCACTTGGCTTGAGGTGTGTATGCTCTCAGCCAATCAGCAATCTGTCTGTTGTCCATCTTAAAACTTTGTTTACAGTTCAGCATCATTTGAGTTTCAGCATGTGGTCATCTGTAAAAAAATTTCTAAATTTTATAATTTATTCTTATTATAAAATAATTTTGCATAAAAGTATGGTCCCAAAATGTGTTAGTGATGCCAGTGATGTATTTACAGTAATTTATGCATTTTTTACTGTAATTTTTAAGGGCCATGCATGCATCCCATTGTCTCCTATGTTATATCAGCTCTGTTTAACATAAAATTCGCTTAACACACAGTTTTCAGGAACCTATCCATCATGTTAAGTGGCGTATTGCTATAATATACTTTCAGTATAGCATAGAAAATGGATGTTCCCCAGACATACATTGTATTGAGATTCCAGTGTGCAGGCATCCCTTGCTTAGTACTCTTAATTGCTTTCTGAAAAATAGAGCACTAACTTAAATTGCACAATTTAATTTGTGCTTCCAACTGACCCTCAATGTTAACCCTTTCAGTCCTAATGACGAAACAGTATTCACCAGCCATGTCTCACCTACGTAAATTTCTTTTGCATCACACTATAGCAATTTACTATTACAGAGAATAGCAGAAATTCCTGATTTAAGAGAATGGTTTGCAAAGTGGCACATATTGCCAAAAAATTCAGCTCAGACCCGACATCATGAAAAAAACTCAGCATTGAAAGGGTTAATGAATTCATGAAATGAAGTATATTTTGCTACTCAAATCAAAGAAAAATTAACCCTGCATTAGTACCATATAGAAAAATCATTGTACGATGACACTGGGTCCCACTCTACTCCGAAAAAAAGATAAAAAGTAATACTTTTTGTTGAATCATTAGTCCCTCTGTATGTGCATGGAAAGTAAACATTCCAGGGCCAGCCCTACCAATTGCGGGGCCCAATTAGAAAACTTTTGGCGGGCCCCTACATCTAAAAGGTGGTTTGAAAAAAAAGATTTGGGAGGGGCACAGCAAGTGAGGTCCAAAGGACCGAAGCAACGAGGCCTAAAAGGCCGAGCCAGGGGGTGGGGATCCGGAGTGGATCCCAAGCTGCCAATGCATTTCCTGCATTCTGAGAGGATCAGATGGCCTCTCATGAGACCACTTGAGTATGGATAGGACTATGGATAAATCTAAAAAGAATCATCACCAATACAGTAAAACCTCACATAACGCGGTAGTTGTGTTCCTTGAAATCACCACGTCTTGTGAAATCGCATTATATGAAGCATTAAGTTAATAGGAAATATGGGGTTAGGTTCTTATAGGGTGACCACATGTCCCGTATTTTATGGGATATCCCATTTTTCAGCCAATTTTTCATCAAATGACCCCTATCCCGTGTGAAATTAATACGAGATGCACTTTGTCCCGTATTTTTTTTATTATAAGAAATATATTGACTTCTGATATGCTCATTGGAAAATTCCATCGATACTCTATCAATATCTATTTAAGAAAACAAATATGTGGCATGAAAAAGTAGTCTTGATTTTGTTCTCACATTACGATTTTTTCTAAATTTCGTTCCTCTATAAGTCATTACAATGAATCTTTTTGTATGCGTACATACCTTGAAGACAATAAGATCACCTCAGACTCCACCTTAGATTTCACAAGCCATCGAGAACATATATGCGATACATTGTTGTAACGTCATTGAAGATTCATACATTGTCGCATGAGCATTATAACATCCTGAGAGAGAGGGAGAGCAACAAGTGAAAATGTTTTCCTGAAAAAACTACATCCTTTGGCAATCCAATCGATTTCCTTCATACTTTCTCTTATTTTGAGGAAAATAATATATCACATTTGAGATAAATGTAACATTGTAGATAATCGTATCCTGAGAAATCGAGTTACATTCGTTAGTCCGACAGTCGGGCACTAACATTTTCAGAGGTACAAGAACCGTAAGGTTAAAAAGTCCCGTAAAATTTTTAACAGTCCTGTTTTTTGAAGGATTTGTCCCGTAAAATCGTCAAACATATGTGGTCACCCTAGGTTCTTGGATATCATATGTAAGATAGACGTCGTATTTGGTGGAAGAAACAACACCTCTACATTTTCATCAGCATGCTGCAGCGTAGCTGGGTGCCCAGGGGCATTATCAAGTAGCAATAGAACCTTATAAGACAAGTTTTGATTTTCGAGGTATTCTCTCACCTGCGGTATAAAACAAAATTTAAACCAGTCAGTAAACCTTCGGTTTGCTTTCCAGTAGACTGGTAGGTATGCCTTATTTTTTCCCTTCAAAGTGTGTGGGTTTTCAGCGTGGTTTACACTTGAAATCACCGGACGCATTTGAACACAACAATAGCGTAAGACGATCCTTGGAAGCCTTGAATCCGGGTGCTGTTCACTCCTCCTGCAAAATGTACATTCTCTCTGGCATTCGCTTCCAAAATAGGGCGGTTTCGTCCTTGTTAAAAATCTTGTTGCGGCTTATAACCTTTTTCTTCGATTAACCTAGTAAATTCTGGAATGAAATTTTCGGCCGCCTGGTGATCAGCAGAGGCAGATTCACCCATTAATTTTACGTTGTGGTAGTTGAAGCGTTTTGTGAACTTCTCAAACCAACCTGCACTTGCACTAAAGGGAACGTTAGTGGATGATTCAGCATTTTGTTCGCTTACTGTTTTATAAAGAAGCAATGCTTTATCACGTATGATCGAGCCACTCAGTGGTGTCCTCTTCTGGTTTTGGTCTTCAATCCACACGCATAGTAATTTTTCCACTGTGTTTAAGTGCACATTTCGTTTTGACATTCTTTTAATTTTTTCACCTGCAGAAGTTACTGCACTTACAATGGCTCTTATTTTTTCTTCATTTTTCGTATGGTACAAATACTCGACTCATTCACCCCATAATCCCACCGTAGCACTGTGCTTCCGTGTCCTGATTTAAGTTTATCTAAAATTTCAATTTTTTGGCCTAAGGTAATTGCTGTTTACTGAACTTTTTTCTTCTTGCTTAAAAAATCACTATTTTTTTGTTCCATTTTCAATAAGAAAGATAAATATTAAGGATAAGGATAATATTTTAAATCACAGGAGGCAAGGTTAAGACAACCACTTACGATAAGACACACAGAGAGCCTGCTGATTGAATGAACAATACGAACACGAGGTGGGTTACTCCCCGAAATTCTTTCAGCTTGGAAATTATCGAGTGCCATGCCATAGATCGAGACTGTAACACGACATTGGTAGACAAAAGGGCAGGGGAAGAAGTAACATTGTTGCAACTTCAAGTGAAACAGTGTAACAAATTTGGCCATAATGTATTGAGAAGCATGCATACAAATCTCTCGACGTAACATTTCTGTAAAATGATTACATGAATCACTTTGTCAGTGTTTTTTCTTTAAAATGTTTTAATTTGAAGTTTTTATCTTATGTAGGTTACGGGAAATTTGAAGAATGATTTTAGCTCTGACTTTTCAAACCGCATCTTAACAAGGAGAGCCACCGTGTCTTGTGAGGATTGGTAGTGAAATGTAAACCGCGTCTTAGCGAAATCGCATCTTGTGAGTTCGCACTATGTGAGGTTTTACTGTAGATAGTTTGGAGCCCTTACACCATTGCGGGGTCCAATTGGGTCCAATAGGTACAATTGGCCTAAGGCCGGCCCTGAAACATTTTATGAATGTTTCCATAGCATATTATTTATTTTTTAAATTTATTAATGTAATGCAAGCAACGACACAGGCAGCATTTTTGCTGCCGCCACCTGATGTTTAACGAGGATCAGAATCTCTAGGTTCTTGCTCTGGAGGATTTTTAAGCATGTGACTAAGACTACATAAGGCAGAAAATTAAATGAGGTTTGAGCCTGGGTGCTATGTTGTTGCTGGAGGAGAAATTTTTTCCTGTCTCTTCCTATAGAAGAGTGACCAACCTTCTCACTCGACAAGCTGTGGGTTCGGCTTGCATGTACATCTACATATTCTTTTATGTTAATATACCTCAGCATGACTCTAATGTTGAAAATCCTTTCCATGCTGGTTTGCAAGCTAAGCATGCGAGGACATTTTTGTCAGTCAAGGCGTAATGAAGCAAACAGGTAAATGAAAGTTAATGAAGAAGCTGATATGCTCTATGAGTTGCATGTATGGGAAGGAAAACAAACGAATGTGACTTGTTGCAGCAAAATAATAATAGCAATTTTTTCTCGTTTTCAAATTTCCAAAATTTACAGAAAGGTTTGTTCAGAGATATTTAATATTATCATAATTCACCTACGAATACTAATTAGGCCTGCTATGTCAGATTTTTTCAAAAACCTTCAGTTTCAATCGAAAATACCTTAAGCTGCTTGTGATACTAGAATAACAGAAGCATATCGTCAAAACACTGTGATAATGATACAGGAGTTAGCAAAAGTGATATAACGAAAGTGTTTAGTAAAGCTTGCTATAGCGAGGGATGCTTGCATTTACATTTATATATATTATATATATGGTTAATGTGTGCTTGCATTCTGCAAGCATTTTTACAATTTAGAATTATTCCCTATCTATTTTGTATATAATCATATAACCGTGTCAAATTTCAAGTTTGTAGCTCATTTAGAAGTGCCTTAAAATTTTAATCCTCGTATGGGGAAAACAGTCCCTAAAAATTGGGTTTAAGTGTTTTAAACATTCCTTTTAATTATCTATGGCAGCGGTGCTCAACCTTTTCTAAGTGGTGGGTCACATCGGTGGTTGCGATACCTTTAGCGGTCCACATTAGAAGTTGCCAATTATTCGGTGGGCCAAATTAGTTTCAATCAGATGTTACCTATATATTCGAAGGTGCCATTTTTGTGAAAATCAAGTCTAAATGGCAGTGCTCAAAATGGAAAACGTTATGAAATGGACCGCTTGTATTGGTAGTGGAACGGAAAGTTTTACGAAATGGAATGCTTGTTATAAGGGATAGGACCTATTTCTAAATGTCTGACGAAACGGAACGGTATCATTGGCATGTGTGACGAGCCAGAGCGGCATTCCAGTGCGTTCCGGCTCATTCCGAGCATTGCTAAATGGAATTTTTATGATAAAAAATCCAATGTTAAAAGTTTTACTATAAAAAATTTCATAAAAATGTATGAATGTGTTAGATTTTTCAGATTGCTTTTCCATCATGGCTTTGCAAGCCACATAAAAACCCTTCACGGGCCACATCCGGCCTGCAGGCCATAGGTTGGGCACCACTGATCTATGGGTTAAATGAAACAAGTATTATTTCTATTTTTAATATGTCAGTGTCTTATTTGAGTATGTGTATAGTGTGTGTTTTCATAGATTACAATGAACTGTTGTGAAATTTTTTAAACTGATTCTTTTCAATTTTTTTCTTTCAGCCTTATAATATACGATGCTGTACCTGCCAATGGAAGACGAGAAAATTTAAATGTCTTCAGTTGGAGAGTATAGCACTCTTTATTAACAGTATGAAAGTAACAGTTTATGTAACAGCATTAAAAGTATGTAAAATACTATACATACCCTTATTAGCTTCTAATTCTAATGCACAATACATGGATCAGGCAATTGTAAATAATTGGAAAGGTCTGTGGCTGCAGTTGAATTGCATCTTTCAGACATCCTAATATTTTGTTGTGATAATTTACCAAATTTTACTTTCATTTTGATACTAATGACTTAAAATGCTTGGACATGGTCATAATTTTCATGGGATTAATCCATGTTTGCGTGTGTTAGATGGCCTTACTTAGTTTAGATTTTGAAAGCTATTTCAGTTATATTTTTCAAGGAGCATTTATCATTTGATTCAAAGACTGTATATTTTTTGAAATATCAGGATGCCTGTAAGACATTAGCATGATAATTGGCAGGACATATATATATACAATTATTATTCTTGTGATTTTTAAAAATTTATATTCTTAAAAGTTTATGAATAGAGATGTTGATATTATGGAGGACTTGCAGCCTTTAAACTGCACTTTGTTTTTGATTATAAGTCATTTAATTATTAGGCTGGAAGATTAGCCAGCGACATCACAAGTCTGCCGTTGTAAATTGTTTGAACAAATTATAATAAAAAATTACGTTATGTTCCTAAGATGTCATATATTTTTATTGTAATGTACATGGTAAATTGATTTTCAAGTGAGAATTGAATCACCAGGAGTTCTTGCCCTATTTATTTCCATGTTGTCTCTGTTAGCATACCCATATTGTTTATGGAAAGCCTGTGCAATTTTACCTAAGTTTATTGAAATTTTGTTTATGCTGATGGCCATATTCTTAAAATGCTTACTGAATCATACATTTTTACTTTTTTGTATTAGACATTTAACATATCTATATAGGTAGTAATTACACTGTAAAAATTATTCTTCAAACCAATTAATACACAATTTACATGCTTGATTATTTTTTGTTGCATTTATGCTGCTAACAAAGTGTTAGCAATAAAAGTACATGCTATGTAGCAACTGTAATAATTAAGAAATGTTTCATGTGATCCATTTTTTATAATTATTTTCTGATACAATGTCTTTCATAATTACCCATAATTAAAATAATTGAAATGAAATTTTATTTGTGAAATTATTTTTCCAAAGTAAAGTTTATGGCACCATCTTGTTAAATTTGCTTGCTTGATTTTTTTTACTATTCTTAATTCATAATTTATGTCCTTATTTATCCCATTTGAAAGACCAAGAAAAAATATATGCCATTGGCAATTTTCCTTAATATTCAAAATTACAAAAGTATTCATAAGACAAAAGCCTTATTTTGGTATTCTTGTCGTATGCGGTCTATGCTATCCCACATACGACAGTATTACCAAAAGTGGTATTCATGGGAACAAATATCATTTAAATTGTGTTTTCATTTTTCAAAACAACATTAACAGAAACTGATTGGCCAGTCTCAACATTTACAAACCCAATCATCAGAAAATGGAGAGAGAGTTTGGTTCCGGGTGAGGCGAAGGGCGTGGTAGCACCCGGAGACGACAACTGATATAAAAACAAAGCGAGCCAAAGGCTCGCCAATATCCTCTCCATTTGCGACAGAGGAATTATATCTCGTTTGACTGTTGCGCCACAAATTAAGAGGATATAACATTGAAAGGATATATTGACAAGCCATTGGCTCGCTTTGTGCTACCGTGCCCTTCGCCTCGCCCAGAACCAAACTATCCCTCCCCATTGTCCGGTGATTGGGTTTGCAAATGTTGAGACCGGCCAATCAGTTTCTGTTAATGTTGTTTTGAAAAATTAAAACAATTTAAATGATATTTGTTCCATATTTATAAAAATTATTTTTCGAAAGGGGTCCGGGTTAGCATAGACCGCATACAACAAGAATACCCTTATTTTACTATACATTCTCAAATAATGAAACTAGAATGATGGCCTGCAAAAAACAGGACAGGATAATGTTGAATGAGTAATATTCAAGGTGTTTTGTTTGTGATTTTGTGCTAGCTTTTTGGAAACTCTCCTATCCTTTCATCATTCCACTGAATCCATTGTAAACTTAATTTTTTTAAGGCTCAAAATGATTTATTTTATCTGCCTATCTATAAAAAATATATTTCCTTCTCAAACGCTGAATGTCAGATTGACAGGCATCTTGGTAGGAAGATTGGATATCAGAGTGATTGGAAGAGTTGGATACGTGTGGGTACCGATTCACCATGAGACTTTTATGATAGAGTACCGAATCTAATACAGAAGGATTATTAGTATTATTTCATCTATCATATGTTGTTTGCTCTTCATTTGTCATTCCTGGAAGTAATGTGCATTCTTCAATAAACATTTATCAACATATTATTATGTGAAAGGAACTAGTACCACAAATTAAATTGTAAAATAAAGGTTTCCACTAAAACTGTATAGTCCCTCTGAAAAATATGCAATGTGCATCAGATACTACATTGTTGAAATGGCAAATGTGAAGAGATGACTGTATGCTGACAAAGATTTAGAAATTCTTCAAAAACTGGAACTGGACAACAGTGGCCTAAATAAATAATCTTTTGATTAGGAAAGTGCTCAGAAAAGGATATAAATTGAAGCATCAGATAAGGAAAATGATGCAGAACACAAAGCACCACTTGAGGTAACAGTATGTTAGATAGTTGAATGTACAATATATAACTAAATTATAGGGCTCTTATTTTGAAAATGTTAACTCTTTCTGAGTTGCTCAAGCATTATCATTAAAAAAATAATTCTGTTGTAAATGTTATTTTTAGTATTTTTATTTTTTATACCTCATAGAATATTGAATATAATAAGTTTTCTGCAAACTTCAATTCAATTTTTATACCAAATTTGAGGAATATTGGACATTGAAGTCTCAGCTATTTTTAATAAAACAATATGAGTTGGGTATAACGTATGAAACTGCACACAGCTGCTGTCGTGCAAGGGAAAAAAACTCCACATTGAATGTGTTGAAGTTACAGGAAAATGGATCTCCCTCAAGAAACATCAAAACACATTCCTAGGTCATTGTAAGGAAGCAGATTCACCCTTAATACGGAGTTATCCACTGTGGTGTTTACTGTCTTTAACATCCACAAGATTATTAAGAAAACAAAATTTGATAAAACATTTATTGTTATTGGCAGGACTATAAAACTTTCAAAAATATATGAAAAATTTTTACATTAACAGTATAGAATATATGAAAAAGTTATCACGTTACACAGGAACAACAAATCTTCAGATCATTGAGGTTGAAATTGTGGATTTGAACCAAGTTCCTTACTATCAGCTAAGACAAGGTGATGCGAAACCTGGAAAGGAAAATCAAAATTACAATGTTTTCAGTCAACCATTTCTCCTGCTTTCATGAATCATTTTATAAAAAGATTATCTCTCCGTTGACAAAAATTACGAGGTAAAAAAAGGCAAAACAAATGCTCAAATAAAGCAACTAACAGAAATTACTTAAACCCCTGATTCCATTAAACAAATGTTTCAGATATATATATATATATATATATATATCTGAAACATTTGTTTCATGGAATATATATATATTTTCAGCTTTCTATCTTTTATACCTCAGGAGATATTAAGAAAAAATTTTGAATGGGCCAATATCTGACCCTGTATATTTTCAAAACTCAAATCTAAAGAAAAACAAATGGCGGTACAGAAATCTACACTCCAAGTTTAAGCTCTCCATCACAGTTTCGGCACAATTTCAATTTAAGCAGGTGCACAAACAGGTAGTAGATGCCAAAGTGAAAGTACAATTGCATTTTTATTAAACACACTAAAAAGAATATCTACTGCTCTTCAGCATATTTGCTTTTCTGCTTCTCTCCTCCAGCTTCAAGCAAAAAACTCTAGGATAATTAAACCAATACTCACTTCATTTATCACGCAATTTCTTATCAGCAGCCTTGAGGGAGGCTATTGTTTGTAGCTGGCGTATCCTCAATCTAGACCAAATGAGATGGTCCTTCAGGGCATGGATTTGAGCAGCCATCAAAGCAGCAGCCTCTGGGTACAAAACAGTAGCACATCCTAGACCTGGAATGGACCGATTTCATTATTACACATTTTTACTCCTTGCTAGAATATCTTGTCTATCAACATTTGAAGGAAAGCAGCTTTTCTTAATGGCAAACAATCATGCCTTCTGATAATGCCCTTTATTCAACAACTGAATTGACTTATTAAGCAATCAAAATCAATCAACAAACAATTCCAATCTTGACAGTTTGCCATAATTTTTTCAAGGAAATAAACTCCAAATGTTTTTCCATGATTGTAATTGATGAGTGAAAAGTAAAGAAACTACTGCTGAAATATATTCACTATTATTTGTTTAGAAAACAGTAACCTGTATCTGGTTCATGTTGCCATTTCATCTAAGCCTTCCCATGCATTTATAATATTTGTTAACATAATTTTTAAATAATGGGCCGAGTTAATAAGGCTTTATAGTAGTGAGGGGAAACTGTCTGCAATTTTACCACAATGCATTAAGTGAAACAAAATCTTGAACGATACTTGATTGCATTTTTATTTTATATTAAGTGATAAACTGCAACATGAGATTACATTCCATTGATTAAGAAATGTTCAATTGGAATTCTTTAAAAGCTGTTTCAATTGTGAAACAGGCCAATAGACAAAGGTCTAGGAAAACATGGAAACTATTCTTCCAGTAGGGGAAAAGCAAATGTTTCAGCAGCCAGAATATTTTTTAGAATAAGTTATGCAGCTCTTTCAGTTTCTGAAAACAGCAAGATGGTAAAATATTTAACTAAATAAAAGCCAAGAATCAGGATTCAAAGATGTGTAATCATGCATTGAAAAGTTGTCTTTTAATTATGCAATAGGATTTATTCCTTCATACTGTATTTACTGGCAAAATTATTAAACCCTAATTCTTATGTTAGATGTGAAAAATTAAAAAAACATTACCCCAATTTTCCTTTTAAAATGCGTTTTTTGTTATTTTAAATGCAATTACCAAGTAAAGAAAACATCTGAGGAAGAGAAACAATATTAGGCCTGCAGGTCAAAAATTCAAATTTCAATGTATGCTATAAAACTTCGAAATATATTACTTTTCTCTTTATATTGGAAGAAAAAAAAGATCTAAAGCCACAACATGGCTCATATTAAATGCCACATACCCAACATGATGATCAAACTGTTTTCTCTCTTTGTTCATCTTGATATTTTTACTGCACAAATTACTTTTGAAATATCTGAAAATTACAATATTTTAGGTCTAATAAATACTTATAAAATGGATTTTATATTATTGATACAAAGTATTCCTATTCCATACAGTATTGTGATAAAGTGAACAAGTGTTTTGTGAATAGATGTCGAAAGAGCACAGAAAGTTTTGTTGTTGTTGGTATGGTACAATTTGATTTTAGGTAACAAAAATGTAATATGATGATGCCAATAAATATGTTGATATTTGATATTTTGAAGTGTTAAACAAAATACTATATTTACTCAACATTACCCCTTTGAATTTATTTCAGAGATGAAAATATAAAAAATCTGATGACTTTCTCCATATTTGGGATATAGATATTTAAATTATTATGAATAGCAGGACGGTACATGCATTGCTACATTTGTTCTATTGATATTTTGTTCATTGTTTTGTGGTTTTATTAGCATATGATGAAATTATTTTAGGATTTCTATTTTAAATTTTATAAGGTTTAAAAATTGTAATTTGATATTCCTAAGTCAATCTTTTTACAAGTTATTTATACTTTGAAATTTTATCATGACAAGTCCTGTGAAATGGAACCTTGTATTTTATTATATGTAAAATTTTCATTATTATACTGTGTATTTGTGAAAAAAAATAAGGCAAAATTATTATTTCGTATCGTAAAAGAAGACAGTCATCCTTATTGCCATAAATTATATTTTGAAAATGTTTATAGAATAAACCCACTACATGGTGGTGGCACTGTGTACTGGAAATTTAATAATAAGTTAAATATCTCCAAAATGGATGGTTCTACAAAAATGTGTTTCAAACAAAAATTGGAAGAAATATTATTCTCTACAACTTTGGTCCTCATGAATATTACCAATAACGTTTTTAAGGAGATATTTGACTGAAACCGATTATTTATAAATAATTCCTAAACAATAACTGCTATGGAAAATTGTTTGAAATAAAAGATGTAGGAAATTATATTTTCTACATTTTTTGTAATGGTCAATGCATACAATAATGACGTATTATCAGAGAAATATCACAAAAACCGAATCGGGTTTCGAATAAACCTCGACTTCCGGTTAACCGGTATTGTCCAAAAACTAATCAGTACTTTGTGCCCATGCTAAAGTGTTATATATGAAATTTGGTATTAATATGACAAGTACTTTTTGAGTTAAGAACGTCCACAATCACATACATCCACACACACACACACAAACATCATTCCAAAAATAGTCTAAACGTGTTCTAGGGACCTCAAAATGTGTATTTCCGTTGAAATCTCGAAGTTGATTATTTCGTGATCACAATACTTTCCCTATGGAGAAAGTAAAAATTCGGAATAAATGGTTTAAGTGAAATAAAATGAAAAGGCATTCACGGAATTTTATTATATTGAGATTATACAGCATTGTTAAAATAAAAACAAAATTAAAACTTGATGATGGTGATTATTGGTCATAAGTTATATATTGTATGTGGAATAAGCCCAAGTCATAGAAATGGTCATAATTTATACATTGTACGAGGAATAAGTCATATTAAACTTTGCGTCATTTTAATTTCGTTTTTATTTTAACAACGCTTTACTTTCTCAAGACTGAAATGAAAAAAAATCAAGCAATTTGTTCCTTTTTTTAGGGATTGATAAAATAACTCTATACATGCCTGATGGTACATTGAGGGAAGACCAAACATCTCTTTCAACATTGTCTGCTTTTACTGGAGGACAGTTGATCACAGGCAGACAAGAGTTGCCTGAGAGAACAGGTCCAAGGCCATTGCTACGCCCAGCAACTGCAACCAAAACCACCGGGAGTCCAGATCCTGGAGAATGAAAACCAATTTGTTAATATTTAAAAAATTCTAATATATCTTTGAATGGCAGTCAAAAGAACAGAAATCAAAAACACACTTTTCACAAGAAGTTTGTAAAAAAAATCCTGAAAATCAGAACAAAGAGATACTTTGACCTTTGTTCAAATGTGCATATCTTAAGAAGCAAATGAGATTGACTTATGCCTTTTATAACAGTTGAAATATGTGAATTTTCTCAACTCAACATGGATAAATGACTTTTGCCTTCTTCACCGTCCACCAACGATATATTCCAAGCATTCACATAAATGAGCTACCTTCATATTCAGCCAGAATCTTGAGCGTATCTTCTGTTCCTTTGTGGGCTGAAGTTACACGCAACTGAGTTGGCATACCCAAAGCACGGCAGCTGTTCACAATTTTTTGGCAATGTTCTTCATCAGTGGGTGAGCCCATAAGAATTACAACCTGCAGATATAGGTAAAATAATGCTATGATCTTCAGTCCTCAACTTTTACCATTGAATTTCAACAAATAAAATATACAGGCAGTAACACAAAACGAAGGAATGATTCCTCAGGAATACGAAAACAATTAATGAAATCTATTTCATAAAAAATCAACTTACCAAGCATCGAGACTGGGGTGTAAGATGATCCAACTGCTCTGCCACCCATTCAAAGTTCCTTTTAACCTCTTCTAAGTGTGACTGTGTGACCTGACCAACGATGTTCCTGTAAACTTGCTTATCCTTCATCAACCGCTTATCCCCAGATGGCCACAGACGCCAAGAGTCGGAGTCAATCACATCAGCCACCAGGATTTCTCCTATGGTCAAAATCTTTTTGTTATATAAACAATTTATTAATTAAACAAAGTGCTTAAATCATTCCTAATCTTTGCTAATGATTTGAAAATATGTAGTTATGGTATATAATTAACGATTAAATGATACATGTAGACAGGTGCAGATCCAGAAACTTCTCAAGGGAGAGGCGATCGCCCCTCCACCTATTGAATCTGTCCCAGCCAATAACCCTATATTTTGAAAATCCCAACCCCTATCAGTATCTTTCTTTCCCTTGTCATACAGCTCTAATCTACGTGATCGTCCCTCCTCCCCCGTGGATCCACGCTGCATGTAGATCATCCAGGAAATTAAATATAAGCACCATTTTATCATTTAGAAGTAAGTCCGACAAAGTTACAAAGCCTACTGATAAAACATTTTTCAAAATTAAGAAATTTGCAACCATACTTTAAACATTTTATGACAATTATTTTCTAATGTGAACAATTTCTCTAACAACTCTGTGAATAAATTTTTGGCCAGCACTCATAAGCAAATGATAAGGGCCCACACTTGTTGATAGGATCAATATATTAAAAGAAAGATGCTTTCGCAATAAGTTGGTATTGTCAAACAAGCAAGTTATCATGGTACTTTTCTCAAGAATATATCAATAACACTCATAACGAGACAGAATTTAGAATTATCTGTTAAGGATAGGATAAATAAGCAAAGCTCATTTGAGAGGGGTTTAAAAACCTGTTAGAGTAACAGCTTTTATCAGAGTAACTGTCACAGAGTTTAAGTCAAGAAAAGCATCAAAATAATTATGCATTCCAAGGTAAATCAGGTGAAGCCAACCCGACAAGACACTAGAAACTTGCACAAATTTCATTTCAACACACCTATACTTTTAAAAAAATACTATCCCCATCTAGTGGCACCAATCAATTTAAATTATAACCAAGGACCAGTTTATCACCACAGGAGATATATATATATATATATATATATATATATATATATATATATATATATATATATATATATATATATAACGTATATTGTATTATCACTCCTCTATACATTGCAATATAAATTTAATTAAACAAAAATTATTTCTTCAATTAAAGGAATTGCTTATAAAGCCTAAATTTCACTGAAGATTATGAAAATACAGTCCTATGTGATGTATTTTTAACATTGAGTATTTTAAGTAAAAATAATAACACAATTACAACATGGTTACTGTGAAAGGTTGGCACCTTTTTCATTTACACCAAACTCTATCTTCATATCAATTAAAGCACAATCTCTGGAAGCCCATGCACGTTCAAGCACTTCAAAGACACAAATAGTGGCTCTTCTCATGAAGTCTACCTCATCTTTGCCTATGACCAAACCATTGAAGGAGAAACCAGCTGATACAATCTGTTGTTCTGACCACTGTGGGTCATGATTAGCGTCATCCTGAAATTTAATGAAAAAATGTAGTAATAATTACTACCTAACAGGATATTAATAACAATAAAATATGTCATCTTATTCAGCTAAAGATTTCTTATTAACTGGGTATTCATTCAATCTTTCCTAAGAATTTCAGTTAAAGCCATTCCAAAATAAAAAAAGACAAGCAAAGAGATCCTATATTTATGCTGTTTGCATGACCTCTATTTCCCCTTACCATACATAACAGATCAAAAGATCATTTGCCTCATTCTATTCTAGATATGGCCTATTGCTTCATGGCTATAAAACTGACTGCACTGCAATCTTACAACTATGATCCTTTAATGATGAAATCATCAATATGGTTGTTCTGCAACTTCCCCAGTTGAAAGTACATTTTAGCTTCCTTAATACAAAAATCTCCATCTTACATCATTATGGCAAATTTATACAAACAAGTTATAGCAAGGATTACAACTTTTTAAATAAAATTAAAACATTGTTAATAATCAAAAAGCTGCTAAGTTATTACTTTGATAAATATAAAATAATCCATTACCATTTTGAGACTACAATGAATACATTCATGACAAAAAATTTAACAATTCTAGATTCAATTATTTTTAAGTTATACAACAGAATATGAAAGTAACTATGAAAAGTTTGTCATGCAGCAGGACTTATGCTGGGTTATACACACCTTGTAAAAAGTTTCCTGCAAAGGCGGATTGAACCGATAACCTTCTGGCACTCCAGTATGGCGTTTTAAGAAGGAACCAGTGGCAAGTCGTCGTGATACCCATTCAATTGGAACCATTTGGCATCGATGACCAATGAAAGCAGTATCACCAGCAGGCTTCACAAATGCAGTCTTTAATCCTTGAAGTAGATTCATTTGTCAAATCATTAAAACAAAGAACATTTAAATTTAAAATACATTAAATATACCAATAACTCGAAGCACACTTATATACAGAGGTTAGTCAATCATGAGGGTTGTTTTAACTTATCAATTATCCTTGTGGAGAGTGTTATGCTGGAATAATAGGCTTTTATGATCAAAAGTTTTTAAAGGAAACGCATGATTGATACTCTTCGAATCTCATTTTGAATAACTTTTTAAGGAAACAAGTACAGTATGTTTCTTCTTTTGTATAACAAAGTTTTTGTGAACCTCTAACAAGATGTATCACTCAGCTACTCAATATATAGAATACTGATTTATTTTTTTAAAATAACAAATACATTTTAGCAAATCAATGGTCTGTTAGGAAAATTAAATGACAGAAATAACACCATATGCAAAACCAATTGCATTTCTGCTTACCTACTGAATTCAATATCTGAAAGACTTTAGCATTGGTAGCATTAGATATGCGTGCTTTGCCAGTCAGGTCATGGGCTTTTGCTCCATCTCCAGCTGTGATCCGATCCTTGGATTCGATCAACACCAATGCAGGCCCATTGGTGCCTCCACTGTTTGGTATCTCCCAAACACGTTTTGTCTTACCCTCAATAATGAGGGAACTGACAGTAATGCCTTCGATAACACCTTCATGGAAGCCACATTATTGGTTTTGAAAAGAATAAAAATAAGCACAAGGTTAATTCAGTTACATCAACAACAAGTTATAATAGCCATTTCCAATTAATATTTGGTTTAAAAAATCCTGAATCTTAAGTTTATTATTGAGGATTATGAATGTTATAACCTCAATACATCTTTCTAGCAACTAACCTTAATAAAACTCTTATTATCAACAAAATAATCATGCAAAAGAATTATTTTTGACAAGATTCACTGATGACATTATGTTAACGACGAACAATTTCAAGCTCAATTTTCAAAGTAGCATAAACTTTTCTAACAGTTTTTATCTCCGGTAAAATTTGTAAAACTAATTTTGTCAATCATTTAAACAATTTTTTCAGTTTATTCAGTTATTTCAAGTAAAATTGAGAATTTGGAACCTAAATGATTGCACTTTTTCCAAACCATACAATGGCGATTTGGATTATTTACTAGCCTTACGCGACAATTACTATCGAGCTTTAAATTTAAGTACGTGTCAATTTTCATTATCGTTGAATAAAAACTTGATTATTAAAAGTTTGTCAACGCTCTAACTAAACTGTATTCCTTCTCTGGGGTTTTCACTATTTTCACCGGTTGCCTGCCCATGACGTAATCCTTGGAAAAATAGCTGTCTGTCGTGCTTTATGCGGACAGATTGCCAGCATTTCGTAAAACCACTGTCGTGGATTATAAGAAACACACAGAAGATGGGGGTAAGAAGCCCGCTGCCGATTATATTAAAGAGAAATTTATTAGGATTAAATGAAAAACTGATGGATCTTTCAGTCTAGTGCTTCCTTCCCAACATAAACATAGGTCATCTAAGGGTGGAAAGATTATTGCCGGAGATAAAGTGATTGAATAATCTCCTAGATAAAAAATTCTTAATGACAGCGTTCTTACTAACATAAGCGCATCAACAAAACGAAATGTTTGGCACTGACGTTTTAAGTAGAAATGTTATTTTTAATAAAACATGTAAAAATTGCATAAAATAAATTTTGGGAGAATTACCATAATAAAATAAATTTCTGGGTAGAGAGAGGATTCCTGTAACTGACTGGCTCGTAGGTCTTTAAAATATAACATCTGGATTTCAAGGACAACTCAGGAGCCGATTGGGGTACCGGTCAAGGTCATGCTCAATCTATGAAATAAAAGACGCGTTGCCAACTTGAACCGGCAAGATATAATTCTCGTATTATGTAATAAATTGCTGACGGTCAACCACTGTATCGAATAATGCTCACTAAGGCAGCATGTTTTTGCAATGGAAGATATACAGTACCGTTTGCATTCATGTTAGAAAACATGTAATGTGTTAATTTGGTTACTGTTTGTGCAGTGCTTACCTTTTCGAGACATTGCTGCACTGTCTAGTCACTGGAGTAGAAATACACTCCGGTTCTGTGAAATTGAGGAATTTGATACGCTTAAAAATGCAATTCCTACTGCAGAACGACAGGCGACCAACTGGGAAGATTAAAAGGAATGCAACAGAATATAAGCGCCGCTACCCCTTTCCTTTGGCTTTCTCCCGCGCATTTCATCTCCGTCCCGTGGTTGGATAGCGACAAGTTTTACTCCGCCTACTAACATGGAGGACTCTTCAACGTCCCTTCCCCTTTCGCTATTGCCTCTTCTTTAGAGCCCACTCCATACTTCCGCTTCCCGCCAGCCAACTCCCCAACTTACGTCACGTGATACGTTTCCCTCTCCTCCTCGCATGTTCATGCCGGCTCGGATCGAGCCTTACCCCGTTACTTTCTTATTCGTCATTTCATTCTTCTTGTAGTGCTCCAAAGCAGTAGACATTACAGTTCGCACGTGGTCCTACAAGTGAAAATATCGTAAGTACTGCATACTCTACCGCATTGTTTTTGTTAGCATAGAGGGTTAATATTTACACTTGGCATGTATACGACGGAGTAACTACTCTGCTTTTGAAAGACCGCCCTTTAGATGTTGATCGTCTTTGTTTACTTCGTATGACCCAAGTTTAATTTATATTTTGGAGCAACAGAATCTAGCTTTGCGGCAGAAGCTTTTCGAATGATTTTATCAACTTTAGTTCAGTATTTACTAGTATATTTTCTTGCAACTCAAAATGCCAGTTTCTATTGCTTTAAAACTAGATCCAGTTTGTGATTTCAATGTAAATTTCCTTGACTATTTCCGGAAAGATTTTTTGTACATTTGCTATGAATTTTCTTATATGATTTGATTTTTTGGTTTATATGAAACTTGTCATTTACTATACTTAGGTGAAACAGTGAAGCATGAAAAGCCCTTATATTTATCTACGGCATAGCGGAATATTGTGAATATTAAGTTGTTATACATAACTGTCGTAGTTTAGTCTATTTAAAAATCTTGGGATATGTAATGTAAGTTCATTAATATTTATAAGTGTGATACTTTTGTGATGAACTTTTAATACGTTTTACTTTGAAACATTGCGTTTTTTTTCCTGAATTTGTAGTGTACATTATCGTAAATATTACTTATAACTATCTTATTTTGATTTACTCTTTGGAATTATATTAACCGCGAATACTTGGTGACACTTGTTGATTTTTCCTGTATGACAATACCAAGGAATAATTTTGTTTTTACTTGGAATTGAGGGGGTCTGTTGTTTTTAGAACCAAATGATGGCATTTATTTGAGATTGCCCTATATTCAAACATTAATCCTTACTTGTCCTCTTCATGACTATAGTCACAACTCCGCCCAGGTCCCATAATTTAGGCTCATATTTACCATATTATCTTTAAAACTACATAATACCATTTGGAATTAGGTTACCAATGTGGTGAAAGTGGTAAAAGCTTTGACGCTCAAGTGTTTCCCCTTTTCATGAAAAGTTCGCATCCTTTTCCAATTGATCCCTTGCCCCCTTTCGTTACATGACTCGGGAATGTTTTATAACCGGAACAGTCTTTTATTAGGTAGCAGACGAATTTATCGAAAACGAATTCGTCGAAAAGGAATTCATCGAAAGTGGATTCGTCGAAAACAAATCCGTCGAACGATCAATTTATCGAAAAGCTAGTTCTTCGATAATTATGAAATGAATTTGTCGAAATGCGCCTTAGAATTTAATTTCATTCAAAATATTCATTTTATTATATGTTTCAAGTGATGTCTTCATTTTTGAAACATTTTAATGAGATACGATCTATTCCCACGGGACACAAACAAAAAACCTATACTTATATTTTGAATATAATAATTAAGAATTTACAGTGATATCTTCATTTTTGAAACGAAAAACCTATACTTATATATTTATTTTCTCCATGCATAGTATAGGGAAAGTATTGTGATCACGAAGAAATATCGACTTCGAGATTTCAACGGAAATACACGTATTGAGGTTCCTAGAACACGTTTAGACTATTTTCGGAATGATGTGTGTGTGTGTGGATGGATGTATGTGATTGTGCGCGCTCTAACTCAAAAAGTACTTGTCATATTAATACCAAATTTCATATATAACACTTTACCATGAGCACAGAGAACTGATTAGTTTTTGGACAATATCGGTTAACCGGAAGTCGAGGTTTATTCGAAACCCGATTCGGTTTTTGCGATATTTCTCCGATAATACTTCATTATTGTATACATTGACCATTACAAAAAAGTGTAAAATATAATTTTCTACATCATTTATTTCAAGCAATTTACCATATCAGTTATTGTTTAGGAATTATTTATAAAAATTATCGGTTTTTTCGGTTTCCGTCAAATATCTCCTTAAAAACGTCGTTATTGGTAATCTTCGTGAGGACCAAAGTTGTAGAGAATAATATTTCTTCCAATTTTTGTTTGAAACATTTTTGTAGAACCATCCATTTCGGTGATATTTTGCTTATTCGTAAATTTCCAGTATACAGCGCCATAACCATTTAGCGGTGAATTCTGTAAACATTCAAAATATAATTTACGGCAATAAGGACGACTGTATTCTTTTACGATACGAAATAATAATTTTGTCTTATAGTGCTATTCTTAATAATTAAAATATCTATACCCCAAATATGTAGAAAGTCGTGTGTTGGCCACATCAGATTTTTAAATATAATAATTTATAATGATATCTTTATTTTTGAAACACTTTAATGACATACGATCCATTCCCACGAGAGACAAACACAAAACCTATACTTATATTTTTAAATATAATAAATAAGAATTTATATTATACTATAATATAAAAAGCGCTACGAAGAAATGCAAAAAAATTTTAAAACAAAATTATTAAAATTTATAAAAATTTGAAGCACAGTAAAATTATTCTGAAAGAGTTTTACATTAGAGGCAAAAGAGGTCTTTCTGCCAAGTCTTCAAGATAGTATGCTAACAGACTTGTAGGAAAAAGAGCAGATCCTTACAAGAGAGCAGGTAAGGCCTCCTGTAACGTGTATCTATTTTCTAAATGTGAGTCAGTTTATCCTGCCCGCTTAAAAATTCCTGGAATTAACCGCTGGAGTGAGGCGAGGGTCTTCTAAAGAGTTTCATACCAGTTTAACATAATTCTTGAGAGAGGAAGGGTGATGGCGTTGAATTTCGTGAAGAGTGAGAAAGGAAAACTTAACTACTTTTTAAAGAAACAGTTTACTGGAAGTGTGAGAGTTATCACAGGTTCAAGTGCAATAGTCGGTTGATCACTGAAGGGGAAAACGTAGTAAGTGAGAAGAATGAACATAATCACATAGGAGATGCAGCGAAAGTCGAAGCAGAAGAGAAACTTGCAGCCATTCGTAGACATGCGGTGAATACTCGGGACACACCTAACTTTATCGTGTCCTTAGGACTTATTGTTAGCCAAAGTGCTGCAGCTAAAACTACCTTCCGTAGCTAACCTAAAACGAATCATATTGTCAATTTTATCTTGCAGGGATATTTCTCATTTAACAACATCACAAGTATGTGTCCTTGCCACAGTGTTGAAGATTCTTGGAAAAAAGTATTACAGTTTAACAACTAATTGCATAAATTCAAAACTTTCATTGTAATATTAATTTCTTTATTAATTTTGTGTTTCATTAGAAATTTTGCATTACATACCATTATCGTTTTTATATGCATATTTCACTTTAGTTATTATTTTTCTGTTACTCTGATTTTATTTTTATTGTATAATCTTTACCAATTTAAATCATTTGTACGTAGTTCTTATTAAAAGGCATTATCAAATTTTTATCACTTCTTTAGCATTTCCTTTCTTTTCATTATCCTTTCTTTCATTATCCTTTCACAAAGTGAAATTATTTCTTAAAGAATAAAATTAGACAAATGGAGTTCTTTTAAGAAATTTATGAGGTTTTCTTGTACTTATATTCGACGAACTCGTCATTTTTGAAAAACTTGTCCTTCGATGAATTCATCGTTCGACGAATTTGCTTTCGACAAATTTGCTTTCGATATGGTATATGCAGTAAAAGAATATTATGTTTATTGACCTAAAGGAAGATACGTCGTTCTTCGTGATGTGAAAATGTAACTCCGTGAACGTAAGTTTTGTTTTGACAAGTTACGTTGTTTTTACCAAATCGACTGTTGTTAGTCTCTATTATAGTACAGCACAACGCACGATGAGATCGCTACTTACCTTACTTAATTCTTATTTAATATCTGTACACTAGCCATATAACTAGGGCATGTTAATGGAATTTTTCCACCTGAAAACGTTTTTGTAAAATAATATTAGACCAACATAGCCGACGTCCGTCCTTGAGAATTACTTGCATGGAGCATTAAAACGCTCTGGATCAGTGGTTCCCAACCTTTTCTACACGGCGGGCCACATCGGTGGTTGCGAATCCTTCGGCGGGCCGCATTGTAAGTTGCCAATATTCGGCGGGCCGGTTTAGTTTTAATCGGAAGTTATCTATACATTCTGAGGTGTAATTTCAGTGCAAATCAAGTCTAAATGAGGTTTTACGGTAAACATTCCAATGTTAATAGTTTTATTATAAAAATTTTCATCAAAATATATGAAATTGTGTGTTAAATTTTTTCGAATTACTTTTTCATCATGGCTTCGCGTGCCGCATAAAAACCCTACACGGGCCGTAGGTTGGACACCACTGCTTCGGATGGTTGACATAATACCGGACGGGGGATTACGTAATGCATTCTGATCAAATGTTATTTTTGGTGACAGACGGTGGGGTTTTTTATTTTTGTAAATTCGGCTTTTAGTAATATACTCAGAACCGTCAAAAATATCTTCCTTTAAATTATGAAAGCAGATCGTCGAAAGACGAAAGAAATCTATGTGCCCTAAATATGTCTCCATTTGAAAGAAAAACAATATTAAAAGTGTTGTTGTCCTGCTCCTTCAGCATATCCAATAGGCAGGTTAATTCATCGAAAAATAGACCGTGCTTTCCGATATGTACCTTGTTACTTAGGAGCATCTTGTTACCTAACTGCTAACAATCAGGCAAACGACCTGCTGACCGCTTTAAGAGCATTCCCGTGGCTCCCATTCTTACATAATACGCGAAGGAATAGATTATCTGCGTATGGAACGTGAAAGCTATAAAGTCTTATAAAGCAATTCCATCGTTTCTTCGTAACTCATCTTTAAATTTAGCGCCATATGCATTTCGACTCGAACTGTTCACAAAGATTAAATTTCGTTTTGTGATTGTTGTCTTCCATTCATAATACAGAGACTTACGTAAGGGTACTTTGTGAAGAATTACATTGTTTCATGCGCATCTGTTGCTTATAAAACATTTTCATTGCTTCTGGTCAATATTCATTCATTACTTGTTCGATGTTTGCATTCGTGGCTGATATTTAAAAAATATATTATGGGTATTCATCTATGCTCGATGGCAAATTCATAAGATCCCTTCTTTGTGGAATTCGGGAAACATTTTAATTTTAATCACTGAGAAAATATTTCCCAACAACGATGGACCTTTGGGGATATTTTTTTTGTCTTCTCCTCCTAAACTTTCCGTATTCAAGATAGTATGCTAACAGACTTTTCTCTTTCATGTAGTTCTACCTCACCATTCCTCAAATGTCAATCGTTCCATGACAATTCATCCTTCTATAATCCTACCGTAAGCATTTCATAAACAGTGATTTATTAGATGTTGGCGTTTTCATGCATGTCCATGCGCCATTTATTCTTCGCTATCAGATTAGGAGGCTAAGTTGTTAACTAACTATCGCGGTATAAGTCGTGTTTGCGCCTCACCAGATTCTGCAACACAGTTTATTATTGAATATATTTTTATTCTCATTACTAGGGGGCAAGCCCCCTCTCCTTTGCGTGCTGTTTCTTCGTGTCTACCATGTAGTACGTATTGGATTTACATTAATTTCAAGGGAATATGGGTTTTAATGAATATAAGTATGTTATACGGAATATACAATTGCTCTCTAATAATAAATTCACAAAAATAAGTTATTTAAATGGTATTTAATTTAACACTTCTTTATAAACTACATTTTTAATTATTTGATTATCCGCTCTATTATCACTTCCAGTAATTTGTATTTTCACACCTTGACGTGTCTTTGCTCAGGATATAGCTACATAAAGTTGACCATGCCCAAAAATTGGTCTATTTTGGTTTATATATAAACCGACTTTTTCGACACTATGTCCCTGGGCTTTATTAATTGTCATAGCAAATGCTAGACGAACAGGGAACTGAGTTCTGTGCAAAATGTATGGTAGTTCTGTATCGTATTTTGTAGATAATTTTATTCGAGGATAGAAACTATTTCTCCTTTGTGGTCTCCTGTTAATATCTCATAGTAAAGAATACGTTTCTCTATTCTACGAACAATAAGTTGGCTGCCATTACAAAGTCCATCCTTAATACAAATATTTCTAAGAAATATAACTACTGCACCGATCTTTAGTTTCAGTTGTTGAGGAGGGAATCCAGTTGGAATTAAAGTTGCTAAATACTCAGGCTGGTATTGAATCATTGTATTGTCCGTACTGTCATTATCTGCAGAAGTCGCGACATCAAAACCGTCACAAATTATTTCAGGTGTAGGTAATTTCTGGAGTAAGTAATTTGTTTCTTGGGTGTAAAATAAAAATGCAATGGGCGTGTGGTAAACATCTTTTCTGAAATTCGACATTATATACGTAACCGAGTATTTCACCAAATACGTACTTGACCTGACGTGATTTCGTCTAAAAACGTCATAAACCTTAATTGAAACGCTCTTACAACGAAATATGGTATATCAACCGCGGTATATTCTCTTGGAAAGTTCTTGAGAAATTCTTTTATTTCAGGCCAGTTTGGATTTGCGATGAACGTTATAAATCAATCCGGACGACCTTTTGATCCAGGTATTGCCATCGCATCTTGATAAGAGCTGGTGCATCGCACGTGGACTTCCACCAAACGTCGATGGAAGGATACACACATTTCCGAGACGTGTACTATCGGAAGTATTTGCAGCGCTGTTTGCGACATGATCTGTTAATCCCTGCAGATTTTCAATTCTGAATAGTTTTTGATTTTTTCTAAAATAATTGAATCGGTTCCGCTCAACTGTTATGTATCCGTTAATAATATACTGTTGTGTAAGTTTACCGCTTACTCAAAGTGGGTTGAAAATATTAGGTCTTATTGCCAAACGATATCTATAAAATTCAACGGCAGTAACTCTTCGACCTGTAATTTCATATGTCAAATCAAATGAATACCCTGTGTCTCCGCCCGGAAATAATAACGGGAACATCATTGGTTCAACATGTGGTGAACCTTTATACATAATTGCACTCTCGTATTGATGCATCGGATAAACTACAAAATCACAATGATCGGGAACATCTCCTTCAGGTCCCGTAACAATTATCGCCGCAATATCAGCTGCCGTCGGTATATTATAGCGACGTGGATCATCTGAAGTTATCAGCAAAAATTTTAAGCGAACTTCCTCTGAAGCTGTTGCGACGTACACTTCATATAAATTCTTATATTTACCGGCATAAGGATTATTTTCCATTATCACTGTAATAATCCGTAATACTGATGGTAAGCATTTTTCAGAACTTCTGAACGTTAGTGCTGCTTCGTTATCATAAATATAAATTTGGCCATAGCGAGGTTTTCCTGTCTTATGTTAGATAAAATACTGGTTGTAGCTCGAGCCTGAACATCACCGACAACGCGGATCGCTGATATGCCTGTACTAAAATTTTCTTGACTTGCATTGACTGACGTGAACGCAAAATCGTTATTATAATAGCAGATATTTTTACGAAAATGTTTAGCATCCTCCGTATTTTCTGTCAAAAGGTTTTTCAAAGCTACAGGATAGACGTTGAAAGGTGTTAATTTAATTTTACCTTTATGACAGCAATTGTTAAGAATACGTCTTCGTTCACCATCAAATGTCAGAGCTCCACAATTTGCACAAATATTTTTCGGAGCACCTATTCTTAACAATTCTATTGCATCGACTGTGTTTTCTCCTGCATATCCAATGGTTTGTCTCCGTCTTCGTAAAGCTTGTCGGTGTTCAATTTGATCTTCAGTCATATTTTCAATTCTCTGCGAAGCACGATGATGTTCAATCTGGTCTTCGCTCATATTTTCAATTCTATGCGAAGCACGGCGTTGTTCAATTTTCTCTTCAGTCATATTTTCAATTCTGTGGGAAGCATGGCATTGTTCAACTTGATCTTCAGGCATATCTTCAATCCGGCGACTTCGTAATAACTTTTCACGATTTCGCATGCGGTATAACCGTTGTCCTTCACGTGCCTTTTCACGTCTCCGTTAATTCATTTTTAACGTAAAGCAAAGAAAGTATTAAAACCAATAATTGAAACAAAAAGAAAAACCGAAACTGAAGAACAAATGACTATGAACAAACTATGAACAAAGAAACACAGAAAGCACACGTCAGGATAAACTAATCCGAAGAATAGATTATTGTTTATAGTAACGATGTAAACAAATATAATAAAATGGATAGCAACCATGTAAACAAATGCTATTACCATTAAATAGTTACATTTTCATTATTTATTTTTCAAGATAACAAATAAATTATTATTAGCAGGAAAAATAAAATTATATTACAATTTCATAACTCATAATAAGAATTTTTAAATATCTATTTAGAGAGAAAGAAAGAGAGACACGCACAGGCAAGTCGCTGTCGTGTAAAGGGGGCTTTAGTGCATATGCACTGAAATTATCGTGGACAACAATACCCGTAACCATGGAATCTTAGTATTGAAATGTTAAAAAAATTACAAAATCTCGAGTATAAATTCAAAATATGAGAGAATACACATAAGATTGAGTATTCGACGATAAGAATAAGAATCCTCATTCATTTTGGCGTGTTTTAGCGTAAATTTCATATCGATAATTTAATTTTAAGATATTTTAAAAAGTAAAAGAATGAAAGCCTTCAAATCAAAAATGTGATATTTAGGTGTTATCTTATGAGAAACGACATTCATCCTGTGAGGGTCAAACCCGTGACCTCATTCAAAATTTTTTTAGTTATAACGCAGAGATTCATTAAAACTGAAATCCTGAGAAATCTCAGACACCTCAGTAAAATTTTAACCGAGTTATTCGCAAAATTAGAGCGTTACGCAGCATGATGATAATGACCATTACGATTTTATAATATAGAGAGATATGTAAGGCAATTGTATATCGCTTTCTGAAGTGCCAGTATAAGTTATATATCAACGGTTGATCACCGATCCAAAAGTTAGTTGAGGTTATTTCAAGTTGATAACGAAATTTATTGAATATATTTTTATTCTCATTATATGTAAGGCAATTATATATCGCTTCCTGAAGTGTCAATATAAGTTATCAACGGTAGATCACCGATCCAAAAGTTATTTCAAGTTGATAACGAAATTTAACCAAGAATCAATAACGCTCTTTATGATCGATTTAATGCAATTGTTGCTGGGGTTTTTCATATTTGGCTCACCGAGAGAGTAAAGTATATCGTGGAACATTGACTTTCTGTCTTTGAAAACGAATTTTGGAAGCGTGGTGCCTTTTTTATCTAGCTCACCATCAGTTTTATTAAGTCGCACATTCAATGAAGGACGATGTCTTATGTAATTTTAGTGTAGTGCGTAACTCGGGCAATTGGCGACGTGTTCGCATCGAGACCATTTTCCTGGAAATTTAGATCGCGCCAATTTTAAGATTGTTGCCCTTCGCTCGTTTTCTTTAAGCTTCGCCGTCGCGTGTGGTAGGGCGTGGTTGTTAAGGCGTCTTAGGCAAGAAAATCGTTTTTAGAATGGTTATCCACCGATGTGGGTCTAGAACAGTGGTTCTCAACCGGTGTGCCGCGAGGAAGGGACTAGCGTGCCGCACGCTCCGAAGATATTTAATTTTTTAATTATGTATGTATTTAATGTACAATAAAATTATACAATTATTGCTTTACCAATCGTAACAATCTAATATAACTGCGACTTTTACTTGTTACGCTAGTTTTTATCTTTTAAAATGAGTATTAACGCAGTGAAATTAATTAGGGCGATGTCCTTAAGCGTGCATGAAGTTGTGCCGTGGAACAAAAAAAGTTGAGAAGCACTTGTATAGAAAGTGGCGTATAGCCGAGAAGGAAGCTACATGTCACATTCCGACATATCGCCGGTAATGAAAATGCATGCACCTGTTCTGTCTCGTAATGAGATTTGTAGAAAGACGAGCACAATAGCTCTCGCCTTATGAATTCTACCGGCTTACATGCGACAGGGTAACTCCTTCCGTTTGCCAATAAATGCGTGGATATGCCTTACAAGCAGAGGCGTACCTGAGAGATATGGCGCCTAAGGCGAAATTTTTGAAGGCGCCTTGGTTATTTAGAATATTATTTTTATTAAGAAATATAGCTCTTTTATTAAATATAACTTTAATATTTGAGTACTAAATTAATGCTTATTTATGGGAAAAGAAACTTTTGTCATTTTTGCTGGAACGTTTAGCGCCTTTTGTAGGCGGCGTCTATGGCAAATGCCACTTTCGCTTATAAGCAATTACCACCTTATCTCGACAACAATCGGTTTTAGTCTAAACCTGTCGGTCTGATAAGTGACAGCATTATCTGTCTTTGACGTAATTCGAGATTCTGAATTTCTATGGTGTTTCTTCGAGGCTCTCGTATTCCTAACGCCGGTCTCTATTAAGTTATCGTATAATCGGTGCATTGCTTAGGTGTGCCCTTCTTTCGATTCATAGCCCGTTCTAACTTAGGACACGGATGCCCCATATGGCCCGCTATAGACGGCTTTGCCGTGTGGGGTATGGCCGTCAGTCGAATTCTATTATTTTTATCGCTATTTTTTATGGATTTATCTATTTGGAAAACTGTTGGGTCGATACGATCTTCCTACGCTCATTCGGACGCAGTCCTGAAAAGATCGAACCAAATACACGATGTGAAAAGGGGTGCCGGTTCAACCATGCCAACCTCATCTGAATTCGAATTAGAAATTGAAGCAGGATACTTGTGTGCGTATATCTACATATAATAAAAATGCAGCGGTCATCACGATTATCATCGTCATGCGTAACGCCGCGGGAATGAGTGCAGCTTATTTTTCGTTTGCGTTTTAAAATTACTTAGAATCATCGTTAGCGATTCTGGTTCGAGAATACCCGGCAAAAAGTTCCTGGGAAATTGAAGAATTTTTTTTGTCTCGAGTCCCGGGAAATTTTCATTCGAGACATCTGCTTTTTTAAACCTGGAAATATTCTCGATATACCGCCAGGGCCGGCTCAAGGTGTTGTGGCGCCCTGAGCCAACTTTTCTTTGGTGCCCGCGCCCCCATCCCATTCATGTAAGCACGAAAAATCATTCAAAATCAGCGCCGAAATCGCGTGAACTGGCCCAACTAAAATAATTACACTGGGTTTCCTTTAGATCAGTGGTTACCATACTGAGTTTCAGGGGCGGACTGGCAAATTGAACCGGCAGTGGAAATCGTTAACCCTTAAGAGGTCGCGAGGTAATTTGTAACGTAAGAGGTCGCGCATGGTCCTTTTGACCGTGTTGGATAAACAGGCAAAAATGCGCAAAAATAAATTTTTTATACAACTGTTTCTTTATTTTTAAATGCATTTATGTTCATACAATTGTTTTACATCAAAAAGATGCGTTAAAATAGTTTAAATACGATAAATAGCGGTATCAAAGAATTTTACATCGCAAGTTTAAAATTTCTGGGTCACTTGACGATTATCGTAATTTTTCACTTATTCGTAAAAAATGCAAATCACTTTCTAGTGAATGCTATAGAAATTATATTAGTGTAGTTGAAAATAGTATCTCTATGAAGAATATTAAACAGTTTTGGAACTATGTCAATTCACTTAAGAATAATAAAGGAAGGAATCTTGATCGCATCCAAGGCTCTTAGTATGCTTGGTTTCATTCTTAGAACCTGTTAAAGTTTTGAATCGTTGGAATGTTTTATTTACCTATACTGTTCACTTGTTCGTTCACGTCTTGAATATTGTTCTGTTGTATGGCATCCCTATTACAAAGTACATTTTGATACAATTGTAAGAGGTGAACATAAATTTCTCAGATTTATAAATTTTAAACTTGGAATACCAATTGAACATATTAATTATAACCATTTATTATCTACAATTAATCTTATCCCCATAGAGGATAGATTCGTAATTCATGATCTAATTCTCCTGTTTAAATATATCCAAAATTTCATTGACTGTTCCGAACTATTATCAAAAATTTCTTTTCATGTTCCATCACGGCCTACTAGACTAACTTCACCATTCGAAACCTCATTTCATTATACTAATTATTCATTCCATTCTTCTATTGATCGCTTGTTGAGGGCAGGCAATAAATATTCATCTAAGTTTGACATTTTTCATTGTAATCTTCGGACAATTAAATTTCTTACATTATAATGAATGATGGGATTGCAGATATACAATATACCCCTATGTGCATATGTATACACTTATTTTTTACTTATTCTTTTATATTCAATATGTATTTATGTAGGTACTTGTTTATGTATGACTATGCGATGTATGTAACCTCTTTTGTATAAATTTGGGCTTTATGCCCGTAAATAAATATCTTATCTTATCAAACACTTACCACACGGCGTGCAGGACAGTTATTCACAGGAAAAAGAGTAGATGATTTATTTCTTCATAGAATGTTAGATTTTTATTATTGCCGCATAAAAATAATGAAGACTGCGCAAAAAATTATAGGAGGTCTCAAATACACTCACTTGAAAAGGACTGTGTAGTCGCCTATGTACTCCTACCTTCTCAGTCAGACATAACGAGCACAACTAGTTATTGCTATGTATATGTATCAGGAAAGTTCCAAGAGGACAGCGCTTATCCTCGCACATTTTTGAAGGCAGATGATATCACTACATAGGAGAGCGTACGGCGCGCCAGGCCGACGCCGCTTGCTTGCTCACAGAGAACATACTCGTAGACACAAATAATACTTACGACGGGAGTCTTCCAGATCGAAAAATTGGTAGATAGTGAACTCGAGGTGAAATAAGATGACAAAGCATAAGATATTCCTAATAGAGAACCCGGTCTTTTAGATTGTGCGCGACCTTTTAATGATCGATCACAAAAAACCGATGCGCAGTGGTGAAAAACCTCACTGTAAACAAATAAAGCTTACTCGGAGAGGCCTTCAAATTCGTCATATGATACATAATGGACCAAAGATAAGGTACTCAGAAGGCCAGAGATTAAATGATACTGAGAGGTTTAAAATTATTAATAATGTAGCCCACCCGTACCGAGGCCGACGTCTAAGGGTTAAGAAACAAATCACGGCTGGAGCCAAGATTTTCCTCTTTCGATTTTTGGCACCCTGAGCCAATGCCACATTGGCTCATCCCTTAAGCCGGCCCTGTATACCGCATGTATATAAAAATGATTTGGTGGGAAATCTTTAATTTGAAATGCAACAATTTTGTTACTAGTAACAACCTGCATACTCGTTATGAAGAGACACTGCATACCCCTGTAGAACAAATGTATTGAGCATGTACAGTGCTGTCTTCAGTACGACTTATTAGTAAAATATTAGACACGTTACTAGTGATGTAAGCCAATATATTTATATTTTATGTAATTTAAATTTGCAAAAGAATAAAATCCTGCACTTCAGGCAACCGATTTTTACGTGTTGTCTTATGGATTAATGTAAATCTCCTATATTGGCAGCACTGACTTATCTGTTTCACCAAACCTTGACCGCTCACAAGATGTAAGAACCATGCCAAATTTGGTTGTTCTAGGTCTTATAGTTTGGGCGTGCATAATGAGACAAACTTTCGGAAATATATACTTATATATATATATAAAAGATATTATTATTATGTATTATATATTTGGTACGGCATTATTTTGTAATTATGTTGATTTTAAGTTTCCAAAATATACTTGGCCTAGTATCAACACAATTAGAAAATAATTCCGTACAAGATAACACAAGTGCAAACTGCAAACAGTAATACGGCGTCCTATTCGCGTTTATTCAACGCATCTGTCCCTGTTATCACCTGCACCAAACGTAGCTGTAAGAAAAAATGAAAGGAAAGGGCGTAATTACACAAGAAAGTTTGTGTAAAATACTTTTGGATGCATATTCATTGCAAAATGATAATCTCTCTATATTGAGCGAAACGGGGGTTGGTGAGCGTAGCGAGCAGGGGCGATATTTTGAAAGATCAGTATTGAAAATTCGTTTAATATTAACCCTAGGACTACCAAAGGGGGGGGGGCTCCAAGGCCCACAAATTTTGTTTTCGTCTGTATCTCTATTAAAAATAAAGGTGACATCTTCATATTTAATTACATTATGCAGAGTCTTATAGATAACAATTATTTGAAGTTTCCCATCAATGTATGCATATTTCAATTTTCTGCAAATTATTCGTCATTGGCTGCATGCCTTGACAAGCAGGTGGCCTAAATTATAGTGTGCCTTCTGATTGATCAGTTTTATTCTTGTAACTCCTGCCTCCCAGTATTGCTATTTATAGTCAGATTATGTTGCATTTCATTCTTTTCCACACCCTCCTTATTAGTAGTTCATTTGTTTTCTCATAGAGCAGTGTATCAGTGTGAAAAACCTTACATGCAAGCAAGGCTGTGGGAGGATTTTCGTTTTGTTTCTTTCAATATGAATGCGACATTATCCGAGATAAATATTTATTATAATTCCACGAAAGGATAGGTCGATACAATAGATCAGATGGCAAGGAAGTGCATATAACACAAAGAGAGGCATGAGGAGATGGCCGCTTTCGATGTTCCATACCTTTATTGGCATAGTCGGGATCAATTCATATACTATTTTTATTCTTAACTTCCCAGACTGGTGTGAGAATAAAAATAAACTGCCGCATATTTCTAAAGGAATTGGGAATAGAATTAATAAAATCCCAAGTTGAGGAGTGAGCAAAAAATATGACAGGGTTCCAGAGACCAATTACAATAGCTATGGAGACTAATCTTGATAGAAAATTAGTAACAGATTCGCCACCTCAACCACAACAACCCATTTGCGGGAGATGTTATATGTGTTGCAATGAATCCCTTTCCAAAAAATAGTAACCCTGGAAAATCCACCATGACATGCTCACAGTGCAAACACCGTGTGTGTGGAAAGCACAGTATGAAGCGTGTTATTTAAATTGTTGTGTCAGATGTAGCAGATTAAATTGTTTTTCTAATAAATTTGTTATTATTTCTGTAAATACAATCTTACTGCAAAATTAATGTGATCTTTAAAACATACTGAGGAAAAATGTAAAAAAATTGTTTTTATGCAAACATTTCTATCATATTAGATAATGTACATATAATTTCAAATACTTTACTAAAATTACATAGCTTTGTTCCTATGATGTTTCTAAATATATAAAAATTGATTCAAAACATTACTATGGCCTCTTATAGTATTTTAGATGGTGGGCCTCTGAGGTCTCCCCTTGGTAGTCCATGGTAGTGAAAATCGCTTGGTAGTTCTAGGGTTAACATGCTGCACTTATCCCTATGTTATTCAAATGGAGAAAATGAAAAAAGATTTTTTGTAAATTAGAAAGGTCATTCAAATCGGTATAAAAACCTGACTACACCACTTAGCACTTTATTCCGATTAAAATGACACCTTCCTCTTGTTTCTACGTGTTGTAGTCAGGGGCGGACTGGCGACCATTTTATTCAATTCTTCGGGGTTAATTCATTGTCAATTTGCTGGGCGGCTTTCTGCGAGAAAGGATTTGCTCTTTAAAGTATACTGAAAACTACCATGACGTGTTATGCCTGAAAATATCAAGGAACATATGTACATGGTTAGTGTCATAAGTATTAATAGAGCAGAAATAATATAATAATATATTTAATAATGATGCGTTAACTTAATTTTCTTTTAAATTTATTAGTTTTATTAATTTGTTACTAAAAATTAAACACATTCCGTATGAAATAAATTTATTTAATTCATTTTCAGAACATTTCCGTTATACTTATCTAAACCCAATGCATGTTAGAAACGAAGTAACTGTGAGCAAAGGGGAGTTGGCGTGCGGGAGCGAGCAGGAGGCTTGCCCCCTTGTGTGTTTATGTATACACACACGTTTCGCATACATTTGAAAAATAACGTCCATGCTTCTAGAGCAGCGGTCCGCAACCTTTTCTACATGGCGAGCATCAAGTTAAAGTCAGCGAGCACCACCGTATTTTTATAAAATTGAAATTATCATAAATGAAATCAAACCACTGTCAAAGCGATTTTAAACTTCCTTACGTACGTTTAGAAAGTAAACGGGCGAACAAGTTAAATTACTTGTGCTATGGAAAGGAGATTTTTAGCGTCTTAAAAGTGCGCGTTTGTACACCAAAAGAGAGCGGTGGTGCTTGCGAGCACCAGGTTGTGGACCACTGCCCTCGAGGGGAGGGAAGGTAAGGTGAAAGTTAAACGAGGGGGATGAACCACAGGCCAAAGGCAGGTCGAAAAAATTCTCGGCCCTACCTGTTCTCGTTTGCGGCTTAGTGCGTGCGCTCCAAGTTCCATTTAGACCTTTCCCACTCCCTGTTCCGCGCCCTCTTTTTTTCCCCCCAATATCTCCCATTAATCTTCACCGCCTTAACCACTCGATCCACCTGCGAGGCCGAGAGACATTTTCTCCGTCTTTGCATCCCTCGCCAACACTCACTTGTTTCGTCCCACGTACTTGGAGGCGCTCCTCTGCACAACCTGTCGGCTCGCCTACATTTTTTTCATATCCTGTCCGGGATTTTCGCCAACGAAGTGTACGCATCGTAATGTGAATTAGCGAGCTCAGCGTATATGGATTGCTTCGAATGAATGGCGTAAGCTATAAAAGAAATTGTCGGGTGAACATATATGCTGCTGTAGCAGTCCCCGTCGAATCACCACCGAGGAGGGAAAGCGGCAGTTTTATATCCTAAGGAAATGTAAAAGGGAATATTTTTTAAGCTCACTTGCTGCAGGTCTTACGGTGAAGAGACGTTTTTGCATGCCAGTTGTTCGTTTATCTGTTTGATAACTTGTGGAAAATGTATCATTTGTTTACTTGGGCGTAGTTCTCAAGTTTCGTGAAGGATGACAGCTGTTTTATGTTGTGGTATATTCTTTGAAATTTTTAGGGGGTAATCTTATTTACCTTTTACTGCCGTAAAGTTTTTATAGGATTTTTGTCGGTAAACGGCATTTATCTGCTTTCAGCTTATAAAAAAGCGATGAATATAATGATATTTAAAAAAAATAAAGTTCGTGTGTTCGTGATGCCGAGAAAATTCATCCCGTATGCCGCAGGTACGCTATTCTCTGTATAGGAACTGTCGTGTATCAATCACGCTTTTAAATTCAAACGTCGTTTTAACGTTAGTGGAACAAGCCCTTTAAGACCGCGTTTTTTTCAGTTCGCTCTCTCGATAATTGGCTTGACGTTTTTTTATCTTCTTCCGGAAGTGGAATTCATAGCACGAGCGCAGGATCTTCCGATGAGAATTCCGCCGCGTGTCTTTTGGCAGTGAATCACGAACAGTGATGCTGACGGGTTACCAAAGTGATGCTTACGGTAGGCCACCGAACCGATGAACTGACGTAATCCGGAACTCGGAATGAGACCTGTTGCTTCTCCGCTTCCGCCATCACCGTTTCCCTGTCGTAATAGGATTTTCTTTTTCGAAGCGTCCTATAGAGACGCCGTTAACCGTTTTTAACCGGTGCCTCGACGCGATATGCATCGATAAGAAATGTTTTTGTGGTAAGATATCCCTCACGAAAATGTACGACGCAGAACGCCTTCGCCACGTGAATTATGTTGGAGGATTTTTCGCGAATAAACATTTATTCGAAATCTTCTTCCTCTTCCTTTCTGGAATTTTTCTGGGGATTCCGATCAATTTTTCGTTTCTGCAATTAAAAAAATAATTTTCTTTCCCGTCGTATAGAGTGTAATCGCAATAAATTTATGTATTGTATATGTGTGTTCTTAAGTATATTGTTTGAACGGAATCGTACTTCCATTCGATAATTCTACCTGAGATTTATTTATTTTCTTCGTGCTGTTTTTCTGTTTATTTTATTTTTCGGGAAGATAAGTGTTTTAAATGTTATTTAGGTCCTATTAAGAGCCATAGCGGCATACCTGACCTACGGTTACACTCGGAAGGAACTCGGCAAAGAGTTGAAAGGTTACACCGTTGAAAAGGGGTCGAAGACCGCCGTTCTCAATCCCTAAGCGAAAGGGCGGTTGCGCAACGATTTTGCAACACCATCTCTCTCCTTTGGAACATGAGATATCGCCACTTGCGAAATGAATGCGCTCGGCGCAAGGGTTTTATCCCGCGTCGTACGTCATTATTCAGCAAACAGGGTGATCTTTCAGGCCAATCTGCGGGGCACTCCTCGGGCGATAATTCTGTCTAATCACATTTTTGCTTCGGTGAACCTAGAGATTATTTCGAATGAAACGGCCTTGTGAAGTCAGTTTAGCAATATGTGACGATCGAAGATGACTGCGGCGTCGGGAGCGCCGCGGATATCCACGTGCGAATCCTTCACCATAACGACGAAGGATTAAATGTATAAAGGCAGCAGGTCTGAGCGAATCTGGTCGATATCTATGAGTCACTTCCAATATCTAGGCGCCAGGATAGATTTCAACGTGATGCGATTTATAATGAGGATTTTTATAATCTTCTGTATTAAATTATTCAAAAAAAATGTCAGGATTATGGGACAGTCGTCTTTATTATTTCGCATGCAGCTAAAGTTATTCTCAAGATTTTGAACGCTGTGTAGGTGTTAGGCCAGTTCTGGTTTCGGAAATGTCGTGGCAGTAGAGATGTCATAGGGGTGATAAGGACGTTGGTAGAAAGAAACATCGAATACAGTCAAGACGTGGCTATACGACGGGAAAATGTCCCCTGATTGGTAACCCTACTGCGTTGGTGACAAGTAAGGAGAGAACTGCTGAACAAGACAGTAATTGGCGTTTTTTTATTTAGACGGACAGACAGAAAAACCGAAAAAATGTGCAAAACGAGACAGAATACTTAATCGATTGTAGAAAAAACGAAGTATCTTTCTGCTTTCGTTTCAAAGTTAGCAGGCAAAAGAACAAAACGAATGCATAGGCGGATTTTTTTAAACCGCTAAAATATAAAGTAGTTTCATGTAATAATTTGTCACCAATGGCGAACAGTCCCCTGGGTATTTCTAGTGCTTATTTTAAAAATTCGCTAGGCGGAAAAGATTATCAGTCGTGCAATTACTGCGTATTGTATGACGTCCCCAAATATTTTGTGGGTCCTCACCTAATGTTTTATCAAACTTGATAAGTGCTAGAATAAAAATCCCGTAATAACGAACTCCTGGAGAATGCACTTATTTGTGCTGGAAATTGTTTGAACAAATGTTTATGTACATAAAAAAAGATAAACGGTTTATTTCAATAAATCTTCGTTATATTTTCCCACCAAAATACAAAATAATATCCACCTTATTATTGGAAGAAAACAAATTTTTCATTTTAAACTTTACCAATAATAGTTCAAATCTTTACAAAATTAGAGATGTGCGAAAGTACTTCTGCAAAGGGAAGTCGGTCGGAACTGATTAATGTTTTCATTTTATCCGAGTTGTATTAGGTTGGTCCAGTAACGTCTTTAATATACGGGAAATATTTAACCCTATCCGGTCATTTTTTCTAGGTCGCATTAAATTTAAGGAAAGTAGTATTAGTAGTTACACGCAAGTAATAGAATGGCTTATTTTTATTTATTTATTTTTACTAATTAATAGCAACATAACACATGGCAGAATTACTGTGTGAAAGATACAAGTAATCAGATCGGACGAGATCCCACATGTGACTGCAACTGGTGAATGACACAGTCGGATATCGTCTGGCACGTGACCGGAAAGGGTTAAAGACATCTTCACTGGCATTTAAGTAGGGAGCGCATTTTTTCAGGCGCTGGGAGAAAGATATGTTTTCATGAGAGAACATATGTTCTTAAAAGACTAGTGTAATGCCCGTTGAAATATCAACGGGAGTAAATATTCGATCGTTCAAGCTACTTATGGTCTTACTCCTGCGTTCTGTAGTTGTAGAGTTATAGTTGCACAAACATCCAAACTTTCAAAAATAAATAATAGATAGAGAGAAATCGGCGGTTTTAATCGTTTCTATATTTCCATCTAATTCTTCAGCACATAGTTCACTAGAATCTTATTACATGACAGAAAGATAGGTTCGGAGTTTGTTATTCCATATTTAGAACTTTTCCAGTAATAGACTAAGCGTCTCGTAAACTCCGTTGGCAGTGGTTCTGTAGTTAAAAAATTGATAAAAAAACAAGATTATTAATGACTCCGTCCCCTACATTCCGTAAGTTACGACTCATTTTGGGTGTTTTCGTCATAATCCTTTTATCAGACCGATTCGGACGAATGAATGGCTGCGATTCTTGTTTTAGCGACTTAAGTTAAAACAGGCAAGTATATGATAAAGCGTCGAAGCAACAGTCGGTGGAAAGTTTTCTGTGAACCGAGCGGAAAATTCTGAGGCACGAGAAAATATTTCAAGATTAATTTCCAGATATTTTTCTGAAAAACAAAGATGAAGTAATCCACTGTCGCGAGAGAGGAAGGGTTGAGATCAAATCTTATTACATGTCTCACAGCTATCGAAAATCTAAGTCCTCCGTCTTAAAAAAAGATTTAAAAGCATCCCATCGATATTTTGAATATTCCGACCTATAGCGGGGACTCGCTGTATTTAAAACTCTTACGCGGTGACCTAATTATTCAAAAGTAAAACTCACGATCCCATATTGAGAGTTTCCGGCACTTTGAAATTAAATCAGTTGAATGAACACGGAGGGAAATGTGTGAACAATTAAATCAGTTGAATGAACACGGAGGGACATGTGTGAACAGTATTAACGTGCCCTTGTTTTTTTTTTGCAAGGGTTCGCGCTTAATTGGAGCAACGAGCGAGCGTGCAGCAGTCTGTGTCGGAGGCTGTTGGGTCGCGTAATATCGCGAGAAGGAAACGAATGGTCGTTATGGAAGCATCTGTTGTGGGAGTGACGAATCGAGAGATAGAGTTAAGAATTTCTCTCGGCCAGCTTCGCTTGCAAGTCCTGACGACGCTTCCGCTGTCCTTGAGCCATCTCAGAATAGAATGCACTTTTATTCGCTTCTCTGAGTCGTCTTTGTGTAGTAAACAAAAGGTTCTCGATTTGGTGACGTTGCTTAGGACAACGGGCTAACTTTTACTTTCTCATATACGAAGTATATTGAGAAAGTATTGTTATCGCAAAAAAAATTCGGCCTCGAGATTTTTACGGAAATAGACGTTTTAAGTGTCGCTGAATCCGAAAAAGTTGTTTTCGCAATGCCATCTGTCTGTCTGTTACTGGCTCTGGAGCCTAAACGGTAGAGCGAAAATGAATGAAATCTCGTACTTAGGCATTTTATCGTACTGAGCAGAGTATATGAAGAAATGGTTGGCTTTGCTCAATAATTAAGGGAAGTTTATTCTACGCATTTTTAACAACAATTTGATTTTCTCAAAAACGGCTAACGATTTTGATCAAATTTCGTACAATTACTTTAGTTTACATCTTCAATAATACCGTATAGTTCATATTTATCAAAAAATGCTTAAGGCTAATTCATTCTAGGCAACTTTAGCAATAATTTGATTTTCGCAAAAACGGCTCAAACGATTTTGATAAAATCTGGTACAATTACTTGAGTATACGTCTGCAATAATACTACGTTTCATTTTTCTCAATGAATGAATATAAGGCTAGTTTATTCTTGGGCAACTTTAACAAAAATTGGATTTTCTAAAAACCGGCTGATACGATTTTCATTTTCTAAAATAACCAAACGACGCATTAGTATATGAGGAAGTTTGTACAATGTGTGCTGTACCGATTTTTTTCATGGCCCATGCGCAAGTGAACGTATGCTATGACTTTAGGAGGAAAAGTCGATCATATTAAAAGTGGTGTTGGGAACATGGAAATATCCAACGTATCTAAGAAAAAATATCCGGTCCTTTCTTATCTCGACTTATTATATTTCCTCCTCTTTTGTGGATTAGGTCATGGGTTTTAAATATGCGTATAGTTAGGGTCTCTTTGTGTTTTTTGCTATTTTTTCGTGGTCTTTGGCATGCTGGATAGCAAAGTTAGAAAGATGGTTCAAAATCATGCGGTAAGGTCAAAGAGAAACGTGCTAACTCTCAACATTCAAACTCATACGGGCCTCCGGGCTTCCCAGGAGGTGGCCATGCCACTGGTTCTCATAGCGTCGCGGTGCAAGATTTGCTCGATTTACCAAAAATGTTCGTTTCAGCGTCCACAAATTATTCGTGGCGAATTTTTTTTATGCCGCACCGAAGAATTTACCGATCGTTAACTTTGGGCCAACAAATCATAAAAATGTTTTTATTTAAATATTGTGCCAATATTTCTCGCATTTACAGATACGAAAATGCTTATCAAAAGTACTTATTCGCTCTTTTTGTAAAATTTCTGTGGTCTCTCCCAAGCAAATTATCATATTCGAAATTGCAAATATGATAATTTACGTTATAATTTTCTGAGCGTGCTTAAAAAATTGTTAAATTTATTTCATACGGCATATTACAGGTACTGCCGCTGTAAGGGTTTTCAGGTCAGAAATTTATTTTAAATCGTCAAATACTCGCTTTTAGTTGACAGCACAGCAATGCACAACCTACGTCCCGCAGACCGTATACGACCCTCGAAGCCACGATGAAAAAGCAATCCGAAAAATGTAATCCACAAATTCGTACTTTTTTATGAAATTTTTATAATAAAAATTCTAAGACTGGACAAGCTCACTTAGTTTTCATTTTTACTAAAAATGGAACCTCAGAATATATTAATAACTTCCGATTAAAACTCTAATCTGGCCCTCCGAATAATTGGCAATTTCACAACAGCTGCCCGCCGAAAGATTCGCAATCACCGATGTAGCCCGCCACGTAGAAAAGGTTGGACACCACCACTGGACCTAGCATGTAGTCCAACCAGGGCCGTCCCAACAGAGGCGCGGGGTAGAGAGCTGCATATCCGCAATTTATCCGACCCGACCCGGGGATATCCGAACGAAAAGTTGCGGTTCGGGTCGGATTATGCCTAACTTTTTGCGGATGCGGGTCGGATTCCGATATATAGCCTGCTGGTGCGGATCGGGTGCAGATACGAAAATCAGTATCCGTGCTGAACTCAAAATTCAGTGTCTTTAAGCATGAGAAACGATAATGTTGGTTGCACCCTTCTCCTACCCCTTCCAAGTCGATAGCCCCTAAGGCTTTGGGTCTCTTTTGACCCTTCCCCTACCTTTCGAGGGACGCGACTTTCTTCGGGGCCATTGGTGGGATTTTCCAAAACATTCTATACATTAAGAGAGGATCATTGATATGTTCAGCTGAGAGACATTTTCTTTTGGGTTTTGTTTCTTAGATGTTGCTCCAAATAATTTTTGCCTGCGGATACGACTTGTGCTTGCGGGATGGGTTGGGTCCTGCAATTTATTCCTGCGGGTCGGGTAATTCAGTAATTTTTGCGGGTACGGTTCGGATATGTAGCCTGCGGTCACGGTTCGGGTGCGGATACGGAAATCTGTATCCGTGCAGATCTCTAGTGCGGGGCCCAGGGCAAATCGATCTATGCGCGGCCCCGTTATCGTTAACCGCCAAATTAAATTTAGACTTTCCTTGCGGTAATATACAAGCGCGGGGCCTCTGAAATCGCGGGGCCCGGGGCGGTCGCCCCGATTCGCCATGCCCTACGGACGGCCCTGATTCGAACAGCACGTCATCAGTGTAGTCATTTAATACCTTACGAGCTTTCGAACTCAATAATGCACAAGACGGACATCGTCTGCGGAAATTCGTAGATTGTAAGCCGTGTTCGATAATTCAAAACCGAGTTCGCCTTAATAAATATTGGCATTGATTTCTGGTTTACTGCGATGAGGATTGGCGTTCTCTTGTTTTCGTTCCCTTCAACCGACATCATTCTTGATTATTTGTGGTATTCACTAACGTTCTGGTGGCCTGGAGCCAATAAATTCCGTCGCTAGCCAAGAATGTAATCCCATGTGCTAGCCAAGTAGAACGCACGAGCTTGAGCAGCAAACGATTATTGCGTTGACAGCAGAAGACGTTTTCTACGTAGCCTTCGAATGAAATGCAAAGGCGTTTCCTGCTGACTTGATGTGTGATTGGCGTCGGTGAATCTTCGCGCCCGATCTACGGAGATGGTATTAAAACGGTCGATGTGTATCCCCAGAGTAATAATTTTGCGCTGCAGAAACATTCGAATGTCTACGAGTTACAAAATGATAATGATTAATTTGGTGTTCAAATATGAATGAAGTTTTCCTGCTAATATCACTACAAATGGCATTATTTTGATCATAGAAAGCAGCAAGTTCGGGATTTTCTTCAGGCTAATGAGAAAAAGCAATATAAACGTGCTTTGCAAAAAGTTGAGATATCAGTTTCACAAATTAGAAAAACATTTATTATTTTTTACGAATATTTCATTATTTAAATTCAATCAACGTTTTAAACTAAATAAATCGGTACAATAATAGTGTTTAAAAGAAGGGGACAGAAATCAAGGTGCCCTGGTACCTATAGGTTACCGCCCTAAGGCAATTTATGAAATACATATACTACTACTCTGAATCAGTAAATCGTAAAAGTGTGGACAGTTAATTGGTAAAATATCTTATAAATCAGAACCTTACTGGATAAATATAAATACGGTTCGTCACTTCAGCCACGAGCCTTACTCTTTGTTGGGTAAAATTCTCAGTAGCTCAACTACCTTTGTTACTTATATCAAATTCTAAATTTATCATCTGGTCTTGCATCAGCTGGTACACGTATATCAATTTTTGCAGCTTTGCTACGCTGTGCCACATTTTCTGCTTAATGTCAGATTTCTTTCTCCTTATGAGAGAAAAAAATGGCCATCCTTACTGGTTATACCAAATATATTAATTATATTTATAGCTCACCTAATGGTTGGAATACGATTGCTGTCAAAGATAATTACGCTAGCTGTAAAGCAATTGAGGAGACCAGATGCGCATTTCGGCTACGATGTAGTCGTCTTTAAGGGTGATCCTTCTATCGTTCTTTTGTATAAAGCACGACGTAAAAATCGGAGACTTAAATCATTTCGAGGGATTTTTTTACGAGTTTTGATCGAGTTTTTTTTCTTAATTCGAGAGTAAAAGTTTCGACGATGATAAGCAGCTTGAAAATCCGACTCGGTCTTGAAAATGATGCAAAGACAACAAAAAAAGAATATAACTGCTTTGCTTCTACCAGACTGGTTAGGAAACTACTATTAACTTAATAACGTGGCAACATGGCACCGCAATATTAAATATAAAGAATATTGTGATTAATTTTTGAATATTTTTTAAGTCGATGCAATTCATATTATCAAGAGAATGCAGGATTGCTAAACAATGTTGTTTAAACTTTTCCTATTTGGATAGTAATTACTTCAGTTAAGCTTTGCCTCCAACTAACAATTTAATAGATATTTTGTGTACAGAATTGAGGGGTGTGAGGCAAAAACATGATAACCCACAAACTTATCTATTTGGAGCTAGGTTGCGTACAGAAAAGAAAAAACTTCAATTATGATTTTGGAAATTTGTTTGTCATTTTTGTAGTTCATAGTTTGTAACTTGCGTTTGTTTCTGATGAAAATATAATTTTGAACCAATAAAATGTCAATTTTCTCAAAACAGCATAAGTGTGGGTTACCACATTTTTGCCTCACAGCCCTCATTTCTACTGTGCTTTTCCAAATGGCAAAGGATATGGATGGGCGCTTATAATTTCGCGATAATCGTAATTAAACGGGAAATGAAAGAAACCTAATCCAGGTGGATCAGAGTTACCGCGTTTTTAACTTACTGATTATACCTTGTTTTCCGATACTTCTTATCGGCGGAATTACTCGCATATATTTCTATTTGTAAAGAAAACGTGGAATAATTTAATTAATTCTTTCTCAAACCATGGTGGATATATAGATCTTTTTTTCGTTCATTGCTTTGGATATCTGTAACAATTTTGTCGCCACTTTATATCGTTTTCTTGTATCCTGATGCTTATCGTCTCAATTCGAGCCATGTTCAGTATGAGGAAAAAAGACAGCATAAATCCTTCACCGTGGCACAGCAAACGGTTTGTGGATCCCCAATAAATGATACGGTTAGATAACGGTCACACACCTGGAAAAAATCGCCATTTTATCTATCCATTAGGGGAATGTATTAAACAAGCACATGACGATGGCGGCGAAAAGCGACTTGGCCCGCCTTAGGAGATGGTATTGACTCGTTAAATTATCGCGCTTCGTTGATGCCTTCTTGAATGGCACGAAAAAATCGCTTGCGTCAGCGTAAGACCGCCGGCGCCGCCAAGAATTGGCGTGAGAAGGCGGGAAATGGGAGACGATGGGGAGCGTAGGCACACTGCCGTTCTCGCTGTTCGGTAGGTGGTTGTCTGACGACCTTGGGTATCTCACCGGAGACAACCGTCTCTTGCAGTTTTCTTATTTCGCTTCCGCTGAATCATTTTATGTCTGGCAGAGAGAGGGAGAAGTAAAATTCCTGTTTTATTTGTTTTAAACCACGTTCAGTAATAGTTTCGCTGTTGTTGACACAGAGTAGGTACGTTATTCATCGTTTTGATAATCGAATTAGACCGTATATCGTGATGTCTCTCTACGGTAGGGCACTTCAACATTTTTTATGATCGCGTATCCCGTGGTACAATTTAGAATGATAATGAAATGTACAACACTTGTATTAAGATCGATAACTCATACTTGTAACGTTAAATTCACCGTTTTGGGTTATTTTCAAATCCGCTAATGTAATCTTTTATCCGTTAGTCCGTCCGTCCGTCACATTGGCGTAGCTAGGGTCTTCGGCACCCGGGGGCAAGAGATCTTGTTGGCGCCCCTAAGGCTAGGGCAACACGGTCGTTTTTTCGCGGGGAAGACTGGCGTCAAGATAACGCTACAAAATAGGTCATATGTTTCCTTATGGAATATGTCACACGGGCGTTTTTCGCCCGCGGGAGGAACGCATTCTCAAGATCGAACGCCGCGGCGCGCCGGACGGATGGGCCAGGGCGCGTTTCGAAAGCGTGGCGATGACGTTTGAGGGTGGCCACATGGAGCGTTTTCCCGACGCCCCTCTGTCGCGGGAAAAAGTATGAAATGTATGCACGTGCAACGCTATCTGTCGGTCGTTTTATTACCGGCTCCGTCTGGCATTCGAGTTTTTCAACGATCGTTTCCGAACGCCTCGTGTGGCCGCCTTTAGGCGTCTAATTGCATCGGCGGTTTCTTCACGCTCACCATCGCCGCGAAAAACGCCCGTGTGGCCCTAGCCTAAGGGTTAGGGCAGGGCCGGCCTTAGGCCAATTGTACCTATTGGACCCAATCGGGCCCCGCGGCTAAGGGGGCCCCACAATGGTGTAGGGGCTCCAAACTGTGTATTGGTGATGATTCTTTTTAGTCCCATCCATACCCAAGTGGTCTCATGAGAGGCCATCTGATGCTCTCAGGATGCAGGAAACTACGCCTTTTAGATGTAGGGGCCCCGCCAAAAGTTTTGTAATTGGGCCCCGCAATTTCTAGGGCCGGTCCTGAGTTGGGGGGGTTACATCTCCAGTCCGGGCCATAAGACCCTTTTTCTTGCTGCCAAGTTCCAGGGAGGATGGGTTTACGGGGTCTTCTGTACTCAATTTAGCGTGTTAGCGTATTTAGGCAATTCCCTGTTTTGCTATCCCATTAGGGTGGCTCTGGAAAACTCATGCATGCAACAAACATATTTGAATGGGAAATTGAATCATGGAAATCAAAACCCCGTAAGTCCAGAAAACCAATTTTTTCAGGAGGCACTAAAAATTGCGTCAAGGCTAAAATTTAATCACATACCAACTCACTCACAGTTCTTTACTGAGTGTCTGCCTACTAAGTCGCTGATCAGTCCAGGAGAATCATATGGGTACATATTTCCCTTACATCCCAAGTCGTAAGAATGGCCAACGTAAGGCTTTTTTGGAAAAATATTACATGATTTTGAGCCTAATCAGAGAGGTTGGCTAGCGCTGTCATAGAGGGGTTTCCACAGCTTCCAGCGTTCACATGTCCCCCATTATTGAGTAGGAATTGACGTGTTTTTTGTTTCTAGAGTATGTTTACAGAACCAAGAGTATACTCACTTCTGATGGCGGAAACAGAAAATTCTCAAGAGGGAGAAGGCTTGCTTACAAACGGCATACCCCATAAATCAAAGAAAAAATGTCATATTCCTGAGGTGATGAGAGCCTTTCAGCTGGCTCGTGTATATCGTTTCGTTTCTTCGATCATCGGTTGCAATAACAGGCCGTCTTGCGACAGCATCCTCCAGTAGCGCTTTATTTTAAGGGGCGCGGGGGCGCCAAATTAAAAAAAACGTGCTTAATTTTTAAAGTTTATGGCAAAAAGTATGAGTTTGAGAGGGCGCAAAAATTTACTCTGCCTACGGGCGCACATGTCTTAATTAAAGCGCCCCTGGCATCCTCACTCATCTCAGCCGTGTTCCCAGCTGAGTGCAGTCGTCGGAAGAAAAGATATTTTTTCGGCACTCAGCATATTGGTACGTGTAGAGATGGTTTACTTACAAATGATATACCACCACAATCACCGAATAAACCTAATATATCCGAGATGATGATAGCCTTTTAGATGACTCATGTATATTGTTTCGTTGCTTCGTTCGTCGGTTGCAATAACAGACTGCGATTAGAAAATTATTTTTTTCGGAGTGTCTATAGGAGAAGGAAATGAATACGTAAGACAAAAGAAATGCGTACAGTGAGAAGAAACAGTCCCAACACAAAGAAGTCATTCATAACACCCCAGAAGAGAAAGAAAAAATCTCGTTATCTGCGTGCGCTTTCGAGCGCCTCGTGCCGTAAGGTCAGATTAGGTTCGGACGCGTCATTCCGGAAAGGGTTAATCAGCTAGGATATTACGTTATTTTATTACCTCCTAGAGAATATGCTTTCACCGATAAAAATCGGTCCGTGAGTTTGCGCCCCTTAAGCCCTGCAACTGCCCCTCTGCCCCCCCCCCCCCCCCCTCGCTACCCCAGGGTCCGTCACACTTCCGTGTCCGCTAAACCAGTGGTTCTCAACCTTTTGCCTCTTGCGTCCCACCTACCGCCTTTTCAAGAAACCCTGGTCCCACCATTATATAATGAAAAACCTCACTTTTTCTAATAAATCTATTTCTACGTCGATAAGCATATAAGTAGTAAATTAATAATTGGTAGACACAAAGGAGAAGATCGAAATAAAAATGATTTACTTGGTAATTCCAGAAAAAATTATTTATTTATTTTTAAGTTAATTTTTGTGGAATTACCAAGTAGATCTTTTTTATTTCGACAATATGAAGAAATTCCATCAAGAAACGCCTGAGACTGTTAACTATATAAAGGAGAAGGTGCCAGAAAGTCTAACCGATTTGGGTGCCAAAATGTCTTCAGCCAGCTCTGGTCCCACCTAGACGGCTTTCAAGTCCCACCTGTGGGACGCGTCTAGGGTTGCCAGACTTTTATTTGGCATTTGCGGGACAGTGTACAAATTTTTATTTGTCATTCGCGGGAATCGCGGGACAGCGTACAATAGTGATAAAGAATATTATATATGTATTCTCTAAGGAGGAGGATTTTGCCAAAATTAGACAACAAAGAAAACTTTTTTCAGTAGATATAGATTTCAACATAGAGAATTCCTTTTTAAACAATGTTGCAGCAACAGAATTGACCTTGGGCTGGTAGAGGTGGTAGCATCTTTAAGCTAACCCACATTATGTCAATCACTTTGTAACAGAATTAAAGGTGCTCACTATCTCGCTTCGAGCGACGATGTATAAACACGATCCTGGTATTACATGAAACAACCTTTTCTTCCTTCCGTGGGTTATGCAAGGTAACCGACGTGGCAGCACTATAGTACATAATATGTTAGTTAACAGTTTTAAAGCAGTTTTTCATGCTGCATCATTTTTATCCTACCGGCCCTTTTATGCTTTAATAAGTTTATTTAGTGATTCGTGCTTTAATATTGTTGTCCCTTGCGGTTATTCACCTTTCGAGTTTTTATCAATTAGAATAATAACATTTCTGACCCTGTGCATACTTATTCAGGAAAAGGATATTCAATCTATCTTCCCAAACACTGACATTGCAAAAAAATATTTTTATGTACGGCTGCTTCAAATTGCAGTGCAGAACGATCGTTATCGACGTTGTGAAAAATTAAAAACTATTTACGATGCAACAATGGTCGTAATTATAGAGTCGAACAATATTCTAGGCGACATGGTCGTAATTATTCTGTTGCTACCATCTAGTGGTCGCAGCTGCTAAATTAAAAACAAAATATGTTGCTTCGTAAGAATAATAACATGACAAAACGCAAGGTAAAATTTAAATAACATAAACTTTTTGCGGGACATTTTTATCGTGAGGCGGGACGCGGGATTTTATAATAGACTTGTCGACCGGTTGAGAAACACTGCGCTAAAGTACTTCTGCACCATTCAAGTTAGAGCAATCAAGTTTTGAGGGATTTTTCATGGCCATAAGTTGAAGTCCCGCGGTTGAAATTTGGAGACTCCAGGGACAGCCTAAGGAGTGATGTCATTTCATTAGGGTTGTTGCTTTATCGCAAATGAAAATTGGACTTTTTGGTTTTTTATTATTTATTTTGTAAAATATTCTCCTGAAAATACCATTTAGAGCTTGTAGAACGAATTAAGTTGTCGCGTATACGTTTTGGTAATGTGAGCAGTTTTATCGAAAAATGATTGTAAAATGCGTCTAATTATGATCCGTTGCGATTACTCCCACTCGTTTACCTTGCCAACATAAGGGTAAAAAATTTTAGTCGACATTGCTTAACCTAAAGTATACTTACCACAGATGCTCGAAAAGAAAGTATTTAGTTAAAATACTGTTGGACTTTGCTGCTAGCTAGAAATTTTTATTAACGTACGTTTTCGGGAAAATATCTAGGCGGTGACTCCGTCAGAAGAGATTATCTTAATGCAAGCCGATTTCTCGGAAATGAATGCTATCACACTGCCAGTGATAAAAAGAGGAACATCTTTTTCGGGATACAATTTTTTAAATATATATTACGTTATCATAACGGTAGATTAAATTACGTGTTCAGTATGAGCAAAATTGAGCACATCTGGATAAATTCTGTATAATAGGATGAAAAAAATTAACTGAAGGTTACGTAACTTGTGCTCTATGATTACGGTTTTTTATGACTAGTCTGGCCTAATTTTTACATATATTTAGCGTACTATTTGCATATTGTATCACCATTGTTAATTTTAAAGATTATTCGCAAATTTCACTCATTTTCTTAAAATTACGCAATTTAATTCTTGTAATTCACACTACTTTATGAGAACTGTGGGGTCTGTCTGCCCCTGGCCTCTCCACGGCCCAACCCCGTGTGATTGTCGGCTGTGCCGCCGGGGTAACTCAAGCAACTTAACTTAACCTTTTTCGTCTCGTGCCCGCCTTCTGATCTTCTAAAATCCCCTCGCCTCTTTCCCTCCAGAAAATTTTCTTTAATGTTTTTAAGGGTTTTATCAAAAAAATATTTGTAATTTTTGTTTTATTAGCCCGTTGCGTATCCGCGTGAGCAACTTATGATACGCGACACTGCAACGCGTCCCGTCCACACTGCCGTGATGATACGGGGATACGCAACAAGTGTGTACCCACCTTTAGAGAGTAGTGGTGTTGCTATGTGATTTGCAAAAGTCAGATTGAATGGGATCTTACAATTGATCCTCATTAAGAAAAAGCGTGATGTGCTCATGTACTAAGTTTTCTAACGCTTTTGGTAAGATAGATTAAAATCTGATTGGGCGAAAGTCTTTGATTTCAGTCGATTTTGATTTCTTTGGTAATGGCCTTACGAGAGCATACTCCGTTGCATTGGAAATTTTGCCTGAGAGAGGGAGCTATTAAATATACTAGCTGTACCCGCGCAATGTTTGCTCGGTTTTTTTCAATTAATTTATAAAAAAATTAAGATGTGTGTAAAATAAGTTGATCTCTCCCTCACCAGGGGCGGCCATTCATCCTTTCCAATGCGAATTTGCGAAAATGGGCGGCGAGATATGACCCGTCTCTTCCCATCTAATAAACTCAACCCGATTGTTTTCACCCCCCTCTGGACGCTCGCCTTCTATGAATTTAACTATAGCAACTTTTTATTCTTCTTAAGGCGCCTATTTTCCTCGATAGCACTCTCCCGCAATTCAACCATAGTCATTATCCGAGGGACATGGTTGAAAATTTTAATCAAAGAGCTAACAGCTATATCTCTTACGAAAATTTATTATTTTACAAAATATTTTCCGTTGACTCAATTCTTTTACGTATATCTAATAAGAAAGTCATTTCCTGTAGTCACAGAGTTGCCGTGTAATAGTATGACGGTATGATGGTGTTAATGAAGGCTGAGATAAGTAATCACATGGAAACAGGGCTAACCTATCCTATAAAAAAAAAATCGCAATGAAATTTTGATTTGTTAGGGGCGGCCAAATCAAATCTCGCCCACACCTATCAAATCTCACGGGCCGGCCGTGTAATAAGGATATTATATCTTTTATAATAATGCTTACTCTCTTTGCATGTGTAGGCTTTAACACAATTATTATTAATATTGTAATACATCAAAGGTTTAGTTTTAGTTTAATTAGGAATACTCAAATTTCATGTAATGAAGTAGGGGTTGGAATGTTTAAATATTTAAAATTTACCATTTTGCTAATTGGTGGTCATATATATATATATTAGGGGGCAATCCCTCTGCTCGCTGACGCTCGCCAACCCCCCTCCCCCCCACACTTTGCTCGCTGTTTGTTCGTTCCTACCATGTACCTATTGGGTTTAGATTACTTTAACGGGAATATGTTTTGAATATGAGTTTTATGAATATATTTTATAAGGGATTTGTTTGGTTTTTAATAACAAATTTAAAAAATTAGTTGAATGACACTATAAAAAATAAACTTATAGGGCTGAAATTCCCGGAGATTAAAAATGGCTAAGGTATAGAGCGTTAAAGAGAGAGAGAGAACCATAAATAGGATTTTAGGGTACTTTCGTATTAACGGGGAGCCCAACTTAAAAATATAAATACGGAACAAATACCATTTAAATTGTTTTATTTTTTAAGAACAACATTAAAAGAAACCAATTAACATTTAGATGATTTGTTATAGATAACAATTGAAAAAACAATCACATTTTAATTTCTGGTGGCCAGTATTTAGCAATTTCTTCTATAGTGGTATCAAAAGCGTCTCGACTGATTGGCCTGTCGCGACATTTACAAACCCGATCACCGGACATGGGGGAGGGATAGTTTGGTTCAGCGAGACAAAGCCGAAGGCTCGCCAATATCCTCTCCATTTGCAGCGCAACAGTCAAGCGAGATATATGTAATTCCTCTGTTGACTACAGATATCTTGATAGAAACCAATCGGTACTTACGTATTAAGTTGGGCTCCCCGTTAATACGTAAGTACCGATTTTAGTATCATAGATAAAAATATAAATAACGTGAATACTGGGTTCGATTTATTTGCATTAAATTCATATCTTTGCTCATTTCGAGCAAGTTTTAATCTTATTTTCGATCTTTAAGCCTTTATTTAAGTGCATATGCACGGAAATTACCGAGCACAACAATACCGGTTATTATTAAAATGTTAAAAAATTTACCAAAACTCGAGTATAAATTCAAAATATAAGCGAATTCGAATGAGACTGAGTATTCGACGGTAAGAATAAGAATTCTCATTCATTTTGGCTTGTTTTAGCGCAAATTTCATGTCGGTAACTTAATTTTAAGATATTTTAAAGAGTAAAAGAATGAAAGCCTTCAAACCAAAAAGGTGATTTTTACGTGTTATCTTATGGGAAACGACATTCGCCCTCTGGAGTCGAACCCTTGACCTTTTTCGAACGTAAAGATTCATTAACACTGAAATCCTGAGAAATTTCAGGCTTCTGAGTTTATTTCTAATCGAGTTATTCACAAAATTAGAGCGTTACGCATCGTGACCATTACGATTTTACTAGTGTCTAGAACGTCAAAAATGACTGGAGTAAAGATTCGATCGTTCAAGTTATTTATGGAGATCAAATTGGCATCATAAACATAAATTGTATTGAAAGTCATTTCCCTCTCCTTCATTCCCACTCTCTTCCCCTCTCTCCTTTCCCTCTCCCTCTACCTCTCTCTCCCTCCCTCCCCATCCCTTTGTCCCCTCCCTCTCGTATTAAAAGCAATCAAAGCACGTTTACACCCATAAGGATTGAAATAAATGATATCGAGGTCTAACAATGGAATTGGTAAGCAAGGCAACATCCCCTTAAAATTGCTAGTTTTCCTCAAACTGTGTGAATTAAAAGTTTAAATTGCGCGATTTAGAACTGTAGGCGGAAAAAGACGAACAGAATAAGAACCTTTATAATGTTTTATTCAAAAGTTCATAGGTCAATTCTTTCTAATTTTAATCACAAAAGAATGAAAGCCTGCGCGTCGAAAAGTTAATTTTTACATGAAATTACCTGTTATCTTATTGGAAAATTAATTAGTGCTGCCAATATAGGGGATTAACATTTTTCCATAAGATGTGTATGAATCGATTTCTTGATTTGTAAGGTATTCATCCTTCAAGCATCAAAATACGTAAATATGGACCGAATTTCTTCGTTTTTGCTTTATTCGACGAATAAAACTACACTATCCTATTCCTGCGATGTTTACATGTAACACGGTCCAAGTTTTCAGAAACACGCTATTTGTTTCGAAATTTTGTGGATTTTTCTTATCCCTCCCGAGCGTTGCCAAGGCGGCCGTCATTGTTACGTCCGATTCAGTTAGCTTCGATGAAGCTTACAAATAGACGAAAGTTTAGCGTTATTCGATTCGCACTTTTATTTAAGCGACGAAACGATCGATGTTTATGGATAGCAAGGTAAATAGATACTGATTATTATTTAGGAAACTGTGTGTGGTAAGCGTTTATAACGATTCACGAAAGCAATTGAACCTTCTTTCGTCTATTGAATACTGGAATATTACATTTTTGTAAGTAAAATCATTATATTCTACATTTTAATGTTTATTAATGTAAATAAGCTCACGTATCTGGTGTACATTTACCGGAGTCAGTGTTCAGTCATGGACAACTGTACGTTGCTTTTTCACGGGTTTCTTGCTTACAAGACATAAAAGTAAATATTTCAGAAATGAAGCTGGATTTGGCGAAAGTGATATGATAGGAAATACGATTATCGTTATACATATTTGAATGCAATAGCCTCGGAAACGCATTGTTACTATCCCTATTTTTCAAATTCTCATTTCTCGAGAATTTTTTTTCCTCATATTCGAGAATCTCGAGTGTCGAAAAAAATTTCTCGAGATTTCGAGATTCTCTGCAAGACATAGGAATGAACCGTCCAGTAGGCAAGTCTTTGTAATAGATACAAGACATAAATACTTCCTACGTTGTAAACGCATTAGACGTGAATGTTACGTTGCTACATTATACTCGAAAAGCGTTGGAGGATTTCATTTAGCACTCATAAGTAATAATTGCCAACCAGTAGGCCGTAGTGTTTCCCAACCGTTTTATACCCGTGCCACCCTTAAGCATGGGCGGATTAAGGAGGATGCACAGGGGGCAGTGCCCCGGGCAATTGCTTAGGGGAGCACCGTTGAGGGAGGCGACCTCTCCCGGCGACAGGACAAATACTCTTATCAAGATCCGTCTTACAGCAGGAGCGGCAACTCTGTTCAAAGCAGGGCATCAAACCGGAACCGAACCGAAAACCGAAACCGGAAAAAACCGTTATTTTTCCTGGAGTGAAACCGAACCCGAACCGAAAAAAGATTTTCCTGAACCCGAACCGAAACCGAAAACCGTTATTTATTTCGTTCCATATTTTTCGGTTCGCATAAAAAGTGGGAGCGAAAGAAGGGTTTTTCCGTTTGCTTTAGTTTGAGTCTTTCTGAAAGCCTCACGTTTAGAAACCGAATAAGATTGGGTTTTTCTTGAGAACACATTCTCCTCAGCCTTGGGAAGGATGTGTCTTTGTGATAATATCTGTTGACTCAATAGTGGGATTTTCCATATGCATCTCAATACATAGAGAGAGGGTCTACAATACATCCTGCTGAGATTACCTGTTAAGGCGGGTACACACTTGTTGCATATCCTCATCGTATCGCCGTAGCGTTGCAAGTGACTGATACGCTACGGTGCCACGAGCTAAACTTGCATCCTGTTGCCTCACGGCGTTACCGTATCCTCCAAGCGTTACACCATGGGGTTCCCAGTTTGATACGGGAACCCGAATGAGAAACGTCTTTGCAGCTAGCAGCAGCTTCGTACATTTATATACATTATGCTCTGAAGAAAAAGAAAAAATCTGATGTGGCCAACACATGACTTTCTTCATATTTGGAGTATAGATATTTAAATTATTATGAATAGCACTATAAGGCAAAATTATTATTTCGTATCGTAAAAGAATACAGTCGTCCTTATTGCCGTAAATTATATTTTGAATATGTTTACAGAATTCACCGCTAAATGGTGCTGGCGCTATATGCTGGTATTAAGATAAAGCGAAATATCTCCGAAATGGATGGTTCTACGAAAATTTGTTTCAAACAAAACTTGGAAGAAATATTATTCTCTCCAACTTTGGTCCTTTCGAAGATTACCAATAACGATGTTTTTAAGGAGATATTTGACGGAAACCGAAAAACCGGTTATTTATAAATAACTCCTAAACAATAACTGATATGGAAAATTGCTTGAAATAAAAGATGTAGGAAATTACATTCTCTATAATACTTGTTTCAATTTGTATATACAATAATTATGTTTTAACGGAGAAATATCGCAAAAACCGAATCGGGTTTCGAATAAACCTCAACTTCCGGTTAACCGTTATTGTTCAAAAACTAATCAGTTCTTTGTGCTCATGCTAAAGTTTTATATATGAAGTTTGGTAACGATATGACAAGTACTTTTTGAGTTAGAGCGCCCACAATCACATACACACGCACACACATACATCATTCCGAAAATAGTCTAAACGTGTTCTAGGGAACTCAGAACGTGTATTTCCGTTGAAATCTCGAAGTCGATTTTTTTCGTGATCACAATACTTTCCCATTACTTCGTATGGAGAAAGTAAAAACAGCGACGGTGGTGGCAAACGCAACTCTACTCAAGAAGGGAAGTGTACAGTGGTTCAAATTTATTATAAGTCAGTGGGTTATATAAAAATTTCACCAGAATGTCTCCCAGTGAATATGAATTTTTAATTCAGTTGATCGGGGAAAATATACTTGTCGGTGAGGATCTACTCATAAGGGTGATACTATACGAGGATACGCAACAAGTGTGTACCCGCCTTTAAACGAGGCTACTGGAAAGGAACTTGGGCGGTACTTTGAAGACAGCCTCTAATTGTCTTGCTGCCCTCCCCCCGAGCATACCCCGTAGAGTGTGTTCCCGGCAAAAATATTTACCGATTCTTAACTTGGATTTTCCTTAAAGTTTGAGGTTATTGTCCCCATATACTTTCATTCCCTCTCCATATCCACTGAACCCTTGTATTCTGGTAGTCATTCTCTAAAACTTATGATCGCTCCGCATTCGTGGTTTTGAGATATTCTTACTTCGGTTATCCTTTGTTACAGGTTAGTAAATTTCTATTTATTTTATAGAGTGCATCTTAAAATGAGCGCACATATTCGTATTGGTTGCTTAAAACTGAGGAGAAATTAAATATGAATGCCAATTAGTTATTTTTAGTGAAATATTTTGCCGACTGCAGAAACCCACGTTAGAGACTCCGCCTGAAGAAAGTTCACGACAGGACGATTAAGTCTTATTTTCTTTTTGTTTGCATGTTTCATTGCAGTGTAATATGTAGATTTACGTAGATGTTTTTTATTTGCTGCCGGGTGAAAATCACGTGCTTTCGCTTAGTAATAATTTTTCGAAACGTTACTTATCATTTCAATTTCACGAAATAATGAAGTTTAACATTCTCACACTACTTAAGTGATTAAAAATATTCAGTCATCGTAAATTTGTATCATGTTAATAATTCTCGGACCCTCAATTTCTGCGGGCGTCTTCCTCATAAATATGTTATAGATTTTTTCATCCATTTATGTAATCTCTTAATGAAAAAATTAAGCCGTGCATTTACAGTTTTTACTATAATACGAGCAGTGGACGTGATCTACAAATTGTTATTGAAAATAACGTAATATCATACTTAACTTACTGGCACGATTGAGATAACGCGATCACTTATTTTACCTCACGATTTGTAAATGAAAATATTAATAATTCATTATTAGGCATTCCAGCTTTAGCGCATATTAGCTTCGGTCTGTCCGCCCTTCTATCAGGATGCAATTTTTTTCCGTAGCTATTCAGCGGATTTCGATAAAATTTAGTACTAAGGACTAAGCACAGTAAATTAGAAAATGAGATGAATGCTTTGCATAACATAATAAGTTTAGAATACTCTATCCCAGAAAACGTGCTCATTTATAATTTACTTTATACTTCCTAATATGTTGAAATCATTTACGGCGCATGTATGGTTTGTAAATATTCATTTCAAAATATAATCTTAAATAAATAAGATACATACTAAATATTCACATTTAAATAATTTATTTACGCGTTTTGATTGTGTTTTTTAAATATCACTATTTTTATAGTGAAGATGTATTTGATTTAATAAGAAAATTACTTAATTAATAAATCAATTCTTGAAAGTTTCCTGAAAATGTTTTAAGGTCGGAGCGAAAAAAACCGGTTCGAACCGGTTCACTGACGCTTGCCGGAGCGAAACCGGAACCGAACCGAAATTTTGAGTTTTGAGTGAACCGGAACGAAAACCGGAGCGAAAAAAATTACGGTTCGATGTCCTGGTTCAAAGAGATTTTGCGAAAAAGGGAGATAGGTCAGGGGAAAACCAAGGGCAACACCCACAATGTACTCTTTATGGCCCTTGGACACACTACGTGCGGATACAGAAAAGAAATAAAACAATAAACGGAGAACCTCGCAGCATTTGCTCCTTTTTGGGTTCTTTTACAGCGCCACTTGGGGATTCCCATTATGTTCCATGCCCAAATCAAATGCGTCCGGAAGGTCACCGACCAAAGAGTAGAATAGCAATATAGCGAGCAAATTTTCTGTCCCACACTCTGGTAAATCCTTCCTCTGAGGAAATTCTACCAGCGGCGGCTATGACTGGTAAGACCTTTATTTGAAACAAATACCGCTCTCAGTTGGATAGCTACTTCTAAAAATCAATCAATCAATTGGGGGGACCTTGTGACTTCAAACGACTCCAGCGCTAGAAGGCTTCTCAGTCTAAATCACAAAGCAAGGGAGAAGAGAAACCTCTCCTCCATACTACCTTTTTTAATAGGTCCCCTCTTGGGTGCAGTAGGGTGCGTTCCCACTCCACAGTTCCCCGTGGCCCTTCATCTCCATCGGCCAGTCCCTTGGTTTTTCCATCTTCCGTTCTAGGAATCCACAATTTTGTATTTTCCAATAATTTCACTAGGAACGTAGTGGGCGGAAACAGATGAAAGCGAAGAAGGATAGGGAAAGGGAAACTGGTCAGTTCTACTTTAACATTCAGTCACGCAGGAGTCCGTGCATGATAGACTGTGCTAGAGGTTTCGTGGATCTGCGATTTGTATATATCTCTGAAAATGATTCATGTCAAGATCGAAGGTGAGTTCTCCCAAAGTGAAATAAGAAATACTGCATCTTATTCAATGACGGTTTGTTTTATTCTTTCGCGGAAATGCTTATGTTAGACATTTTTAGATTTTATATAGATAGATTCTTCGAGATGAAGGCGTCCATTTCTGGCTGTAGGAACATTTCAGATGCCTAACTGAAGTTGGATTAGAAGAGGTGTCTGATTTTTATACTTATAATTTATATATCGTTAGTAAATTTCAGAAGTTAAAAGGAATATTTCTCGATTCTTTCAATTAAGTACTGTTGATAGTAACATTTTTATTTTAAAATTATTATTTTACCATATTGAATTTTATTAATTTCTCTAGTTTTATAACTTTTATTTTGTCTCGTTTCACAATCATGAGATAACTTCGATCAATCCGTGCCTACTGCAAGGGTTTTCATGAAGTTAGGTAGAATTTAAAAAGTTGAGAACATTAGAATTTCCAAGTCAATTAAGGATATCAAATTAGTACATTAATTCGGTCTTTTATGCATATCTTCTTATATATAATTTCCGAAGTGTCCGTCTGTCCCCCTGTATCTCACAAGCAGTTTGTCGTAGAGATATGCGGTAAACTGCACTTTTTTCTAGAGGCTAGTAGATTTCTAGAAAACTATTTTCATTTTCGTAAACTCCTGGGTTCGAGTCCCGGAGAAGATTATATTTTCCCATGTTTACATGGGATTTTCGATTTTTCAGAGTGCAAGGTTTTTTCCATTGCAAAGTTGTAGGAAATAAAATATTCTACAACTTTTGTTCTAAACATTTTCTCATAAAACCCGTCGTTTAGAAGATATCTAACTTTTTTTTGTGATTTAAGGCAAGATTCGGATTCCATTTAAATAACTCAAAAAGTATTAATCAGATCAGACCCAAAATTTATATTCATAACCTGTGTTGCAATATTAAAAATTGATAAGGCTTTGGGTGAGATGCTGTAACCGAATGTGGGGTGTTTTGGGACCCCAATTTTGTTTTTTCCAAATATTCCCCTTATTATTCACTTTATGGAAAAGTTTTAAATTATAAAGTTGTAGAACATAAAATTATCTACAAATTATGTTTGGAACGTTTTTCATAGAGCCTTTAGTTTATGAGATATTTAATTTATTTGTGAATTAAAGCAACAATCGAATTTCATTTAACGACAGTTAGCGTGTAGACGGCAATTAAAATTTTCATTGTTGCAATTAGGTTGTTTTCCAATTAAAACCAATTTTTAGCGCAAATTATTGACGGATTCGAATTCATTATTAAAAATAAACAACCTCATGCTTTCAGCCACCCTCCAGTCTTTATTTCAAAGTTCTACCTTAATTTTAACTGATTTAAAAATGCAATTTTATATAGTCCTGCAGGGATGTTTACTCTTTTCTTATGGGGATAAGAAATGCAATATTGTAGCCAAAAAATGTCCTCTAAAAGTTGACGTTTTGGAATTTAGTATTTTGAAACTTTTCTGTGTTTAAAATTAATTTTTTTAAATTCAGAATTATTATCTTCCATTGCCACTTTTTAAGAAAAAAATATTTTATGAAAGTTTTCACGAGCAGTTGCTTTCGCACTCGAGATTTCTCGAGAATTCTCGAGACTGAAAATAAATTCTCGAATTCTCGAGAAAAAAAAATGTAGGGAAAAAAGAGACATCTCTAATCTCGAGAATGAAAAAAAGTCGAGAAATCACAATCTCTAATTGTTACAAGCAAATATGATTAATTGTTAAGAAAAGCTAATTGTAATTTAAAAAGTATCTACTATATATTTTAAAGAGTTTGTATGTTGTGCTGTAGTAGATTCACTAAATCCGTTGAAATTCAACGGGCAATTCTGCTAGTACTTACATAATTGTGTTATTAGAGAATCATAGCATCTATATTCAACATAAGATTAAAATGAAATGTTAAAAAAATTAATATATTCCGCAATTCTTTTGCGTGCCCGTAAAATCAATTAATATTCCATTAAAATGTATCCTACTTAATGTGAAATGAATGCATATCGGAGTTGCATCAAAATTAATCCACATGAAGGCTGTGATAATAATATATTAAATTACAAAATACCGAACCCCGTTACACAATAAATATCCGAAGAGGTTAAAGCGGTATTGAACCATTAGAGGTCAGTAATCTATACATTCAAACGCAATGGCAACAGCATCGGACGTCATTCTCAACCGCGGCGAATCAATCGCGTTAAAGTTGAAAAACTATCTCGAATGTTCTTCGTTTTAAATCTAAAACTGTTTATTGATCATAACAGTCTCTCGACTTTCCTCAGATACGTTGTGCGTCACCACCCGTGATCCGCTTAGAAAGAAAGGCCACATCAACATTTGTTATAGAAGTAACTAACGCTCACGTATAAGAAATAATGGTAAAAAATCTGATGTGGCCAACTCATGACCTTCTCCATATTTGGGGTATAGATACATATTTAAATTATTATGAATAGCATTATGAGGCAAAATTATCATTTAGTATCGTAAAAGAATACAGTCGTCCTTACTGCCGTAAATTACGTATATTTCGAATATGTTTAAAGAATTCACCGCTACATGGTTGTGGCGCTCTATACTGGAAATTTACGAATAAGCAAAATATCACCGAAATGGATGGTTCTACGAAAATTTGTTTCAAACAAAACTTGGAAGAAATATTATTCTCTACAACTTTGGTCCTCACGAAGATTACCATTAACGATGTTTTTAAGGAGATATTTGACGGAAACCGAAAAACCGATTATTTATAAATAATTCCTAAACAATAACCGATATGGAAAATTGCTTGAAATAAAAGATGTAGGAAATTATATTTTCTACATTTTTTGTAATGGTCAATGTATACTATAATGACGTATTATCGGAGAAATATCGCAAAAACCGAATCATTTCGAATAAACCTTGACTTCCGGTTAACTGGTATTGTTTTCAGAAATACGCTATTTGTTTCGAAATTTTGTCGTTTTTTCTTACCCCTCCCGAGCGTTGCCAAGGCGGCCGTCATTGTTACGTCCGATTCAATTAGCTTCGATGAAGCTTACAAATAGACGAAAATTTAGCGTTATTCGATTCGCACTTTTATTTAAGCGACGAAACGATCGATGTTTATGGATAGCAACGTAAATAGATACTGAGTATTATTCAGGAAGCGTTTATAACGATTGATGAAAGTAATTGAACCTTCTTTCGTCTATTGAATACTGGAATCTTACATTTTTTGTAAGTAAAATCATTATACTCCACATTATAATGTTTATTAACGTAAATAAGCTCACGTATCTGGTGTACATTTACTGGAGTCAGTGTTCAATCATGGACAACTGTACGTTGCTTTTTCACGGGTTTCTTGCTTACAAGACATAATAGTAAATATTTCAGCGAGACATAATTACACAAGAAATGAAGCTGGATTTGGCGAAAGTGATATGATAGGAAATACAATTATCGTTATATTTGAATGCAGTAGCCTCGGAAACAGATTGTTACAAGCAAATATGATTAATTGTTAAGAAAAGCTAATTGTAATTTAAAAAGTATCTAATATATATTTTAAAGAGTTTTTATGTTGTACTCTAGTAGCTTCACTAAATCCGTTGAAATTCAACGGGAAATTCTGCTAATACATTACATAATTGGTCCGCATTGGCGTAATGAGATAGATGAGAAGATTTCGTAAAATGATGTCGGCGAATTTCATATTTTTATTTATGATAAATTAAAATGCTTTTCTTACTTGGTATACATTTAAAATTTTTTTTTAAATGTTAGAGTTCACTGACCGTTGCTTTTCGATATTGCTGCGGCCGGCGAACTTGCTTGTGTTGATACTGTTTGTTGATATTTCGACTAAAAAACGAATAAATGACCTCTTGACTATATATTTTCTAATTCCTAGGTTTTGAAAAGATGACGTCATTTCTCTAAAATCCCAAAAAAGTTAAATTATTCGCTCATTATTCTTCTATAAGGAAATTTTCTTTTTGATTCAGAAATTCGTCAATTGTAGAGATAAATGTGGAATATTTTCAGGAATACTAGATCCTTGTTTTAATTTATGGACGACGTTTTCGTGAGAAATTAATGGCTCATGTCCAGTGGCATAGCGTACATGTAGCAAACCGGTACAATGCACAGGGACCTCCAGCCAAAGAAGGTCCCCAAATGACCCTGACACTATATGTTTCATGATAAAATTAATGATAGGAGCCCCAAATCAAATTTTGCACTGGGACCCCATAAGAGTTCGCTATGCCGCTGCTCATGTCGAATAACTGGGACCATCTCCAATACTGACCGAACCACCGTATCAAATACAATAAAACTACGTTAATTTTACCAGTTTGAGTGGCATTGGATTCCCTAAATTTGATTCGACGATCGGTAAATTCTTCTATTATCCGAGGATTAGGTTATGAAGCAATCATCCTGTCTTCTAATATATTTTTATTCGCAATAAGCCAGCGTAAAGATGCTGATTCATGTGATTGACATTAAATAGGTCTCGATATACATAGAGGTCATTCCAAAGTCTAAACGATATAATGCGCTGTAACAGTTTTACTTTGCGCAAAAATAGGCTTATCTGGTTCAGTTGCAATAGCGTTTTAATGATGCCTCGAAAGGAATTGGTACACGTTTATTTTATCGGTTTATGCGTAGTTATGTCCAAATAATATTGAGAGGTGATGTAAAACTCCTCCCATCAGCAGCGCGTATTTTCTTTAAATATTACGTCGCAGTTTCATAGAGACGTGCTCGAAAGTTTCCAAATTCTCGATGAAAGAATTAAGTGCCATTTGTTTGAAGATTAGATCTCGGTAAATTATAAATTAAGAATTTTAAAAGTAACCCTTTACAGACTCACACTTGAAGGAGTAAGATAAAATTATTCGCAAGTATCCCCATACCAAAAATGCAGCCCAACTGAGTTCATTATGTTTCGATTTTGCCCTGGTGTCCAGTAACACGCTATAGCGCGATTTTTAGAAACATTTTCAGTGAAAAATAATGATGTATACGTCATGGTAACAGAGGCATTTACGATTGTGATGATATAGGTATACAGTATGTAGGTTGAATGTTTAAACGTGGAAATAATATGACTAAAATTATTTTTGTAATTCTTCTTGGCCTTGTTGAAATTGTTTTATCGAACTAAATCATTATCACAAGAAAGGAATCGAATCAGATAATGTATATGTGTGCGTCCGCGCGCGCGTGCGTGCGTGTGTGTATTAAAATAAATATAAATCATATGATCTAATTTGATAAAAATATTTTCCATAGGTTGCTGTTGTTTCTTTTGAAGCCACTTCTAAACTTTACTAGTATTAGTTTTTGCCTTCATTTAGAAGAAACTTATGGAGGCTAAGGAACCTTGTTGCTCATCTAAGACAGGAGGAGTTAAATCTGATGATAATGCAGGTAAATGGGGTATTTAATATTGACCTTCTATTTTTCTGTGAAAAAAATTAGAATAATTACCTCATTTAAGTTAATTGAAATTTCATATGGCATTGTGTTCATTCTAATCTTTTCAATAGCTTAAAATTAATTTTTGTCATAATTTTTTCAAATGTTAAGTTTTATCGATAAGAGAAAATAAACTGCTAAATAAATCCATGAAAGTAAATGAAACTTAACTTTTTCAGTTGCACCACCATGCCAAACAGGGTGTAATGCGAACTGTTTAGTAAAAAATGAAGTAAAAGAAGAGTATGATGATCGACTGACAATGCCTGATCCTCTCACTGGTCTTACACATGAATGTGGAGTGTTTGGTTGTATATCAACTGGTGATTGGCCCACTCAGATTGATGTGGCTCAAATAATCTGCCTTGGTTTGGTGGCTTTGCAGCACAGGCAAGTCTCCAGTGCGCTAATTTGGTGTTAATTCTCTTCAATCGTTAAGCAGTTAACTTAAGTAAATATAAGTTTTTAGTTTAGTATCAATTTCTTTTACATTTTTTGTGGCTTGGTTGATGGAAGTCCAGCATGTAATGTCTTTTATGTGCAACTATGTCCTGATTTAATTTAAATCAACATCCTAAGATTCTCTTTGGGGATGTACTTCATTAATCTCTACCACCTCAGAAGCATCAATTTCTTGGATGAAAAAATGCCTCATAGTTTTAAAGTTGATGGAAAAGTGATTTACTTGATTGAGCATCTTTGTGGTTTAGAGATAAATTATTTTTAACAAAAGAAAGTATTAAGATAACATTCTCTTGAATTTTAATTTTGATTATAACTAAAATTTACTGATAATATGCCTCGATTTAATAGTTAAATATTCATTATTTTGAACATTTTCTATTTTGTAGAGGTCAAGAGAGTGCTGGTATTGTTACTAGCTCTGGAGAACCTCATGCTAAGGAGTTTCGTTTCCATAAAGGAATGGGAATGATCAATAATGTTTTTAATGATGAAGCCATGAAGAGATTGAATGGTAAATAAAAACCTCACAATAAAGTATACATTTTTCATGGTTTGATTAATTTTATAAAAGGATTTTTACATAAATCACACAGTAAAACCTCGTTATTTCGAAGTTCAAGGGACCAAAAAACTACGACTTCGAAGTATCCGGGTTCGAAATAAACGAACTTTCATAAAAATTGAACTTTATTACGATCAGCTACTTGGGCAGCAAAACCACAATACCGAATCTTATCTATCCGGTCTATAAATGAATTGGCCTTACAAGTTAGAAACACGGCAAATTCAAACAGTTTGCGATTCACAAAGACCACCACGTGTGAAAAATGGCTCCAGTGAATATTCCGAATTTCCCAGTACATTTCAAATTACTCTTTTATGCCGCTAAGAAAAGACGTTCAACCGCGCGCCTAAAGATTATCACTCATCTATACTCCATACTGCTGCATATACATATACGACCTTGCGCTCTTCTTGTATGGTATTATGGTGAAACCAGTTGTGAGCTGAAGCCGGCTCCCACTGGCTCGCGCGAGCCAGTTGTTAAACTTTTAGAAAATATGAAAATGTATTGATTTTGTCCTTTCAAGTACATTTTGCCATCTGATAATCAATTACCGACAGTGTATGAAATGGAATATATTACGAATGGAACACTTCTTAAACTAGCGGAACGCTATTACGAAAGCGATCTGGTGCCCCTGGCATGTAGGCATCCTGCCACCCTTATTAAATTTCCATAGGACTTTTTACTTTCTCATATACGAAGTATATTGAGTATTGTATTGTAATCGCGAAAAAATTCGATCTCTAGATTTTGATAGAAACATACGTTTTAGGTATACATACCTGAGTCCGAAAAAGTGGCTTTTGCAATGCTGTCTGTGGGTCTGTCTGTTCGCGGCTCTAGAACCTAAACAGTAGATCGAAAATGAACAAAATCTCGTACTGAGGCATTTTATCATACAGACTAGCAGCTGTGAGGAAATGGTTGACATTGAACAATAATTAAGGGCAGTTTATTCTAGGAAATTTTAACAACAATTTGATTTTCTCGAAAACGGCTCCAACGATTTTGATCAAATTTCGGATAATTATTTAAATTGATGTTTGTAATGATTCTACATAGTTCATATTTTTCTAAAGATAACGCATTAGTATATGAGAAAGTTTGTACAATGTATATTGTACCGATTAAAAAAAAAATATATTAATATATATAATATATATATATATATATATATAATATTAAATATTAATATTATATTAATATTTTTTCCAGTTCATCACTGGGTTAAACCATTAGGTTTTTGTTTTTGGCTCATCACTTATTCTCAGGAAAAACAAAGACATAATCTTTTTAGAGATGACATTTCAGTATAACTTCGTACGTTATTTAAAGATAGGCTCAGTAACAGAAATCAATATTACACGGTCTTTTCTGGAGCTTATCACTTTCTCATGAGAAAAACCTTGCCCAGGTTTGGGAGAGCATGACGATTGACATAATAGGGGTTATTGCATCTTCTGTTCATTTCAGCTTGGTTCAGCAGTTCTCGAATTTCACTATCCGATTGAAAATGTGAGCATTCACAGTGATGCAAGGATAAGCTGATTCATGTATTTGAATCATCTACAACTTCACATTGACTATTAAATAGGGTGATCATATTCCAACGAGGTAAAAATAGGACATTTCCCCTTGTTGTAAGAAAAAAACAGGACAAAAATGCTTACTGCTTCTTTGATAAAAGAAAACGGGACTGTCCCGGCGAAAATGGGACATTTGGTCATTCTACTATTAAATAAGTAAAAGGGATTCACCTGTTTGGGGTGCTATATGTATTTCATGTGTGAGAAATGGGTTACAAAAACGTGATGTGACGGCGCATGCGCGAACCTTCCACTTAGACAGGATCAAGGTTTCAAATTAAACGAACTGTTTGTGTGTCACCGTACCAGATCATGACTTCGAATTTCATTGTAGGCATATTTTGAATAATCCGTACCAAAAAGCAAGCAAAATCCTATGGTGTTGGCTGGGGACTGATCTTAGCTTCGAATTACACCACAGTGAAATATCCGGGATCGAAATATCAGGGTTTTACTGTAGTCTGATTTCCACAAATGTATGATTTTCTGTCAAGATGATTTGATGTGTATAGTTGACCTGTAGTTTTGCTCTAGCTGTGAAACAAAGACTGCTATTGAATGGGTCACATAGGTAAAATTGTATTATTCTAAACCAGGGATGTCCAACCCAAATTAATAGTGGGCCGGATTCAAGATTAAGTCTGACTTCGCGGGCCAAGGTAGAAAAAAATAAAACTTTTCCATCTTTTACCTTATATTTATCAAAGAAATTAAAGAAAAGTAAATTACGAATGAAATTGTTGTGCAATGTAAATATTAATGGGACACTTGACAATTTTTCTGCTTACATAAAAAGTCAATATCAGGTGAAATGTTCGATGTACCAATTCGTAATACACCAGTCAGATGTTCATCTGTTAAGCCTGATCGGTTCTTTGTTTTAACATTTTTCATCCTGGAAGAGAACTGTTCACAAGTATATGTGCTGCCAAATAAAGACACTCGTTGAAGGGTCAGCTTTGTAAGGTTGGGATAATGTTCAGCTTTAACATATTTTTTATAAAACGTTAAAAGATCATTTTCAACGTAGGCCGTTTTCAGGGAACTATTACATTGCAGATCAATTAGTTCTAATTGGAATTTTTCCTCAACATTTTCAACATCAATAGAAAAGGGATTACTAAACACTTTTATAAGTGGCTCATTGTTTCTAAAATCGGTAAATCTTTCTTCAAATTTATTTTTTAAATTTACTAGTGAGAGTGAATATTTTTCGATATTTATTGTTGTCTTTTCCCTCGTCGATAATGTTTTGAAATGAACAAAGTTCTTATTAACCAATTGATTTTGTAGCAGATTCAACTTTTTAACGAATGCTTGAATATTTTCAAATTGCTGATTAACAAGCTGGTCTTTCTCTTGAAGTTTCAAATTTACGTCAGCAAGATATTTTGTCTTGTCTACAAAAAATGCCAAATCATTTATCCACTTGGATTCTTCTAAATAACTAACATCCTTTCCCTTGCTTTTCATGAATGTTTTTATTTCTCCTAGAAGTGACCAGAATCGTTCTAATGTCGCCGCTCCGCTGAGCCAACGAACGTGACTATAATAAATTACATCATCGTGTTCTGATCCAACCTCAGAAAGAAAGTTTTTGAATTGTCTGTGGTTGAGGCCTTTTGATCGTATGAAATTTACGATTTTAACAACTTTTTCCATTATATGTTTCATTCCTAATATTTTTTAACACAGTTTCCCCTGGTGATTTATACAATGATGTTTAATGATTTTGTGTAAAATTTCAATGCTCATTAAGCTCATAAAACCCTTTTGCTTTCCTGTCATCGCTGGGGCACCATAAAGAACGACTACTGTCCAACAATATTTCTTCTTAATGAATTCACTCGATCGATTCTAATTTGACCTTTCAATTTGCTATACTCTGTAGCGTGCTTTGCTAAATAATGTCGCTTGATATTATATTCCTTGCATACAGAAATTTTTTCTTGACATATAAGACACATGATGTTTGCATTTTGTTCAATCACAAAAAAATCTTCAGTCCAACTGCCCTTGAACACGCGACATTCTGCATCAATTTTACGTTTCTTTTCGGCCATCATTATTAAGGGTTAATAGCTTCAATGTATCCATTCTGTAATTATAATTAACTGGGATAAAGACAAATCAGCAACAATGGGTAGTATTATATTAATAAAACCATACCCATGCGACAACGCAACCGACACTGTCAAACTGGCACTGCACGTCCATTGTCCTGTCGTCCACATCACTAAGATCGATATATATCGGTGATATATTTTTACTTCTTTATCAGACAAATATTAGTAGGTAGTTTGTTATTTTTAAATATATTTTTAAATTCATTTCAACAAAAATATGAATATAAATAAGAGATTTTTTCTAGCGGCTAGTGGACCGTTTTGAACAGCTTCGCCGGGCCGGATTGTGGACCGCGGACCATATGTTGGACAGCCCTGTGCTAAACAAAGGATAATTGTCAGATCACCCATCTTCCTAGCCTGATCCTTTTTCATTTCAAAAGTCATTATAATGTGTATAAAGTAGGTTAGGAAGACAAACAAAGGCCTCTCATATTCAAAATAAACCTGCAATTTGCCCTTAATTTTGAATATTTTTAGGCGCGTTTCGCTTACAGCGTGAGCGCCTATTATCGTCGGTCAGTCTGTCCGTCCATCCGTCCGCATGTTCATTCTCGGATTCTACCGAATGGATTTTCATGAAATTTGATATTAAGGACTTTCAATCAAATATAATAAGAAAATCGCAAAAATGAATCACGTACGCCAATCAGGGGTACCACTTTACTGAGGACAAAAAATTAAATTTTCGTCATTTCTCGTAAAGTATTGCTCATATCAAAATATTTTTCAAATAAACTTGTAGAACTAGTAGAGTATTTCATTTTCTATACATTTTTATCATAGGAGTAGCCGTTATCAAGAAAATCAAACAAGAATGTCTTAATTCGAGTTGAACTTAGAAATTTCCTTGCATGGTTACTTCTTCATTGTTGCTAACATAAACAATCTCACAAACAAAGGTATAATTTTCTTACGTGTGCATGCAATATTTTTAAATAGGAAGAAAATGGATTATTTATGTTGAAGAAAAGAGCTTTAAAATGCTATTTCCCTTACGTACACGTACGTATATAATTTTTTTTAAATAGTCCATTGCACGAAACGCACCCATTTGTGATAGGTTGTACACTTTCCTAACTTGTTTTTAAAAAGAGTGGTTTATAGATCAGCTAATTTCAGCATGAATATCTTTAAAATAATTTAATTCGTGGTTGTTTTCCGCAGTTTTGATTGAAAGACGCTCCCATTATCTATATAGAGGTATTAAGATTCCTAAGATAATGGGTGACACTATCGCCAAAATCTTACAGTCGATAAAAATTTATACACATCACAAATGTGCCCTTGAAATCATATAAAAATATCTGCTAGTTCAGGCACATCTGCAATTTATCACTTTTTCCTTCATTTAAAAAATTTCGACTTCAGCATGTGACCTTCATCTCACTAATATAAAGACATGGCTGCTATATATGTATTAGCTTTTCACCAAACAAGGACGGAGAAAAATCATTGGCAGCAAATATTGTATTTGCTTTTTACATATTCCATATAATTTTCTTTCCGTTTTGCATTATTTCAAAGTTTTTAATGAGTGGCAAAAATTGACACGGCATCGTAAAAACAAACTATCTCAAATAAGAATCCTTTCCAAGCATTCTTGGTCAAACTTGGCGAAAGATTAAAAGCTATTGAGTTATCTATTCGCACACCAACAGATACCACAATCATCACGTTTGATGCTATTCAGTAAACCGATATAAACTGAAAATATGCTACAGGAAATCTTAAAAATGTTAAAATTCTTTCATGTGCTGTTTTGTAAGTAAACACTTCCAATATAGACTGGTTTCGTCAGTGTTGAAAATTTGTTCCAGTATGAGACCTTTTTCAATTAATTGCTGAAATTGATGCTTAAATTCGACAGCCGCAGGTTCATCACAACTCAGTTTCTGGTCTTGAACAGTTATTTGCCTAATGCCATGTCACTGTTTAAATCGTGTCAACCAACCAGAGGATGCGTTGAAATCTTGTAATTTCAAGTCGTCGAAAAAATACTTAGCTTGAGCAGCGCAAATTATCCCAGAGACCGGAATCCCCTGTGCCCTTTGTTGATTGAACCATAAAACCATGGCTTTATCCAATTCATTGTACATATGTTGAAGTTTTCATCGATTTTCGTTTTGACATGCCACCCGCACTATCGGAAACTCCGGCAAACTCGATCAATTTAGCCTTATTTTTTAACAAATCGCATACAGTTTGTTCACCAACATTATACTCCTTCATTAAAGTTGTCACTTTAGCACCTTTTTGGTGTTTATTGATGAACTCGAGTTTTTTTCTATGGCAAGAACAGTTCTTTTTCTTTTTATCATGATGGGTATAACTTGACTTGACTTTATAACTTTAAAAATAACCGAAATAAAAACACACAAAAAACTACAAACGATCACGTTCCTTGTAAGCCGCATACACACTTGAGCAGAACCTCGTCGCGAACCTCAACGCGAACATAGTGTGGACAGCGCGGCGAACGCCGTCCCGAACATTAAGGCGAACATTTTGTGTTCGACACGAGGTTTGCGGCGTCCCACCAGTTGTTGGTATTTTGGCGTCACGTCAAAGGAATGTTCGCGACGAGGTTCTTCAAGTTTGGACGTTTCCACAAACATTGTTTTGAACCATGCATTCACTCGGAATCGATTCCAGGAATTGTTTGTCTCTCACTCCAGAGAAAGACTTCCATAATTCACTCAACTGCTCAGTCTGGTTGTTCTCGCCACAGAATGAACATGGAGTGGGCACAGGATAAAACTTTACAGTTAATAGAAGCTTATAGGTGTAAAGAGTTGTTGTGGGATCCTCGGCATGCTTTGCATTTCAATAAAATAAAAAAGTTTCATGCGTGGATGGAGATAGCATCGGAGGTGGAAATAAGTGTTGACGGGTGCAAAAAGAAGATGACTTCTTTACTTGCAGCCTTACGAAGGGAGAACAGCAAACGAACATGACCTTGTTCGCAAAGTTGTTCGGCAGAGTGGACCCCTGCAAACTTTCAGCGAACATCAACCCGAACATGGACTTGTTCGCAACGAGGTTCTGCTCAAGTGTGTACGCGGCTTATTATAGAGAACACTGCACATGCAGTACAGCATCACACACAAACACATAGATGAAATTCGTTTAAGTGTCTACATTGTCAGATCTCATTTTAATTTGCTACTCTATCATTACATCTGCCTCCCTTCCCCTCCTCTTCTAACATATCTCCTCTTACGACCTATTCACATTACCTACATTGTAACTGTCATTACCTCCACCTCATTTCCCCTAACTCTTTCTCCCTTTTTGATGGACTTGAGATAAATGATAATGTGACAACATTCAAATTAGTTCTACATTGACTAAATTTATGCAGATCCTATCGTAAAAATTGCAGATATGTAGCCCAATTAATGCAAATGTTACCTCAATTCTAACCAGACCTTTGAAAATTTTGCATCAAACTTATCCTAACTCAACTTATATAATCCTTTTTGATCAGTGATGGATTTACCTATAGGCCCTGTAGGCCCAGGCCTAGAGCGGCAAATTTTAGGGGTGGCAATTTTTGAGAAAAAAATTATATAATAATAAATATAAAAACTAAAGAATTTTTTTATTAATAAATAAAGCATCTATAGATATTTTAAAACAAATGAACATATTGCAGCAAATTATTATATATGTAGATGAAGATAAAGCAGCGGTGTAGCTATCGCCTGGGAAAAGCCAAGAGGGGCCCGTACTTCAGAGTGGCTCTCAAAAGAATGAATGTTTTGATCGAAATGTTTACACTGCTAGTATAAATATGCTTAAATGTTTATATCTATAATAAAAAACTTTATAATAATTAAAACTTCATAATTAATAAACGGAGTAGCAATAATTTTAGTGCCTATGGGCAGCAAAATGATAAATACCCCCTGTTGTTGATACTTGCTTTATTTTAACTAATGTAGTATACTGGAATTGTTGAAGTAGTGTCTCTTTTGTGGATCTGTATTTTGTTTGTTGTTGTACTATTAACTACTTTTGGACTAAACTGTTGTCCTTCAGTTTTTACTTTCTCATACGAAGTATTGAGAAAGTATTGTTTTCGCAAAAAAATTCGACCTCGAGATTTTTACGAAAATATACATTTTAGGTGTCGCTGAATCCAAAAAGTAGTTTTTGCTATGCCGTCTGTCTGTTACTGCCTCTGGAGCCTAAACGGTAGAGCAAAAATGAATGAAATTTCGTACTTAGGCATTTTATCATACTGAGCAGAGTACATATAAAAATGGTTGACATTGCTCTATAATTAAGAGTAGTTTATTCTAGGCAACTTTAACAACAGTTCGATTTTCTCAAAAACGGCTATAACGATTTTGATCAAAATTCGTAGTTACTTGAGTATACATCTACAATAATACTACGTATTTCATTTTTCTCAGTGAATGAATATAAGGCTAGTTTATTCTTGGGCAACTTTAACAAAAATTGGATTTTCTAAAAACAGGCTCAAACTATTTTCATTTTCTAAAGATAATTAAATGACGCATTAGTAGCTATGTATGAGAAATGTATGTTGTACCGATTTTTTACTTTGTACATCCTTTAGAGTTTATACATGTACAGTATTTATTTTGTCTAATATGGCTACCTAGACATTTTTTGAAAATATATTCCAAAGCCTCTTAATATTTTTCATTTGTTTGATTTTGTTATTACTTTTTCATGGTTTGAGCTATTTTGAGGTTCATAAATAAACAATTTTTCTTTCGTCTAATTTGATTCTCTGTATAGAGAATTCTCTGTTAAACTCATTTCTGAATACAACATTACTATAAAAATATGCAGGTAATCTTGGAATTGGGCATACCCGTTACTCTACAAGTGCTGCCTCGGAAGAAGTTAATTGCCAACCCTTCGTTGTCCATACTGCTCATGGTGCACTGGCAGTAGCTCATAATGGAGAGCTTGTCAACTGCAGTTCATTAAGAAAAATGGTATGTGTTTTTGAATAACAGTTGAAAACATTTAAAGAAAATCGTTTTAGCATAGATGTCCATTAATGAGTACTCTTCTTGTTCTATGAGAATTTTTCTTTCCTTAATTAAGAATCAAGGACGCTAATAAATGTGTTAAACTAAAAAGTGAATGCCCCAGTTGTTTTTCACTGATTTAATTTTATAAAATTCTGGATTATATTGCTAAGTACGTTTGAAAACTTTACACAGTGTATAAGTGAAATTTTTAGTTGTTGAAGTTTATTTTTCCTTTTGTCTCTTTATCTTAAAGGTTTTGGGTCGTGGTGTTGGTCTGTCAACTCATTCTGACAGCGAACTGATCACACAAGCTCTTTGCCTTAACCCTCCATATGGAGAGGAAGAGGATGGTCAGCCAGACTGGCCAGCTCGTATACAGCATCTTGTTGACTTAGCTCCTCTCTCATATTCACTTGTGATAATGACCGGTGACCGTATCTATGGAGTGAGAGATCCATTTGGTAACCGTCCACTTTGCATTGGGCGGATCGTGCCAGTGAAGCACGTCCACGAACCTGCATCATTTTCTTCCTCAAATGGTATGATACTTATGACACTTTTATATTTTTTAAAAATTGATTTGCAGATGATAATATTGCTGGTTAAATCTTTCTAGATCTAAAATTAATGGATAAAATTTTATCTTCTCTCTATAGTTACTTTAAATGTGTGAATTAATAATGATAAATTTGTTTAAATTCTGTTAGAATATAGGATTAATAATGTTGTGTTATTTAAGATATTAAGGCTTTACTTTTTTGTCATTCTTAAAATTATTATGATAAAATTTCTTATTTTTCCTTTTCATTTTGAAATAACTTTTATTATAAGCAATAGGTGAAATAATATTACTTTTCACACCTTTTTCAGGTTCAAGATGTACAAATTCATTTGTTTAGCATTTTTCTATGTTGCACCTTCCTTAAACTCTGCAAGTCTTGCTATTCTATCCACATTTATTTCTAGAAAAATAATGAATAATTGATGCTAATAAATTATTAAATGTTTAGGTAATAATTCAAAATGTACCCTCAAATATATGACATTCACTGTGTGAACATAATTGTACTGATACATTTACTAAATTACACATTGACATAAATTTTAAACTCGTACAATTTTTCCATAATCTAGGAAAAAGTTAAAGTATTGTGGTAAGTTGGGTATTATGTTAAAATGTAATATGCATTCTATATGCAGTGGTTTCCAACCTTTTTGCATCTGCAATCCCCTCTTATGGCAGCCAATAATATCACCACAGCAGCAGTTTACCTGAACTCCATTTCACAATGGAATGTAATATTAATTTAAAAATATACAAAATATCTCTTGTATTTATGCAAAAAAATAATTTTATTTTAAATGCATCCATACATATAATTGAACAAAACAAATTCCATCTTTGTGACCCTCTGAAAACCTTTTGTGGCCCCCAGAGGTTCCCAATTCCCCGCTGGTATAGCCCTAAAATGTTTGTTTGTAATAATAAAAATAGGGAAAAACCCACTCCCTGAATGCTCCTGTTGATGGAAAAATTGCTCATCAAATGTTAAAATAGCAGAATGGCTCTCTGACCAAAGTTTTAATTACAAGTCATGTAATTTCTTATATTACTGTCTCTGGCAAAGGTGATGGTACTACTATGCACAGTGAAGATGAAGGCTGGGTTATTTCTTCTGAATCTTGTGGATTCCTTTCAATTGGTGCTCGCTATGTAAGAGAAGTTAAACCTGGAGAGATTGTGGAGTTGACGCGTCGTGGAATACGCACAGTGTGCACTGTGAATCGACCAGAAGGCAGCAAGAAAACAGCATTCTGCATATTTGAATACGTCTATTTTGCACGATCAGACTCCATTTTTGAAGGTAAAAATGTTGTAATTTTAATTATTGAGTTATTTTCTCCAACCCATACTGAAAAATTAGCACCTCAGACTATTTCTTCATAAAGTGTTGTATTTTTGTCATCCTTTGTGACATCTGGTACTTAGGCAAAATGAAAATGGGAAATGCCTAAAGAAGGCATTAATTTACATGAGAAACTAAACTTGACTAGTCATTTTGCAGCTTTGCATTTGTTATGAACATGTGCTCTTATTAAACTAGTGAGGATTGTTGTATTCTCTAATATTACCGTATTTACCCGAAAGGAAATGAGGTTTTTTACAAAAAATGTATGTCCGCAAAAAAATTAGGGATCGTCTTAAAATCGAGTACGAAATTTTAGGTGGCGAAAATTTTAAACACCACACGGAACACCCGGATTTCAAGTATATGTCCGTGAAAATGCATTTATAAATGCATACAACAGTACATTACATTTAATTAATTATTATAATACATTAAAAATTCGTATCATAGTTCTTAAAGTTGCACATAGTACAAAAGATTATCCCCGGGGTACTGATGGAAGGGGTGTGTTTATGGCTGGGTAGGAAATCTGATATGTGCGACAATGTAGACGGTTAAGCAAGGATTGGTGGCCGTATTTGAGGTATATTGTTACATTTTAAACATGTCTATGTATTACAATTTGAAAATCTGCTACCTTACGATTGGTGCTTCAGCAGCAGACGAAAGTACACCTGAATTTTAAAGAGTATAACATTTATGAAACACTCCATTAATGCTCACTTCGCCAAGTTTTGATGTGAAGAGAAGACTAGTCATTATTTTTAAGTTTAAAATAAGTTACCCCAAAGATATTGTGTCACTATAAAAACTACCGGAAATGAAAAATTACGTGTTACGGTAATGCTGGCTGCGTTAGCGGATGGCACGAAGTTGCCGCCGTATGTTATTTTAAAACGCAAAACAATGCTTAGGGAACTGCTACCTAAAGGAATAATTGTTAGATGTCAAAGCCAATGCCTTTTTACTTTCTCATACGAAGTATTGAGAAAGTATTGTTATCGCGAAAAAATTCGACCTTGACATTTTTACGGAAATATACGTGTTAGGTGTTGCTGAATCCGAAAAAAGTGGTTTTCCCAATGCCGTCTAGAGCCCAAACGGTAAAGCGAAAATGAATGAAATCTTGTACGTAGGCATTTTATCATACTGAGCAGTCTTTGAAGAAATGGTGAACATTGCTCAATAATTAAGAGAAGTTTATTCTACGCATTTGTAACAACAATTTGACTTTCTCAAAAACGGCTAACGATTTTGATCAAATTTCGTACAATTACTTTAGTTTACATCTTCAATAATACCATATAGTTCATATTTCTCAAAAAATGAATAAGGCTAATTTATTCTAGGCAACTTTAGCAATAATTTGATTTTCGCAAAAACGGCTCAAACGATTTTGATAAAATTTGGTACAGTTACTTGAGTATATGTCTGCAATAATACTACATATTTCATTTTTCTCAATGAATGAATATTAGGCTAGTTTATTCTTGGGCAACTTTAACAAAAATTGGATTTTCTAAAAACAGGCTCATACGATTTTCATTTTCTAAAGATAAGTAAACGATGCATTAGTACCTATATATGAGAAAGTTCGTACAGTGTATGTTGTACCGATTTTTTATATTTTGTTACTGATGTTCATTTTTTAAGTTTCATCAAAAGACAGTTGGAAGGCCAAATTTTGAAATGTATACTTTCTGATTAAAATTTTCATTAATTTTTAACGTAAATTTGGGGTAGCCATACTGAAACGTTTTTGGGAAGGCAATTGTCCAAATCTGCCACTGTATAAGGCAATTCATTATTATTCATAATATTAACAGGTACTATTAAGCTGGAAACAAAATTAATTATTTTATTTTGATATTGTCAATTAGTTAAAAATTAATTTTAACATTATTTTTCATTATTTTATTTAGGACAAATGGTATATTCCGTCCGTATGCAGTGTGGTAGAGTTCTAGCAAAGGAAGCTTTTGTGGAGGCTGACCTAGTTAGCTCTGTACCTGAGTCTGGCACTGCTGCAGCTCATGGTTTCTCTCAGCAGGTGAGATAATTTTTCTAAATTTTTGTTCAAATAATGCTATTGTGAGAATGATTCTTGTCAGGTGGTTATTGTTGATTTTTAGCATAATACATATTTTAGATTTAATATTTGGTTATACTGAACATTCATTTCAGAGTAAAATTCCCTTTGCTGAGGTGCTATGCAAAAATAGGTATGTTGGGAGAACATTCATACAACCAAGCACCAGATTGCGGCAGCTTGGGGTTGCCAAGAAATTTGGAGCTATCTCAGGAAATGTTAATGGAAAGCGAATCATTTTGATTGATGATTCAATTGTTAGAGGAAACACAATAGGACCAATTATTAAGCTTCTTCGTGATGCTGGCGCTAAGGAGGTATGGCACATTATGCTTATCTATTTATTTAACTGTCATTTTCTACCAAGAGCAGTTACACAGATGGAATTTCAACTTTGTATAGGTCCATGTTAGAGTGGCATCTCCTCCATTGCTGTTTCCATGTTATATGGGGATCAACATTCCAACGAGAGAGGAGCTTATTGCTAACAAGCTTCGCCCTAAACAATTAGCTCAATACGTAGGCAAGTTGAAGTTAATTTCATTATAAAGTATAAATGAAATTATGAAATTAAATGTATTTAATGTGTAAATTGAAGTAATTCATCATCATTAATTTTATTTCTGATATTCAGGGGCAGACAGTCTTGAATATTTATCAGTTGAAGGATTAGAAGCTGCTGTACGCCATGGAATGGTAGGTAAAGATTCTCCCACTGCTGGCCATTGCACAGCTTGTCTTACAGGAATTTATCCACAGAAATTAGAATGGTGATGATTGGATTGCTGTTATAGTGCAAGTGAATGGATTTAAGTATGTTTTGACTGCAACCAAACCATGGTTGCATAAAATATTTGCAGCGTTCAATGTTTAGAGATTGTGTGATAAGTGGAAGGAACTGGAGGCTTTATAGCAAAAGATAAGTGGCCATTGGGCACGATTATGACACTGAAATTGTTTATCATATGTGTGGCTGCGGTTTGAAGTTTAGTTTATGCGATGATACCAAAAAGAACCTATGCAAGAGTTTAGATGATGCCATAAATGTTTTGGTTATTTTATGACATCATCAGCTTTAAATTAAAACTTGATTTCATTGCAGTCTTGCACAATTGGTATCTCATAATCAAATAATTTTCTTCAGGAACAAGGGGTATCTCCAATAGTCACAGCAACATCATAAAAAGCCATATATGCATATCGTCTACAAAGCAGCTGTCTCCAGTGGTTATTCATAGAAAATAGGTTCTATTTGTTGCCAAATGTGCATTTGTTTTTTTTTTTAACTTTGTTGTGGCTATTGGAGATACCTGAGACAAGTGCTTTTTAAAGTTCTTGTTCTTGAATTTTTTTCAGTCATAAGACAAGCTTGATAATTCTCTGTTGAATTGAATAATTTCCTGTTTATTTGGATAAAAATCTATTTATTCACTCTTGAAAAACTTTTCAGGAAACTTAAGTATAAAAAGTGAATTAATTGTTAGTAGAACCAATTTTATTGGTTTTTAATTTGGAATCATGTTTATAATACAAGTTATAAAATCCAATGAATAAAATATGTCTTCCAATGTATTTTTCTATGGTATTGAGTTAAAAAAGGATGCAATTTTAATTTTTGTTCAGAAGTATTTATTTTATAAATAACATCTTTTCTGCATACAATTTTATGAAAATACCTATTTAAAAAAATAATATTTAAGTGACAATGGTAACATAAAATAGCATTTCAGTAATGTTGCTTTGTGCAAAAAAACTTCAAAACACAGCAGGAAAATTAGGTGCCTTACTGCCATTGTTGATTAGGTATTTGCATTTACACTGCATTTATTGAAATTGTTGTTATGTACTTAGCTCTCTTTATTTCCACACTATTTCACACACTGTATCCTTTTGTTGATAAATTGTTTTAATTTTTTGTTAGCAATTTTTTAAACACTTTTGAAAATTCTACTTCATTTTTCTATTTTAATCTATCATGTATTCAGATATTTTATTTTTTGAATGCTAAGATTGCAAATGTTCACTATTTTTAGATATGCATTTGTACCTATAAAGTAAAACTTTGGAATTATACTGTTATATTTTAAAGTCTCATAAGTAATTATCTTGTACTAAGTAACATGCCTTAAGTAACCATAAAATTGACTGAATGCATTTCATGTCTCTTAGATGGATCCTTATTATACATTTTTAAAATTTACATAGCAATTCTATCATTTTTGACTTAAGGAATGATGCAATGGGTTGTCATAGCCAGCAATAGATCAATTTTTAGAAATTTGTGATTCAATCAATGAAAGTTTTCTAAAAAATTAAACCAATGACTTAAGACAGTAATATTTATTCATTTGGTTATGATAAATCATATGTTGCTCTTTGTGCAAAAATTGCCATTAAATTAGGATATTAACATGAGATGTGCTATTATATGCTCAGACCTAAGTCATTTATGTTCATAAAGAATTTGATGTATTAGGGAGTGATTCCCCTGCTGCCTTCTAAATGGCACTACATAGAATAGAGCAAATACTATACTACTCCTAGAAAGACAAAACTGTTTGACCTTCATTACAAATTATGGAACGTTGTGTGCATGTCTTAACAATGCAAGAAGAATAAACCCATTGCAATGAAGATTTTGGCTAGCGTGTAGTTGTTAGGAACTATGGTTTAAATTTGTAAACATTTCCTTAATGATGAATAGAACAGAGAACATTGACTATTTGGTTTACCTGTCTATGGGTGACATATCATTCTTGGATGGAATGCTGATTTGCATGTCCTCACAGGTAAGGATAAGTCAAGCCAAGGTTGAAAATCAGCCTTTGGCATGATTTGAACCTACTGCACGCAGAGCTGCAAACCGAACTGCAGTAATTTTGCTGAACCAAACCGAAACCACTGATTAATTTTTCAATGAACCGAAAACCGAACCGTAATTTTTTCCAAAAGTGGTTCGGTTTCAGTTCGATCTCAATCCACAAAGTACGGACCATCGAAAAGACCAGGAATTTCCATTGGAAAAACAGCGGGTTTGCTTCAGAGATAAAGAGTGCCTATCTCTTTCCTCTCTGCTACTATTGTTATCCACAGACGACATTTATGGTGAGGGTTATGGGGACACCAACTGCGACAATATCCGGGTCAACCCTGTAAGCAGAAACCGACCAACAGAATGTAGAAAGATCTTTTTCTGAACGCAGGCAAAATGGTGGTTTTACAATGACCTAGAAAGGAGCCGTAATCTGTTTTCGTGCAGAGAGAAAAATCCATGCCTTTACCATCATCTTCATCCCCTTCAGCATTGTAATTAGCAGACCTGAGAAAATATGCCCCGTTGTGTCTTTCTTTGAACACAACTCTCCTCATATCTTTTTCTTCAGAAAAATTCAAATTGTTGCTCTCAACGGCTTGAGCTTTCAACGATATCATTCCTTTTCCAACTCTCATGTGGTGGTCTTCTGTGATATTGGTGATTTATATTCCAGCAAAAACAGTCGAAGACTTCGGCGGATCCCTTGGATCGGAGGCATTCATTTCCCACAGAATTCCTTGAATTATCTAGTGTGTATTTTTAATGATATTTTAGTAAACTTTATTTAAGAGACAAATAAAATTAACATGTTAGTGTTATTTAAAGAGGGTCACTCTACATTTTATAATCATTTGTTTTGAACCACAAGTGTTTGCACTTCGTATATTGAATAATCTGCCCCAAACTGTCGATTAATTTTAAATTATTCTTGTAAGGTAATTTTACTGTCATATTGATTTTTTGATTACTTTTCTAAGGTGGCAAAAGAAAAAAATTAGCAATATGTAATATGTTTGGAATCGAGCTAAAAGTGTCTTGTTGAATTTATTATATAACTAGCATAAGTGCCCGTTGAATTTCAACGGGTTTAATGGATCTAAATTTTCGTCAATGCAACGTAAAAATCACAAGAATAAAATTGTGCACTGTTTTAACCATCAAATATTTCTATATTATAAGTCTGTTTTAATTAATTAACTAAAATCTCACAGAAATTCCTTGTGAATAAAATAGTACCTTTCTTTCTTCTAAAATAGCCATTGTTATTAGTTTTAAATTGATTATAGCATTAAGATTTCAGTTTCATTAAATAAGCAGAATTCCGGTTCCAAAAAAATGGTTCAATCTTCAATTGCCTCTGATAACACTTTAAATAGATTTTGGAATATAATTTACCTCAATATCGTTTATCGTCTGCTCAGCACTCTTGCCTTCTCATTTTCCGAAACAACCACTTTCACCAGTTTTAAATGGATTTCAAAGTTAGAAGAGAACTTGATTCAATTCAGTTAAAATAACCACATAACAAACTTCTTATTCCAAAGAAAATCCTTTTATAATATGCAGTATTAACCTAGAATTCATTCATTCTGAAAAGTGAATAAAAGTACCTACCATGTAGGTACATATATTTCTTTCAACTAAAATAGCCACTCTTTAACAGATTTTAATGGATTAATGCATTAGCATTTCAATTTCATGAAATAATCAGAATTCCGGTAGCAAAAAAATTTGTTCAATCTTCAATTGCCTCTGATAATACTTTAAATAGATTTTGGAATAAATGTACATTAATATCGTTTAGCGTCCGCTCACCACTCTGGACTTCTCAGTTTCCGAAACAACAACTTTCAATAGTTTTACATTGATTTTTGCTTTGAAATGTTGATACTTAAAATTTTTTATATTTACGTTAATATACTTATTTTCCACAAAACACTCCAATCTCTCCCCTTCTTTCCCCTCTCTCTCTCTCATATTGAAGCACTCAAGGCACACTTATTCCCAGAAGGATGTATACAATAATAGTAATTTGAGGTGTAACAATGATAATGGTCGACATAGCAACATCACGTTAAAATGGCGAGATTTCCACAAAAAATGCAAATTAAACGTTTAACATGGAATATTTCGAACTGTGGGCGAAAAAAGACGAACGGAATAAGAAACTTTATAACTTAAAAATGGTTCAAATCCGAAGGTCGTCTGTTAATTTCTTCTAATTTTAATTTCAAAATGAATAAAGCCTGCACATCGAAAAATCGTGTTTTACATGTAAAGTAATGGGAAATGGAAATGCCTCTCTTGGAGACAAACCAAGGAATTTTTTCACGATTTAAATTTGTCATTCTCTGAATAAGTGTTAATCAAGTATCCTTACCAAATTTTGAGTTTCTATCATTATTATTTCTCGAGTTATTAGCATTTGCATAGCGTGACCAACCAACGGATGACGGCTATTATTATATAAAATAAGAATTAATAATCGAATTTATTAGTTTTTTACATATCATAAATTCTTTCAGAGTAATATTTTATTCCATATTTTTTGACCAATTAACTAATTAAAACATTTTATTTACATAAATTTATTATTGAAAGTTGGAAAAATTGAGACGCTGTGCATCATCGCCATTGAAAGTAAGAAACTCTCTACTTCAATAATTAAATCTATCATTCAATCAAGGAAATCTTAATAAGGGCTTACGGAAAAGAATTTTCGTAGTTGCTGAATTGTGTTTCGGTGAATTTTCCTAGACCCTTGATAAATATAGCTAACATTTATTTGTTATAAATGAACCAAAGGAATAATGCTTTGTAACTTCCATTGTTTTTATTTCTCTTACGACCCGAGTTTCGACATTACACTGCTATCGTCAGGTGCAGATATGGTGAGAATAGAAAGTATATACAGAGAAATGGGTGGGTAGAGAGGGGGGAGGGAGGGTAGTTTGTAAGACAAAAGGAATGGAGGGGAGGGAAAGGAGGAACCTATCTCAGAGGGTTACTGCAGGGGGTAGGTTGTAAAGGAATAAAGGGAGAGGGGAAAGGAAAGGCTGGAGGCAGGAGACCAACTTGGGAGGGTTTGGGGAATGACGGAGGAAGGACTAAAAAGAAAGGCCTTGTGGAAGATGGAGAGAGGGTGAACCCCAGAGAGAGGAGGGAGGAAATTATCAATGTGGCAATGGGTGTGTGTGTGGGAATAAAAAAAATAAAGGCAAGTGCGGGTGGTAGAACTAAAGAGGTTAACTATTGGTGGATGGGCGGTAAGGCCCCTTGTAATAAATCTTTTTTCCTCTAAATAATTGTATTACAGGTAAGAAAAAGAAATAAAATGCCTGAGGAACTAATTTTCTTTGATTTTTAATGATTTCTTTAAAACACTTTTATCTTATCGGTTTGTCCCTCCATCCAGGGATAATCTCAAAAGCGGTTTAAGCTAGAGGCGCATTTTCTTTCTGATTATGTATGATTGTGTATGTTGGTAAATGAATTTGAAGTGAATCCATTCAGAGAATTTTTAATTGATATGTAAACAACAATGAACAAAAATCATGTTAGGATCAAAAATACCATTTTTTAAATATAAATAAATGAAGATGATGATGGGATTGCAATATATTTAAAATATAAATTTTTCCATTCTTTAAATAAATTCTTCTTTCATTTAAAATAATAATGTCTGCTGATTGATTTACTTAAAGATTGATACTGAATGTGTAATTTTTATATTGGATAAATTATTTCTGAATAGTATTTCAAATGATTAATTTAGTTGAACTGAACCGAACCACTTCCAAAAATTTAGAACTGAACCACGAACCGAACCACTCCCAAATTTTGAAGTGGTTTGCAGCTCTGACTGCACGGAAGGCCAGCGATGTAAGTAACCATTGCTTCCTGTTACACATATGTCACTAATATTAGTGAGCTCTGAATTAGAAAAACACTAGGGCAACTTGATTTTCCATATACATATTATGGGAATCCTGTAAAATGACTCTGTCTTGAACTCAACAAAATTTTGCCAGTTGTTTCAAAAAATGCTTCTTGTAAAATAAATGCCTCTTAGGCTAGTTTTTTCCATCTGTGATAGAAATTGGTTTGGCTGTTTTTAAATTCTTAAGAGCTTCATAGATATTGAATAATAATCCACCATGGTGATGGTAAATTGCTAATTTACGGGAATAGCCCTCTGATATGCCTCTCTTGTTCACACTGTAAATTTTGCAATCCACACCCGTTTTTCAAAGACTCATGCTGCAATTTGAATTGAGCTAACATCCAGTTAATACACATACTTCATAGGTGGAGTTGCCACCTTTGCACTTGCTCTAACTGAGAGATGTGGGTAATAATTTGGTAACAGGAGAAAAGTTCTGCCATGACTGGCAATGGGTTTTCCACTTTCCAGGCAGATTTTCTAACACTGAACTATTGTAGCAGACCAGAGATATCAGGGACCTGATCCGATCCTTGGTCCAGACCATGGTCTGCGGTTTTTAGCTGCGGACCAGGATCCATGGACCACTGGTCCGCAAAAAATTTTTGAGGATCATGGTCCGGGACCATTGGTTAGCGAAAATTTTGAGCAGACCATGGTCTGGGACCACTGGTCCGCAAAAAAGTATAGAAAGGACCAATACAAAACAAGTGATTGCTAGAATGTGACAGTCGTACCATGCTGAAATTCCGGTTATATACGTAAACCATGATGATCACGAGTGATACTCGGACCTGTGCTTCTACACAAACATTGATTATTTTTACTATGCGATGCTATGAGGTAGTTTTAGAAACTATTTCCATCTATTTCGACAACGATATAATGATGCAATATATATATATATATAATAATAAAAAGATATATCACAGAGAGTATCGGGATTCGAACCCGGGACCCTTTGCACCGCAAACCTGGCCACAAACAAATATATGTATATACCTATATATATATATATATAAAGATATATCGGGGTGAGTTAATAAAGGCCAGATGATCATACCCTGATTATCATGATATATCGCTTCTACAGGCTATGATTAATTACGGTTTATGTTGATCATCCATGATAATCACAGCATGTAGACCCGGCATAAGCTTTATATACTTCGTGCCAAATAGTTGAAATATTTAACTATATGTGGCACTGTTGTATCTATTTATGTTAAATACATCATCTTTCATTTCGCTACTGATTTATGAAGAAAGCATCGAGTAATATGGCAAAGAAAGCAAAATGTGTCCTGGATGTCTAAGAAGCTTGAGCATAAAAATTTGCACGATCTTGCCGTAACAGTGCTGGGGGTTCCCTCTGCTCAGGTATCAGTAGAAAGGCTCTTTTCTGGCCTCAAGTTCATACTGAATCCATTACGCTCCAATTTATCAAAAGAAAAAGTCAATGATATTATGTTAAGAACAAATGCAATTTTTGCTTGTAAAGCTTAAATTAACAGAAATGCTTTCATAATAATAATAAAAGATATTTATTTTCTTATTTTATTTAGTCAGTATATCTGTATGTCTATGTACCCGTAGAAATCTTGCATATTACCAACTGGTACACACACAACAGTGGAGATGATAGATAAAAATAATAAAAAGATAAAAAAGTGACTCAGAAATTTAACAAAACGAAACGTTTCCTTGGCATGGCCCCCTTCTTCAGTCAATAAAGGAATTAGTAATGAAAAAAAGAAAAATATAACAAATTAAGGGTGTCATAGTATGATAGGGGAGAAAATGGCTGGGGCGTGGGGGTGAGTGAGACAGAGTCCATAGTGGGGAATAGGTGTGGTAGAGTATACAATGTAGTTGAAGAGTTTAATGAACAATATTAAGATGGGGGAATTAAAAGCTTTAATATCCAAATACAATCCAATTCTTTTGTCCTCGCCTCGATGCAGCTGGCAGTGGGGTGAAGGGAGGAAAGAACAAGTATGGAAAAACAAGAATCAAATCATGCCATGGAAACGTTTCATTTTATTAAATTTGTGAGTACTTTTGTTATCTTTTTATTATTTTTATCTGTGATCTCCACTATTATTATGCGTATGTATACTATGTATGTATATACACATATATAATTAAAACCTTGGTCCGGGACCACTGGTCCGCGAAAAATTTTTGAGGAATATGGTCAGGACCACTGGTCCGTGAAAAATTTGGGAGGACCATGGTCCGGGACAACTGCTCCGCAAAAAATTTGGGAGGATCGGGTCCCTGAGAGATATATATTGCATATAAAGACATTGAAAATTCAAATAATCATTTTTCTTATATTCACCCTGCAATAAAGTTATTGATATAATACACACTACAGGGGCGGTCGGTTTATGCAAACACTGCTTGCGTAGTGAATGCAATAAAATTTTTAAATACTTAGAATAACTGTATCATTTTCATCATTTGAACGAATTTCTACTAATTTGATTGCACTTTGTATTATTCAATTGTTACTAGTGAAGCAATTTCAGATTTGCTTCTCTGGTAGCTATATGCATGGATACGAGAATCAGGGGAAAAGAGACAGCCCAGTGGAGGGGAAGTAATCAGAATAGGAAATGCTTCTCTGTTGTACAGAAAGTGACATGAAAATACTGTGTTGTTTTCATCTATCGGAGAAATTTGGTTTTACATATTTTTATAGATGTATTTGTTTAGCTGTTTTGTGGCCTCCATGTGATTTATAGTTTATTTTTGATATGCTACATAGGTACTTCCCTCTATTAAATGTTATTTACTTTTAATCCTAAAAATGTGTGCGGATAATGAGCATAGTCTAATAAAAAATTATTGGTGAAATCGTTTTCAAATTATCAAGATTTTGCAATTAAAAAAAGAGATTGTTCAAGCCGGAAAGCCTAGAATTAGTTAAAGCTATCAAAGTTACAATATTTCCAAAGCGTAATTTAATATATTTCTGTTGATTGAAATTAATGGAAACAGAAAGTAAAATACAGGTGACTACCGGGATTCGACAGTGATGCATTCCTGAAAAAGTGATCGAATCTTGAATGTCGAACTCCGTTTTTCCATAGACTTGCATGTTATAATCGGAGGATACGTTCCCGCATCTTGGGTTGCGCGAGTCGTTTGTAACAAACGACTCGCGTGAGCCAGACCGGGCCGTCTGCAACACATCCCTGCATACATCTATCTATACATACAACTATATATTGCAGCGAAATTAATATAAAAGTTATTAAAAAGCACAAAATAACTTGCAGCCTTGCCAGTTAATTTACCTGCCCCTCTCTTAAATCTGTCAAACCGAACATCAAATTATGTTAATTTATCACGTTCTAGAATTTTCTTTTTTCACATAAGTGCTAATGATTGAACGACACTTTTATTTGATTCACTTGCATTATCACAATTATATTTCCTTTTAGATATCATTTCAAATGATAAATTTATAAATAAATCAATAAAATAAATTTAAATAAAAGATTAACAGAAAAAAGAGTGAAATCAGCACAAATTCAAACAATTAGAGCAGAAATAACTACGTCTACACTGAAACTAAACCTCACGTGGTTGGCCGGGACGAAAATTACTTCGCGTAAAAATATAGTACATCCTCATCTCTGGCATTCAGAAAACCGTCAATGTTTTACTTCTGAAATCATTGTGCTAATAATCCAGGAAGATTGCCAGAAAATCGAAAAGTCAGTCACCATTTCATTGTTTTGCACTCCAGATTCCATGCTCACCTGAAGCCATTTCCAGCATTGACTATAAATCAGTAATGCAATTCCTTTTTCGTCCATTGTAATGATATGAGAAAAAACTCATAATGGATGCACTCTACGCTGCATAGCATCTTATACAGTAATACCCCGATTTACAACAAAGATGCATTCCTGAAAATCATGACATAAATCATATCAACGTGAATCGAAACCGTTTTTCCAATAAGAATCAACGTTATAAGAGGGTGATGTGTGCAAGACGTTGGAATTTTTACCTTGAATATTACTCACCATATGTACTCCTGAACCCCATGCACCATTTTCCCCGAAACACCAGTGAAAAAAAGGATTTCTGAACAGGTTATATAAATTGTGAGTATTGATATTAAATTCTCTGCAGTATGCTTGCGTCTACGTTGATATTCGCAAAAGACGTCGAATTCTACGAAGTATACGTGTATTTATGTGACCAAGCAAGCATTTAGGTTATGCTTGCACTGTAGGCATAAACTCGCAAAAGTAGGCAGAATACACCTAATAACTATAGTCAGTATTTAATTTCTGGGGGAACACAGGGAACGGCATTCCCTCACTTATTTGGGGGGAAGTTTCTAAAATGTTATGAATCAAAAATGGTTAACTTACAAGAATTTAAAGGCTGGTGAATGTCTGTACATCTCAATCTCCCTCTTGCGAGACAACATCTGATTTGTACAAGATTGCTTTTTTTATTTTACATTTTCCAAGTTACTTTATATTTATTAAAGACCCTAGATCCAAAAATCTGAGATACCGGCATAACTTCGAAGCAAACCAACGTAAATCGGTAAACAGGTACTAAATGATCGACGACGTAACTTCGAATCAACGTAAATAGGGGTATTACAGTATATAATTTTAGAAGAGTCCTACTGTCCCGCACTGTATCTCAAAACGATTTGTCGTAGAGATATGCGGTAAACGGCATTTTGTTTCTACTAGCTAGGAGGTCCCTGGAAAACTATTTTCATTAAAGACCCGGGTACGATTTCTGCTTCCAATTAGATAACACGTAAAGATCGATTTTTCGGCGCGAACGCCTTCATTTTTTCGCCGGCCTTGGTAGAGGGGTAATTATCGTGTCTAGATCCCAATGTTAAGCCGGGTTTACACTGGTCGATCTGGGCCGCACGGCTTACGCCGCACCAAGTCGTGCTGCTAACAGTAAGTTTGAAAATGTAAACGGTTATTCGGCGGGATCGCACGGCGAGAGTTTCGGTGCGGCGAGAGTAGACTGACCCTCTAACACCCTCTACTTTTAGTCGAGACTTTAACTATCGGATAGGAAATAAATCGCAGTTTCTTATTTCTGAAGACAGAATTAAAATCCGAGTGGAATTAAAGTAAATTTGTAGTTTTTATCGAAAAAAAATGTTAATTTTTCTGGGTGGCAACAATAGGCTTCCAACGCCCGGAAAGAGAACGAAATATCCGAAAAATTTCGAAAACAATTGCGTACTTTTGAAAATCTCGACGGTGTAATGTGTAAACATTGCAAAAAATAAGATAGTATAGAGTTTTATCCGTCGAATAAAGCGAAAGCGAAGAAAATCGGTTGATATTTACGTGTTTTAATGTATGAAGGAAAAAAACCTTGCACTCTGAAAAATCGAAAATCCCGAGTAAACATATAATTGTCTCCTGGATTCGAACCCGGGACTTTAAGAAAGTCAAAATAGTTTTCTACGAACCTCCTAACTTGTAGATCAATGCGCAGTTTACCGCAAATCTCTATGACAAACGGGTTTTGAGATACAGGAGGGACGGACGGACACTTCCAAAATTATATATAGGAATATTTGTTAGCAACACCCTGGCGTATAATCTTCCTTTTTTTGCAGTATTTCTGAAAGAGTTTCTGCTTCAATTAAGTCCGCAAATCTATCACACAGAGCGAATACAATAGAACGCACGCTGAACCACACCTAAATACTACTTCCATACAAGGGTTTACACGAGGTCCCTCATGGTACCAAGAAGCTCGAGGTACTTTGTGACGTCACGCACTCACACCAATACTTTCAGATGAGACCACCTCCTATTCTATTCACCTTGGGGGAGAAACCTCCTAGAGAGGGGGGAGGGGGGAGAAACCTCTTAGAGAGGGGGGAGGAGGTCGCGTCGGCCGCTACGAGCGAGGGTGGCGCAGAGTGGTGAGTGCCTTCGAGACAGTTGTGGAAATCTCCGCGAGATAGGCAAAGCGAGGATACGGCAGCAATTATCGAGATGGCCATAATGAGTAAGGCTGCAGGTAGGTGACGGTGATTTCCGTGCAGTGCGTTCGACAGAGCATCGCGGCAGAGTTAAAAGGGAATGCAAGAGGTCTTCGCAATTGTTCACACCTTTGGCGGACTCTAATCATAGGAGTAAAGATAGTGTCTCAAGCGACGTTGTTACGCCCACACGATAGGGGCCACGTTCTTCTCGGTGCTGGTTTCAGCTTTTCGTAGCATTACCATTGGTTGTTGTATATCATATAGCATAGCGTGTGATCCGAAAGTTATGCAACAGTTATAATTTCAATTTGAATATGGTTTGGTGACGTTGTGTTCAGGTTAATCGCCAACACCCGTTAAAAGTTCTCTGACTAGGCGCAGCAACACCTTGTTCGAGTTGATCAGTCACGAAGTGTTGGAACATGTCATTCTTATCAAACTTATGACCTTCCTGATCGTGATCATGGTCTTTGAGAAATAGATAGTTTTTTTCATTTCTGAGCTAACCTCATAATGTTATATGTAGGTTGCCGGGAGCAGTTTTAGAAATTCACAACCGTAACTTCTTCCTACTTCGTGAATATTTTGCGTCTTATAATACAATTTACAGCTGTAATCCGCTAAGAAATTTCAACAAAAATTAATAATAATAATAAATAATTTCAAAAATTATTTCTTAAAGTACATTTACGACCGCTTATCTAAAAGAATGCATTATAATGGTAATAAATAATGAAAAAGAGATTCTATGTTGAATTTTTTGAGATACTCTTACGCATTTAATGTTATTTTATTGGTATTTCGTAGCTTTGTTAACACAATACAGTAAAGGTAACACTATTTAAATTATTATCTATTAGCTCTTTTGTATTTTAATGGTATCCTGTTCAAAGCTTTGTATTTCCATCCATAGTATGTGTGTGATAGTAAAGACAAATTATCACCATTACCATTAGTTATAGCTACGACAAAACTGGTCGATCAAAAGAGAATATTTTACTTTAGATAATGGGGTGAAATATAATGATAACATTATAATAAATAGTGGAAAGTAGTGGAGTAATTTGATCCTCTAACTTACATGGTATCACAAACCGCACCTCCATTACAAAAGATCAGAGACATTTCTTAGATAAAGGTTTCCTTGTCGAATGCCTTCGAAAGGGAAACCTTTACTATCCATTACTCAATGCGGAAATGGAGCTGCATTTTGCGATGTTCTTTTCGAAAACATTTCGTTGAGCTCAGGAGCGAATCCAGAAATTCCCCGATGGGGGAGGGGGACGTTCCTCACATCGACTCTTCCGCTGCCACTGACCCGTTATTGTGTAACTACCTAACCCTATTATAATCCTTTTCTTTCCTCTACGCACCTAACCCGCGACGCCGAACCGAGGAATTTTGCGTGGAATGGATTTAAGAACGTATCCAGGGAGAAGAGTTCGATGGCCCTTATCCCACTTCCCCTGCCTCTGCCTGAGCTCTGAACAACACGCGAATGTGTTGTAAAGTGTGGTTCGATGAAAGTAAGTGGATTGTTAGTTTGTGGTGTAGAGTAGCGCTGTCCAACTGGCGGCATTATTTTATCCATCCCGAGGCAGTGGCGTGTCCAGCGGAGGGTCAGAAGGGTCACTGCACCCTCTGACGCTGGAATTGGCTGTTGTGCCGCCTTTAAAAATTTTTTTAAAAGAAATACGTTATATTAACATTCCGAACAAGTACTTTTGGCACAAAAAATGTATTCCTATACGATCGCTAGAATGTCTTCAATGCCAGAGGTTCTCAAGTGTGGCCACCAGACAATTTCGGTGCGGCCACATTAAAATTTCAATAATTGGAATTATTTAAATAAAAACATTTATTAATGATAAGTAACCGTTGTCATTGAATTAGAAGGCATGTGTAAGTTTTTACATGATTATAGTTATATTTTCTGTAATATTTCATTGATGCGGCCACGAGGGATTGCTCGCAGTTGCGGCAACTACAAAATATCTCCTGAGAACCACTGTTCTATGCTGTGTCAGAATGGAAAAATGTTAAGGGAACATACATATGTTACGTGGCAACCCAAATCTCGCGCGCCATAAGTTTTCCGTCCCTGACCTAGAGTAACTCGGTTAAAATGCCTGTCCTGAGGTATCCACGGCTTCCTGGGACGCCATGACCTATGGACCATAGGCTATGGCGCGCTTTCCCAAAGAACTCCAGTAATAAATATCTCTGAAAAGGTGGAATATCAATGGCATTCCTTCAGTTTTTTCGGAGTCGACGTTTTAATTTCTCAGGACTTATAAAGAAGTTAGCGTAAATTTTTAAATGTCTTCTTAAAATTATTCGAAGGGACCTCACGGGGAGTATAGATCAGAATGTCTTGGTGGACCAGATACGTCCTTATAAGGAGGAGAACCGCCCACAATCCCGAGTTTAAGTTTGAACCGGCTTTAAGATTCGTAAATGAATTGGTTAAAACTAAAAATTATATCATTTTCCGTTTGATATAAAAGTCAAAAGAAGTTTCCTGTGCTGAATATTAATTGTTCAGATATAATTAGCAACAGATCTGTGATTGTATTAATGTCCTACTACAACCTCAATAGTAAATAGATTAATATTCTTAGTTAAATATTTGTGTATATTTTCAAAATTATCTTTGATGAACTATTCCTCCATAACTCCCATCCACACCACAAGCCTTTCCTAATTAGAGGGAAGCCAACCTCTCACGATCTCATCCTCGCGGATAATGAACTCGTCTTCCGCGGCCTCTCCTTTTGCCTTATTCAAAAGTTCAACCTCTCCTGCCATCGTCGTGGGACCTGGATTTTTTGACAAAATGGTTGGTGGGATATAAGATGCAAAAGGAACCGCTGTACGAGAGCGCAACTACAGTTTTGGTGAACTATGCCTCCATCCACTCCTTTCTGTCACGCCTCTCTTCCGATCCTGCGCTATCCTTAACCTACCGTTTCTTCCCCACACATCAACACCTTCCTGGAGGTAGGCCTCTCAATCCGGGAAAGAAATATCCAGTGTCTGTATTGAACCCTGCAACCACCTTCGATAACTCCGATATGAAGCTGCCACCCCTTCAACACTAAAATCTCAGTTCCCCACCACCGCCGAGGGTAGAGAATCTGTACGGAAGAGGAGTCTCTTACCTAGAACATATTGCCATACCAACCGACAGATTTTCTTTCTCTCGTGGTAGAATCGTGGCTATCTACTATAACCGCCAGCAAATAAAAAATGTATGCTTTAAAGCAGGTGTCTCAAACTCGCGGGCCGCATGAGGCCCGCGCGATGCATTTGTGCGGCCCGCGAAGCAATTTAATTTATACTACGCGACCCGAACTCAAATCTATTTTTATCAAATATATCACGTAAATATTTCTAAAGAATCTAAGAAGTGTAATAAATCATTCCAATTTATATCAGCCTGTACGGTTGAGTTACCTACTGAAGAATGTTTATCCCACTGTCAGCGAGTTTCTTGCGTATCAGAAGGACTTAACCCTCGACGCCAAATCTGGCATTTTTGTAATGACTGCCTGTAAGACGCGTAATAAAGCGATTCCTTTCTTGTGAAAAGGGAGAGTGAATATAATACAGAGAATACGAAAAGGTGTGAAGACTGGGAAAGTAAAGAATGCGGCCCGCGGATCGTCAGAGAACCGTTATGCGGCCCGCACACCAATGTGAGTTTGAGACCCCTGCTTTGAAATTGTATAGTACGCAAAAATTATGCGACTAATTCATCCGCCAGTCGTTATTTTTATTATTTCAGTCATCGGTTTGAGTGGTGAATTAACGTTATTATACATTGAATTGGAAAACATTAGCAACGGAAACCCTATGGACATCATTTTATATTGGCTCACGCCAAGTTCGAACCTTGATTACGCGTAGCTTAAATTTTCTTAGCTTTCGAAAATCCGGAAGCCTCCACTTCCTCTTCGTTTCTGGGGAAAATACCGTATCTGCGAATAAACAAATATCGTGTCAATTGTAAAAGCGGTTGCTCTCGCATTTCACGGAGGTGGCGATCCTGCAAAAATATTAAAAGTCCTGACTCACCTGATGCAAACAATATATACGCTTCTTTATTAAATGATGGCAGTGTAATTTTACATCCATCTAAAAGTAACTGTTAACAGAAAAAAATTCACCTTAAGAATATTTAGTATGTATTTTTAACGCTCTTTTTTTAATCAGAAACAGATGCGCTTTGGCATCTGTTTCTGATTTTTTTTACAAAAAATACGCTTAGGTGCTGATATTTATTTGTTGTAGTATTGTCTTTTGATATAATGCTTTTAATGGGTATTTATAATCTATATTATGAGGCCGTCGATTTAAACCAAATATGTAATCTTATGATGAAGTTATAATCCTAAAATAAGAAATATGCTTTCTTCATTGTTTTTAACATAATGAAAGGCAAACTTTTGCAAATGTTTTCGAAAAAACAACTGCTTTTAACTACTGCAGGGATTTAAAGAAGTGTAATGTGTAATTTGTTCTGCGATTCTTTTCTCACTGTTTTTAACTCACAGAGAAAGAGGCAACGAATAGTGTAGAGTGCGGTGTAAAGTGCAAAGTGATAAAGCGGGCAATCTTGGGACAAAATAACGATTATAAAACTATTCACCCTTGTTAATCTGTTACAAATTTTATAAAATGAAATATATTTTAGACTAATTCTGTTATCTCATGAGTTTTATACATATATAATTTTCTTCTTTCGCTTTCCCTTGTTACATTAAATATCGAGTTGAAAAGACGCAGGCAACCTTCGGAAGGTTTTCCGGGTTTCCCTTTCGGCTTTGGGCGAATGCCAGGGTAAGCTCCCCGTGTATATGACAAACATCCTCCTGCCAGATGGCTTACAAACTGTTCGAATTATATAGACTTTCCATCCAGAAGAGACCTCTAGCCTAAGCGGGCGTTGTCCTTAAAGACATGTGTAATATGAGGTTCAATTGTTAAATCTATTGTTAAAAGACGTTATTTCCATGTTTTTTGAGGCAATAAAAACTTTTAAAAGTCAAAGTCCTTTCTCTTAAGCAAATATACAAAATTTGATTATTCGAATCAGTCTTTGTCCCAATTTTATTATTTCAGATAATCTGAGTTTTATTATATACTAGTGTAATGCCCGTCAAAAATGACGGGAGGAAAGATACGATCGTTCAAACTATTTAGAGAGATCATATTAACATCATAAAAAACTGTCTTGAAAATCATTTCCCCCATCTCTCCCCCATCCCTCTCCCCCACTCTCTGTCTCCCTCTATCTCGTATTAATAGCATTCAAAGCACGTTTATACCCATAAGGATTGAAATAACAATATGATATCGAGGTCTAACAATGGAATAGGTAGGCAAGGTAACATCCCGTTAAAAATGGAAAGATATCCTCAAACTGTGTGAATTAAACGTTTAAATTGAGCGATTTCGAACTGTAGGCGGAAAAAAGATGAAAATAATAAGAAACTTTATAATGGTTTCTTCAAAATGGTTTATATCCGAAGATTGTAGGTCAATTATTTCTAATTTTAATCTAAAAAAGAATGAAAGCCTGCACGTCGAAATGTTCATTTTTACGTGTTAACTTATGGGAAATGGAAATTATTCTCTGGGTCTTTGATCTCGAGTTGGATACATTAAAACGTTTTTTATTATATTATAATGCTATCCTGAAAATTTCATCAAATTCGGTTCAGTCGTTTGCGAGATATTAAGCTTCAAAAAGCATTACACACAACGTTTGCTAAGGCTTTTATTTATATGATGACCATTTTAGCGTAAATTATATAGTAACTATTTTGAAGTACGTCCCTAAATTCACCTTAACTTCTTTGACAATATCTGCGCTTAAAAAGCAGCCGTGTCGGCACTCGGAATGCATGCCATGCGTAAAGGTCTTAAAAAAGACTATAGTATTGCTATTCTATATGACGAAGTCTTATTTTAACCTTCTAGCCCCTCATCTAGCATTTTCCACATGCAGGATGTTTGTGTAAAATACTGTGCGTCCCACGATTTTCACGTAGTTCTTTCGGCTGTATTGTCCTTTGTATACGGCGATGTGCATATGTTCCTGATTGGTCCCAGATAATTCTCCGAAATAGTTCATTATTGTAATTAATATTTATATTTTGTACATTTTTCTGGTATTTATTACTGAATTTCAGTTTTTCGAAATGTTTTAGGCCTAATCTTTGTTAATTTTTTCATTTGTATTCCGAAGTTCACCATGCGTATTTCTGTGGTCGCGACGTAAAAACACGGGAAATGCATCTCTTACGGTGATTCCCGCAATAAAATTTTAAAGTCCTACGTCTCAGGTTATGCGGTATTTTACGAATTACGCCTCAATAAAGATCGTTTTGCATCTTCTCACCGTTGCAACTAATAAAATTAGAAATACAAGATTAAAGCAATTTTTAACTCATTTGTCAAGAGTCACTGACTTCGATCTCAAAGAGGACGGTAATTCCATGTTAATGCTTTCTTTGTGTTTTTTACAGGCTCAGGATGACGTCGCCTACTTGGAGTGTTCCGAAGATCACTGCTTCATTTTCCCGGCCATGTGCTTCGGGCGAAAACTTAACCATCATAAGCAGCGTCAAGAAGAAATTACTCGAAGTCAGCTGTTCAAACGCGTGGAGCGGACCTGAAGGGAATGACCCAGTCTCGGGAACAACGAAGGAGTTTGGCCGATTAACTGACGTGTTCGCCAACTTTAAATTGTATATACTCCACGGAGTTACGACGCAGTGACAGGAGTGTAATTATGTACTTGTGATACGTATTGTACTACTAAAATCCTATATTTGTATATATGAGTAAAAATTGTAAATAAATCTACTTGTATTTAAAGTTTTCGAGTCAATTCTACGTCCTATCCCCAAAATTCTTCTGGGTAAATACTGGAAGCGAAAATCGATTTAAAAACGTTAAGTTTATCACGCATATAAAATTGGAGAAATACATTTAAAATATTCCATTTAGTAGATATAACTCTAATTAAAACTTGTAGTCCACTATGGGTTCGCCGAGACCATCTTAATATATAACAAAGGTAATCACGAAAACAAATCCAGTCACACGGGATGATACGAACTCGCGCGCTTAGTATTCGTAACCAGATATGTTAGTCATCCCTCTACCGTGGCTATTAGAATAATACCGCAATGACAACCTGGCCCATTCACCGCCTTCAACTAATCATGCGCCATTTACTGGGCAGGTGGCGGAAATCGGAACTAATCTAAGGTTACTTAGCGGTCGGAGAAGGTTAAATAAAGGTCAAACGCAGTTTTTGGTCTACTTATACAGGTTTTTCAAAATTTTCGCTTTTTCCTCAAAATTTTCAAGAAAGTGAAAGTGAAAGTGAAAGTGACAGTGAAGGTCACTACCTCTGACGTCACAGCTCCCCTCCTCCGACCCTCTGACGTAGCAGCTCCCCTCCTCCCCCCTCTTGACGTAACAGTTCTTTGACGTCATATTTACTTATTCAATATTCTCGCTGTTGGGGAGAGTTTCGCCATGTTATTTTCTAGCTCAGCGGTGGAGCGTTAGCATAACAAGTGAATAACGCTTCCATTTCCATTCTTGATGGGCAATTGTCACGAAATACGAAGAAACCATTGTTTTGATAAGATTAAAGATTTTTTCTATCTAATTCTCTTTATACTGTAAAATCTTTCTCTCAAGCCTGGCGTGAAGTAATATTTTAAAATAATTTATTAATAAAGAATATACCTTATATAATAGGTAATTGAAAAATAAATAGAAAATTTTTTTGACAATATATTATTTCACATATTTTTATTTATGCAGTTATAATGATGTAACCTACAAAGTTTTAAAACATTTAAGTAATAAACATAACACTTTTTATGCAACAAAAAGGAAATCAGTATACAAAACTTTTATTAGAACAGCTGGTTGGTCAGGTTGAAGATACTATGATCCAAATGACCCCTTTATTTTCCCGGTAGCCACTTGGAATGCTCTTCAAATTAGGCATTCCCCTAATTGCATAAGATAATGACTGAAGGGCGAGAGTGACTGGCAGAAACTCAGCAACTTCCACGGTGCTCATCACGATGGATCTGAAACGAGAAACAGAAATCAGCTCAAGAGGTCACCCACTCCTATCACTTATCATAACGCAGAAAAGTATGCTGTTTTTACCTTTACCGCCAGCAAAAACAATCTTGTTTATCATATTATTACAATAAAACCAATTGAATAGAATTCCCCTTTACTTTGAAACGTGAATATATCTTACTCGTACATTGGTTTCCAATATCTTTTCTCAATTCCAAAACATATAACGGATTTTTTTCTACTTGGAAAATCTATCCATATTTGCTAAAAAGTGAATTAATGGTATTCAGAAGAAACCGAATAACATTTCGTTCCTTTTTGGTAACTTAGAACTTATAAATATAGAAGCATCACCTCACACAAACCAACATGTATTTTGTATTTGTCATTTGAAGTCTAGGAAAAACTTCGCCGTATTCTCTGTATATTAATGAAATTGATGAAGAATTTCCGTTTCTGCTGTAAGAAAGTGATAATTGCGTACCAACTCTCTCAATAAATCAATACCTTCACGTAAAACCGCTACTCATCTGGCTGATATGCGGCTATTTTGGCAGTCGCTCGGGTAATTTTGAGACTATTACAGTACACCCCTTCGTTGTTCACGTAAGGCAGGTATGTCGAACTGCCGGCTGCACTTTCTATGCCTTAGTGCTGCCCGAATGCGAATTTTCGTTTCGACTAAATCGTTAGATTTTACATAAATACAGGTTCCCGACTTACAACCATCCGTACTTAGGAACGAAGCTCCATAAGGTATTTTAATAAATAGGGCATACGGTCGCCAACTCGCACGTACGAATGAATGTTTTTCTCTCAAAAATTAATTGCGACGGCGGAGTGTAGCGTCAACCCTCTGCGGAAGTTCTTCGACACAATGGCCCGTTACGTTCTAAGCTACTTGTACGTCCGATGATTGGAAGGGTAATGAAAGACAAAACGAATGTCTACAACAGTATTGTTTTCTACTATTATTCAGAGCAAATATAGATTTCAGTTTGTGGGTTACATAGGCATTTGTGGAGTGACTTGGGAATCTAACCACCAATTATAAAATATTGTCTATGGTTCCGAGCTCCGAACAAAAGACTAACTTTTGGAACGCAACCCGTTCCTAACTCGGCGACCTCCTGTAAGTACTTCATTTTTGTGAAAAGGTGACAATTTTTTCATAGGTACTATGGTACAGTATAACGCGTTTTCTAAATTATGGGTTTTTGTAAAATGGACAAACAATCTTCCAGAAAGTCATTTATTTAACTGTGGGTCTAATTAAAAAACTGTAATCCTAATGAGGCCCTGATGCATATTCGAGTTTATCATGCCTGGCGAATGTTGTTCCGGATAAAAGTGAAAGGTAACGACGCAAATCACTCCTTGAAACGAGGAAATCTAAGATCAGTTTACGTTCACTTGAGACGATACTGTAACTAATAAAACGCGCCAAATTCTACCGCATGATTACATAAAAAGAATGAGCTCAAACCTTATGCAGTAACATTTTAAAAATATAGCCTATTATGATGGAGTGCCACTACGATTAACAGAGCCACCCCGAGTAAGCGCGAAAAAAACTTCAATAGGGACTCTGAAAGAGAAATAAACCACAGTAACGTACCGGTCGAGTAAACAGGGCTTATCGAAAATGCTCGATGCCTCGGAGCTGCAGGGTATTTATTTACAATCCTAGTCATAATCGGAGATTTAAGTGATATCCAGAACCGTATAAGAAAAACGCGGGACCCGGTGCCAAGTGAGCGCGCTAAGCCTCTTACCCGACAAAAAATTTTAATAAAGCAATCTCTTTCATTATGGCAGCGTTGATATTTCCCCGAATTTTTTTAAATGCGTGGGCTCAATAACTACAATTTTTTTGAGCGCGAGACCTCTGTAAGTACCGGGCCCGGCTCAGTCGCACCGTTGGCACTGCCATCACACAGACCCTGTTAATGTCTTACTAACAAAGGCGCGCACATGCAAAAAGAAATCATAGGAAAACGCCGCGGTAGGTATTTTTAGTCGTCCGCTTTTTAGGGGCGTTTCGCTTCCAGTATGAGCGCCAATTCCGTATGTCCGTCCGCATGTTTGTTCTCGACTTCTACCGAAGGGATTTTCATGAAATTTGTTATTAACAACTTACAGTCAAAGATAATAAGAACACAAACGAATCACCTAAGCCAATCAGGGGTAGCACTTTACTGGTGACAAAAATGAAATTTCAATCATATCTTGTAAAGTATTGCTCATATCAAAATATTTTTAAAATAAAACTTGTAGAACTAGTAAAATAGTGTTTTTCTTTTCCTATACATTTTTATTGTAGGAGTAGCTGTTATCAAGAAAATCAAACAAGAATGTCTTAGTTCGAGTTGAACTTGGAAAATTTCTTGCATGGTTAATTCATTGCTGTTAACATAAACAATATCAAAAAATAAGTTTAATTTCCCTACTTGTGCAATATTTTTAAATAGGAAGAAAATTATTTATGATGAAGAAAAAGAACTTTAAAACGAACATGTATATCATACATTTCAAATACTCCATTGCACGAAACGCCCCCATTTGTAATATGCTGTACACTTTCATAACTTGTTTTCTACTTATGAGAACTTCCTCTTCTATGGGTATATTAGCACTTTCTCAAATTTTCACAACCCCATCACACTGGCTTATAAACTCTTGCAATGTCAGGAATTTATCTGAATTCAATCAAAATCTCAAATATCGCTGGAATGCTTAAAAAATAATGAAATCAATATTTATTAATTGAAAATATTTGAATGAGGCAAAATTGCATTTATCGTTATCGTTACCTATAGTAAATTAAGCAAATTCATTGTAAAACTAAGACAAAGATTGAATATTAAAAATGCCCAATACAAATAAAAGAAAAACAAAATTAACAATACTTTCTAATTTTTAATTCCTATTTATTGAGTTGGAATAATTATAACTCGAAAAATCAAGTCACTTTACGACAGCCTAATTTTTATGTAAAATTACACCGCTATAAGAACAACACTTCAAGAGGTCACCTACAGCTTGGACTGATCCTGTCTCCAAGTGAGAGAACTACAAAACAAGCCGAGAAAACGATTAAAGGAGAACTCGACGCAGTATAATAAAATTGCATTTCAGTACATTTAGTGGGTTTATATGAAGAATTATTATGCTCCCAGTTATTTAAAAAGTATAAAAAATATTTGTTTAAATTCTATAGTTTTAAACATGATTCCAATCACATAGATACTGCCTGGGCGAAGCCCGTAGGCCCAGAAGAGACAATGTTGAGACCAAAATGTTAAGAGTTAAACTCTGACGTCCGTGCATTTAAATAAGGCATGTAAAACTCGAAGAGATAGCAGGGTCGCATTAAAGCGATGAATGTTATAGAAGGGCCACATTAGGCTTGCAGTTACTTTATGAGAGTAAGATTTGGAAAAAAATGATTTATTCTAGAAGACTGGATGCTTTTTTTGGCATTAAAAACAGCAATTTATCAAACATGTTCTATACGACCTCAGTAACAATGACAGAATATTGTCCTTTTCATAAAAATAAAGCATTTATATAAAATATTGAGTGCTTTAGTTCAATTAAATGAGTTTTTGGGTTGTAGTTAGGGAAAGAAATGGACTCATGTGGCCCACAGGCCGCCAGTTTGACATACCGGTTTTAAATTAAAAACTCACTAAATTCTTTCATACACATCATATAACAATCTAAATCCCTCTAACAATAGGAAGGAGGAAACTCAAATCTAATCACTTACATATAAAGTCACCACAAGTTAATATCTTTCCCTTTTCTCTCTGCTTCAACTACTTACCATCCGAATGGACACTGTAATAAAACAAAATATGAACAATGAGATGTGAACAAAGTGAATCTGAAAAGTTATGTGAAATAAAATCATAAAACAAAAAATTATTGCATAGATTTTCTTTACCTTTCATTATTGCCAACTACCGTGGTCAGGAAAATTCCATAGTCCGGCATGGCCTATTTCCCAAGGGCACTACATTAAAGTGCTTGTACTATATTAGCTTTTCTAGTTCATCTGTTCTATTGCTTAATTTCCCTCCAAATTGTTTGTCTTCTTCTATTACCCATTTCAAAAACTGTTAATGTGGGCTTGGATCAGCATTTCCCTACCTTTTGAACTCTGTGGACCACTTCAGCAACTCTTCCAAGCCCTGCAGACCACCTCATTTCTTACACTAACCTACTTACTGTATCTATGTTTAAGAAAAGGAGTTACTTGGTTACGGATTTTATTTGACCATTTTGAAATATATTACACATGCTTCAGTATGTTTGACGATCACCTGATTATTTTTGTTTTAATCAAAGAAATATTTTCAACATTTGTGCAGGAAAAATTTTTTAAATATGAAATAATTTTAAAAACTTAATTAATAACAATATTCAATACGTTATAGTGTAAAATTTGCATAACTTTTCCCAAAAAAGTTCCAACTAAATATGAGGTGACTAAAGAAAAACTACATTTTGGAAATCTCCACAGACCACCAACAAAGCCTTCATGGACCACAAGTTGTCCATGGACCATACACTGGGAAATGCTGGTTTGGATTGTATGCAGTGTGTTTCATTCTGATGTTCAGTATAGACATTCCTGGTCAGTACCGTAACTATGGGGGAGTAAGCAGGGCATCTTCCCCAGGTGCAACTAAGTAAGGGGTGCAAAAAATAAATAATAAAATAATAACTAAATAAACTATAGAAAATAATTTTTGAAATGGGGAGAGGTTACATATTTAGTAGTTTGCTCTGGTTAATAAAATATCTAGTTATGGTAAGGTTCCCAGTAAGCCATGTAGAAGTTGCCTGGTTGATGAATTAATCTGCACTTGGATGATCCAGGGAGTTCTTACTCAGTGCTATATAGTATAGCAGTTTCCCAACAGAGAAGCAGCGGAAAGTGATTAAATAAATAAGTTAACAATTTAGAAATGAGGATAGATCATTAAGTCAACAATTTCCCTCTAATAAATTGATAATGATGTAGCACTAAGGAATGAATGTGTCCAAACATTGTGATACAGTGGGTTCCGCTTATTAGAATCAAGTCGGGAATCCGTTATTTGATTCAATTAAATGGTTGATTCAATAATCTGGAGTCTGAGTATTTTAGTTATGGCAAATAAGAAAATGTTAGAATAAAGTTCATATCTCTTTCGTATATGAAAATTTCATGGTTATGCTAATTTTTGAGATATATAATATAAGAAAGTTTATAACAAATAAAATTTGAAACGCAAACTTCACTTTTCGTGTTATGACAATGTCATCTTCTGTCAATAGGAGCTTCAACAATGTCGTCATCTATTGAATTCAATCTACTGAACTCTTCCTCAACTTCCATCTCTTAGGTTTTCATTTCTGCTCGATGTGATGAAAATCTGCTTTTCCATAGCATTTCGCAACTTTAGGTATACAACCCTGCATTCATTCATTGACGCACGATTCAATAAACTGAAATAAATGATTCCAATAATGGGAGGTTTTTTAAAACATTAGATACAAAACGGTTTTGGTTCAATAAAGTGGCTGATTCAATTAACCACTGATTCTAATAAGCGGAACCCACTGTACCAATAAAAATATAAAAACTTTTTTCAAGTTGAAGATGCCATGAAATTCTACAGAAAGTTGGAAAACACTGCTATACGGTATCTGCAAATGATGGTCTGGTCAGTTTTTAAACTCTAATACAGAAGATTCAACATGCATATTACAAGCTTATTTAGAAAATCAGCATTAGAGAATATGGGAACCAAGACTTCCTTTAGCCTTGCAATTCATTTTCTGTTGCACGTGAGAGAATTAGAGTAAACATTGAGACAAGTAACACACATCAGTTAATGCTAGTTACATCACAAAGTACAAATTAAGATCATTCCCTTCAGACTTTTATCTAAATAGGAGTTTTCTTAAATTCGATATCTTTCTTTGTGGAGAATATGGTATATTCCAGTGATGGCAGTTTTTGCTTGCATACTAAAATTACAAAACTTGGCTTCTCTTTAACCTACTATTAATTGAAAATCCACCCAAAAAGAAATAATTTTATGGTTTAACCATAATCATTTTTTCTCAGACTAGAGCTCAGAAAACAATGCATTGATTACATAAAATTCAATTTATCTAAAAAGATACACTGCCAAAGATCATTTATGAATAGACTACAATTATGGAGCAACTAGCTTCTCGACCCTGGGCAAAAGGTTACTATTGTACAGTTATTTATCAACATAGTTGTAATCTCGCTAGAAACAGTCTTTTATATTTAGTCAGAAATGGAAAAATATTAAGTAGACAGCAAATAAACAATTTTTGCTGAGTGCCAAACAAAATCATCTCACATACCTAAAGTGGCATGCATGCCATCGATTTGCCATCCATGGTAAATTTCAATCCAAATCCTGATTTTCATGAAAATTCAAGTCATTTTACTTTACTATTTTTTTCACAATTCTTCAATCAATTCCAATGGAAATAAAAAATAATCCAGCTAACACTTCCAAAGAAAAATAATTACTATAAATTTTGTCTACATCGATCCTGATAAAAATACAAGCCGTATTTAAGTGTAAATTTGGCCAGCACTACTTTATTTGAAGCAATGGTAATGTTCAGAATGAAAAATGTAAATTAACCATGTCATACAAGAATTGCAGTGTGCGTGAAACCCCGCAACAAATTTCTCAACTTATGGCTTCATATCATGAAAGTCTCATTGTCTTTCTGTGCATTTTCTCCTAGCATGTCTGTTGATCAAGTACAACTGAAATTGAAACATTCATATTGTAGTAATTTAAAAATACAGTAAACCCTTGCAGTTCTCAAAGAAACATAGCGAACGACAAGACCTTGATTAAATGAGAAATAGGGAGTAAGGGACTTGGGTTAACAGCGCCCATTTTTTGTTAAGAGATCACCTTTTGTGACAAACATATCCATAATCCTAAAATCAGGCATGGATGATTAACTAGTTATCTATAATATAATCTAGACACCATCATCTCACTGCATGACACTTATGCATTGGCTCAAATTCCTCCAATCACATTTAAACTTAATGAATAATCACTGTGTTATTATTAAAGTAGTTTATAAAGAAGCAAAATCATTAAATGTTTAAATTATATTATAGTGTCTTTGATTAAACTAGCTAACAGAGAAATACAAAATGAAACAGAGTAGAAGTATTGTTGTTAAATTCTGTTAACAGAACTGCTGAGAATGTTGAAGTATGATATATTGTTATACATGCCTCAGCTCTGCCTATTTAAATACAAATTTGAAGTTTTGCTTAAGGAGGTTTTATACCAAGGTGATTGGTGACAGTGATTTGATTTGACGGCCACTGAAGTTGCCAATAAATCACTGTCACCAATGTATTTATATCAAAGCAACTGATTTTTGATGCTGATTTGATATTTATTTTTCCCTAGTGTCAAACATGTCCTAAAGCGAAGAGGATATACTCCTTTACTGCACATTACGATGGCAGCGTCGCCGTAGTAAGCAGAATTAGAAGATTTAGTATTCACCCACTTAATATTTTTAATTTGCCACATAGCTCTTTTATATTAAGTCATGAGTTAAACCAACAACCTAAAAAATTTCACTTGTTTTAGCGAATGAGCAAAGAAAAAGGAGACAGGGATTACTGTTTTAATAATATGTTTTTGGAAAGCTTTACCCAATGTTCTATGAATATGAACTCGTATTCAAAAACCCTTCTTGAAATTGCCTAGACTCCAGGGGCAAAAAAATGAGTGTACCGGTTTAGCTGATCTGAAAACTTGTCACTTTACCCAAAAGTAAAAACAAAAAGTACGGCTTATAAAGAAGTACTGGACCCTACATTTTAAAATATTATTATTAAAATTTACTTAAATTTGTATGGTTTTAAAAAAAAGTAAAATGTTAAAGAAAACGTTTTTAATAATAAATAAGAAACCTGCTAGTATATTCATAAGAGTAATACCTATTTTGTTTAATTACGGTGTTGAAAGTTTCAGTGTTCACCTACAATAATTAAATTTTTACAATTTTTTCACTTAGGAAATATCCTGTCTATGCTGCCGTTATCTGGGTGGCTTTCGAAAAAGAAATTTTTTAGTATGCAAAATTTGACAAGCATAGATTATTAGGCTAAAGTTCAGGCTTTAAAAATGTCTTTGCTTTCCTTACAGCATAAGCGGTAGCAAAATTATAGACACTGGAAGTTTAGGTGACTATATTTTTGAAGGTGATAATAGGCGACTGGCAGGTGAATAGAATCACGGGTGATCCACAGCAAAAGTCATTCAGTGACTAGAGTTGTCGAGTCGCTTCCAAGTTGCGTCACCATTACATTTCCGTCAACTTGGTATAAATGGCTCCATTTAAATGAATGTGTTGTCCAAGAGCAACTGAAGTTACCTTAAAATCACAATCACATCACCATCACCAAACACCTTGATATATAACCTCTCTTAGAGAATTGAACCTCTTTTGTATGAATTCCTAAATCAGATGACTGTCTTAGAACATATCCTTATCTCATTCTTTCATTTCAATATTTATGATTCACTGCATTGATTGTTTCATGAAAGTTGAATTTTAATCTATGAAACTAGCCTTACAATGTTAAATCAAGCTTAAGAAAAAGACCAAAACATTCAATTGAAATCGACAAACAATGAACTAAAATACTGGCAAATCAAGTTATAAGAAAATGAGCAAGGTATGTTGATGGCATAAACTAACATAACACAAAATGCTTATCAAATGCTTAATTGGAACATTCAAATGTAACAAATTACAAATGCTGCACATTCTGGATGATTTGAATGTTCATAATTCTCCGTAAAATGTAGTTCATTTCCAAAAAGAATAACAATACATCTAAATTCAAATCCTAAAGTTACTATTTAACAATGGCTAGAATTGAAGCACAAAAATGGCATTGGGACAGGCATGCCTAAGTTCTCAATGGTATCTATTTTCCAAAAAAGCCAGTCTCATATGCATTGAATACTAGCTGGAGCTTATATTACCATTCTTCTATGATGCTCTTGTTCATAATAATGGGATTTTAGGCAATACCATTTGAAAAAGATGCTTTTGAATCAATGCAACATCTTTTGACTAAACATTGGTCAGTATGGAGGCATTTTTAAATTAGATCACAATAAATGAATTGCAACCCATGTAAACTGCATAAAGAAAGGGTTAACTGTACATTTAATTCATTAAATATTATTTTAATACATACTATTTCTTTTCAACTGGTTCAAAATTTACCTATAAGCAAGTCAAACTCTTAGTAACATTCCTTACAAAAAGACTGACATCTAAATGGATTTTTGAAGCCACCACACTGTCCTTGGATAACAATATTTAAAGATATTATTTTATCGTAGTTTTTATATCGCAATGTGTTTTGTTTGACTCTAGTTTCAACAAACCTGTCCTGCTAACCATTAAGGCTGATAGCTGGGTCCCTGAGGAAGGAATTATTATGAATAAACATATTTGGAATAAGATTATTACCTGCATGCCATTCAAATTTTAGTCCCCACTTAATGTGGCACTCTAAGCTAACAAAATTTATAAAAGCCTGAAAATTTCTTCACCTCCAGTGCAGCTTTCCTTTCCTCCTCTGCTGTTGACAGATTCTGAAAAAATAATCAAAATACATAATTAATTAAAATTGACAGCCATACTAACTCATTGCTACCATAAAAGTAAGGAATACTAAATTAATTTATAGTGAACAGGAAAAACATGCTTTAGTCATGTTTATCAAATTTATTATGTCTGAATAATCACATTACTGTTTCAATATCATTAAAAATTGTTGTTTTATTATAATCTGAACCATCTCCTGAGAACCTTTTGCAGGACACTGTTTGATACATAAATAATTAAAAATAAGCCTCGAATATATATGCATAACTTTTTCTCTCTAGGTGTACAGTTATAATTTTCAAATCTCAGTAATAACCATCCCAACCTACTTCATGTCTCAGTGATAAATTTAATGCAAGTCAATATGTATTCAAACCAGTGCTCAAAATGAGCCAGAATACCTCTCTGGCTGGTCATACGAACCGATGATACCCTTCCGTTTCGTCAGACATTTAGAAATGCTGTCCCTTATAAAAAGCGTTTCGTTTTGTAAAAATTTCCATTCCACTACCAATACAAGTGTTCCGTTGTGTAACATTTTCCATTTCAAGCACTGATTCAAACAGCCTTCGCCCTCTCAAACTCTAACAACAATAGGTCATTTTATTTCCAAACTATTCTTTTATCAGAGTTTCCCAACTTAAAGTTTCTACTACCATGGAAATCCATTCAAACATTAATTGGCTGAGAATAAGAGCTTCCTCTTGATTGAAAAGTGTAGTTGACATAGTTAAATTATTTATCAATCTTAATCAGATAATTTGATGGAGCAATGCTAAAACCACATGGATTTTAAAATTAACTTTTTCATGGGACTCCAAGTTTTAAATAGTGATACTCAAATTCAAGAACAAACACAAAAAAATACTTGCCTCCAGTACCACCAATAGCCACAGTAAGGTTACTAAAAAAAACGTGCATTTAAGCTACAAAAAATCCATTTCAGTAATTTAGCCGAAATGTACATCTGTTTTTTTTGTAACCTTGTTGGGGATATTGGAAATACCTGAGATAAGTATTTTTTTCACCCTTTCAATGCTGAGCTGAATGTTTTGGCAGTATGTGAAAACCATTCTCTTAAAGTCAAGAGTTTTTGCTGTTCTCTGTAAAAGCACACTATTATAATATGATGCAAAACTAATTTGCTGAGATGAGACTAAGCAAGTGACAAATCGTTTTGTCAATAGCAGTGAAAGGGTTAAAGTGCTTGTTCTTGAATTTTTTTCTGCCACAAGACAAGCTCAATAATTTTGTTGAATTAGTGATATAGAATTAATGAGCTTAAAATGATTTTTGTTGACAATGTATTGAATGTCGTAAAATCATCAGCATTACTGAGGAATTAATAAAAATAAAATACTGTATCCTAATTCAAATTTTAAAAAATATTATGAAAAACGTACTCTTACCTTGGTGCGGAAGAATCTCGCTCAATATGGTAGGCACAAACTCATAAGAAAGATCTATGGACATCAAGATGGAAATATACCATTACATTGATTTTGTTTCTATCTTCTCTACTCTTCTGGTAATTTTTGCAAATTAAGATTATCTAGTTTACAATGGAATACAGGATATCTTAAGGTGACCGTGTTTTCTAAATAAAATGGAGTACATATTTACTTTTTATTAACAAAATCGAAGGATAAATTTGATGAGAAATATACTTACAAATACATGGTTTACTTCATATTTATTTTAATAAAATGATTATAAATGGGTCCATGTACTACAACAGACTTAAGGCATTTGTATTGCTCATTTTATAAAATATTGTATGCTTACAAGAAGAAATGAATGCCATCTGGATTGACAGACGTCGGAAATACATCGTAATTTACAACATAATGCGTAGCATTAAATATACTTCACCTTTCCGTGAGCGATTTCCATTTTAAAAATTTCACCCACTGACCACAAATTTTCCTCTTGAGGCTAATGAAGTAAAATAAATACAGAATAATTACGATGATTAAACCGCTACACCGTCAAATACAACGTAAGTTTCATATTTCTGCCTGTATTAGCGCTGTAATCAGTAAAAGAATATCGGAATGCGCACACAATTTGTATGAAAAATTTGATGTCAATTTTCTTTTAGGATTTTTTTTTTAAATCTGAAAACTGTAATAATAATTCTACGCTACTGATATTTTGTGGGATTTATTGAAACGGAAGAAGAAACTGCTGGAGGAATATAGGAAAAAGAGAAGGATTGAAAAGTATCACGTACGAAAGAAGAAAGTATGAGAGTATGAAAGGAGAGAACGCGGTAGGTGTATATAGAGCGAGAGAAAACGCTCGAGAATTAATACGCTGCGAAAGAAGGAATCCTGCTCAGGGCATGGTTGCTCATTTTCTTGGCAATATAATTATGTTAAACATGCGTTTGGATGCATTTTTCTATGAAATAAGTTAATCTTAATTCGAGTTATTAAAAAAAAGTTCAACTCAATGTGATTGGAAGTTTGGAAATTTAAGTTTTCTAACTTACTCCATTCGAAACAAAATGACTAGCTTAGGTGTCAATTTAAATATATCCAAAAGAAATAATTTTATGATTATATTATAATATAAAAAGTTTTTTCTGTTGCATGTTAACCTCAATTGTCTTGCGTGCAATAGGTTTGCTATCCCACTTAGGACGGATTTTATTTTCCCAAAGTATAGCACAGGAATAGATAGCGGAAGAATATCGGGTAATCATGAAGTTTAGTCACTTTTATTATGAAGGGGTTATATCCAGTGGTAAGTTGCAGCCGGTTCGCGCGAACCGGTTGTTAAATTTTGAAGCAATTTTAGAACCAGTTGTTAAAAATTTCTACAGAAAGCCGAGTCCGCTCGATCCATTATTCGAACCCGATGGATGTTTGGTTTCATAAGAATTAATTCCCAGTGTTGATTTTCGTTACAGTAATATAATATTACAATTGAATAAAATATAATCCAGAACATTAAAATATCACATAAATTAATCGCATATAGCAAAAAGAGTAAATTTTGAAAATGATTTACAAATTTAGTATATGAATTTATCTTTATCCTTTTTATACGCGCCTTAATACTGTCGGCTTCCTCTGACATGCATAGACGACACCTGCGAAGATGTCGGCTTTGTAATCTTCAAGTATGAGGTAATTTCAAGATACGCAATTTAATAAAAAGTTTAATTTAATAAAAAAGAAATGCTAAGCATATTATTGACGCTGCTTCTTCCTTCAATAACAGGCCTCAAAAACCTGTCCGCTTCTTTGAACCACACTAGAGAAGGCTTGTAGATATAGTCGGTTTCGGCTCCGCTTTTTTTTTCACCATTTTTGCAACCTCCCTGTTATAAGTTGTCCTCACATTCTTTATTTTCATTTTCAATTCACTCTCACTAATTGTCATGTTCATTCCCAGTATAATCCTTTTTAACGCTGCAGACCTCTCTTGATTATTTCTATAGTTTAATACCCTTGGGTTCCACAAGCACTCATTCTCCTCATATAACTCCAGGAATTTCACTATATCTGCGTCGTGCCACTTTGACATTGTCTCTGAGTTCTTCAGAAAGAAAATCTCTCTATATTAATAAATAAAGAACACTCCGCGCGTTGAAAGTCTGTCAAGACTCCGCGCAGTAAAGGTACGTTTCCATAGAAGCGGCCGCCGCATGCGATCGCCGCAAAGGACTGCTTCAATGTTATACAATGTGGACTGGAGCCGCAGCAAAGTTGATAGAAAATATCTCAAAGCATCCCTCTTTGTTTGATTTGAAATCCTCAGTATACAAGGATCAAGTCGTAAAGGATAAAGGAATCACTTTTTATGTCTTCTTTTACCAAATCAAGGATGTAGTTAAACAGAAATGTTCAGTCTGAAAAACTCTCTGAATTTCTTCTCATCTTGCAACAGGTGTCGATTAATCAGTGTTGTAAAATAACCCTCGCGTCTTCCTTTAAAAATAGGATGTACTTCCGCGTTTCCCTCGATGAAACATAATTGTAATATTTCATCAACCTCAATTTCTTCTATATAACAATAAGTAACGCAAGAAATCGCATTCACTCATTATGAAGATAAAACACTACCAACTCCAAGCAATGATTGCACACGACTGACACATGTAAGGAAACAACCAAGACAACGACGGTCGCAAGCAGCGCCTGCAGTGCGGCGATCACATGCTGCGGCCGCTTCTAAGGAAACGTACCTTTTAAACAAGGCAACTGGCGGTAGGAGTGATGTTGGTGTTCACACAGACGATGTCGCCGTGCGGCGGAGGCCGAATCGACTAAAAGTAGAGGGTGTTAGAGGGTCAGTCTACTCTCGCCGCACCGAAACTCTCGCCGTGCGATCCCGCCGAATAACCGTTTACATTTTCAATCTTATTGTTAGCAGCACGGCTTGGTGCGGCGTAAGCCCAGATCGACCAGTGTAAACCCGGCTTAACATTTGGATCTAGACACGATAATTACCCCTCTACCAAGGCCGGCGAAAAAATGAAGGGTTCGCGCCGAAAAATCGATCTTTACGTGTTATCTAATTGGAAACAGAAATCGTACCCGGGTCTTTAATGAAAATGAAATGAAAATAGTTTTCCAGGGACCTCCTAGCTAGTAGAAACAAAACGCCGTTTACCGCATATCTCTACGACAAATCGTTTTGAGATACAGCGCGGGACAGAAGGACGCTTCTAAAATTATATACTGTAATACCCCTATTTACGTTGATTCGAAGTTACGTCGTCGATCATTTAGTACCTGTTTACCGATTTAAGTTGGTTTGCTTCGAAGTTATGCCGGTATCTCAGATTTTTTGGATCTAGGGTCTTTAATAAATATAAAGTAACTTGGTAAATGTAAAATAAAAAAAACAATCTTGTATAAATCAGATGTCTTGCAAGAGAGAGATTGAGATGTACAGATATTCACCAGCCTTTAAATTCTTGTAAGTTAACCATTTTTGATTCATAACATTTTAGAAACTTCCCCCCAAATAAGTGAGGGAATGCCGTTCCCTGTGTTCCCCCAGAAATTAAGTACTGACTATAGTTATTAGGTGTATTCTGCCTACTTTTGCGAGTTTATGCCTACAGTGCAAGTGTAACCTAAATGTTTGCTTGGTCACATAAATACACGTATGCTTCGTAGAATTCGACGTCTTTTGCGAATATCAACGTAGACGCAAGCACATTGCAGAGAATTTAATATCAATACTCACAATTTATATAACCTGTTCAGAAATCCTTTTTTTCACTGGTGTTTCGGGAAAAATGGTGCATGGGGTTCAGGAGTACATACGGTGAGTAATATTCAAGGTAAAAATTCCAAAGTCTTGCACACATCACCCTCTTATAACATTGATTCTTATTGGAAAAACGGTTTCGATTCACGTTGATATGATTTATGTCATGATTTTCAGGAATGCATCTTTGCTGTAAATCGGGGTATTACTGTATAAGATGCTATGCAGCGTAGATTGCGTCCATTATGAGTTTCTTCTCATATCATTACAATGGATGAAAAAGGAATTGCATTACTGATTTATAGTCAATTCTGGAAATGGCTTCAGGTGAGCATGGAATCTGGAGTGCAAAACAATGAAATGGTGACTGACTTTTCGATTTTCTGGCAATCTTCCTGGATTATTAGCACAATGATTTCAGAAGTAAAACATTGACGGTTTTCTGAATGCCAGAGATGAGGGTGTACTATATTTTTACGCGAAGTAATTTTCGTCCCGGCCAACCACGTGAGGTTTAGTTTCAGTGTAGACGTAGTTATTTCTGCTCTAATTGTTTGAATTTGTGTTGATTTCACTCTTTTTTCTGTTAATCTTTTATTTAAATTTATTTTATTGATTTATTTATAAATTTATCATTTGAAATGATATCTAAAAGGAAATATAATTGTGATAATGCAAGTGAATCAAATAAAAGTGTCGTTCAATCATTAGCACTTATGTGAAACAAGAAAATTCTAGAACGTGATAAATTAACGTAATTTGATGTTTGGTTTGACAGATTTAAGAGAGGGGCAGGTAAATTAACTGGCAAGGCTGCAAGTTATTTTGTGCTTTTTAATAACTTTTATATTAATTTCGCTGCAATATATAGTTGTATGTATAGATAGATGTATGCAGGGATGTGTTGCAGATGGCCCGGTCTGGCTCGCGCAACCCAAGATGCGGGAACGTATCCTCCGATTATAACATGCAAGTCTATGGATAAAGGGAGTTCGACATTCAAGATTCGATCACTTTTTCAGGAATGCATCCCTGTCGAATCCCGGGAGTCGCCTGTATTTCACTTTCTGTTTCCAATAATTTCAATCAACAGAAATATATTAAATTACGCTTTGGACATATGGTAACTTTGATAGCTTTAACTAATTCTAGGCTTTCCGGCTTGAACAATCTCTTTTTTTAATTGCAAAATCTTGATAATTTGAAAACGATTTCACCAATAATTTTTTATTAGACTATGCTCATTATCAGCACACATTTTTAGGATTAAAAGTAAATAACATTTAATAGAAGGAAGTACCGATGTAGCGTATCAAAAATAAACTATAAATCACATGGAGGCCACAAAACAGCTGAACAAATACATCTCTAAAAATATGTAAAACCAAATATCTCCAATAGATGAAAACAACACAGTATTTTCATGTCACTTTTTGCACCACAGAGAAGCATTTCAAATTCTGATTACTTCCACTCCACTGGGCTGTCTCTTTTCCCCTGATTCTCATATCCATGCATATAGCTACCAGAGAAGCAAATCTGAAGTTGCTTCACTAGTAACAATTGAATAATACGAAGTGCAATCAAATTAGTAGAAATTCATTCAAATGATGAAAATGAAATGAAAAGAATTATATCTGACACTCATTCACGTGTTACCGCAATGGGGAAAGTAAGCGCTACTGAATTCAAAACCATTATCTTGAGGGAAAATATCCAATCCTTAAGAGCTAGGAGAGTACCGTAATCCCTTCTCTAAGGGGGGGAGGGAGAGGAAAAAGAGCCTTCACCCCCTCCTCTACTATCACTGTTGCCATATCGCTTGACAGTTACTTCGAGACTAGTAGTTCACTGAAATTCCGGTGGAGAGCTCGTAAAGTGGTGCGGTTTTTTTGGCCACCACTGTACTACAAACGTGAAATCCGAGTCAGGTTAACTAGACCCCAGCGTGCTGCTTGAGGAATTTTTTGGGTGCTTAGTGAAAATTGCATTTTTCGTTTTTTTGCTACCTTTTAACATGTTTACACAGTATATATTGTACACTAAGTGTATTTATTAGTTTTAAGTAACTTCTGACATTTTTTTATACAGTCGATGCACTTTTGAACCTTTGAACATTTTTTAGTTACGATGGCTTCTAAGTACAACTTGCGACCGCGGTTGTGTCTAATAACATATTTTTGCATCCTTTTTTACAGCAAACATTGTTCCATGATTATTATAAGCGAACCTTTATATACTCCATTATTCACTTTTTTTTAAATTGTCAATTTTCACTTGCCGATATAATTCGACTTTTTTTTTTAAAACGTCAATTAAATATTTTTTTCTTATAGCCTAGAATATCTAATTTTAGAATATTCTCGAGTTTTTTCATTTCCATCAACCCAAAAAATTTTTAAAATAAAAACTGCACCCCTTGCATATCACTTACTTTTGCCATATTTGTATTTGCATTTATTGCTATTGAGTTCACAAAATTGTTTTAAGCTTAATCTCACCTGCATATATGTCTTCCTGAGGTTCCAGTGAAAAGAAATCATTACCAATTTCTTAAAAGACCTAACATAAAGGGAGATAACAGTGAAAGGACCCGTGTACCGCTTGAGAAACACATTTTTAGGTGTGCTGGTGTAGGATTAAATCAGTTTGGTATAGCTTTTACGAAAACTAGCTTTCCTTTCGCTAGTAGGGGAGCGCCACAGAGATATTTTGCACCCAGGCACGAAACACCCTAGGCGCGGCCCTGGTTGCAATGGTGAGAATTTGGCCCGAATATTGAATTGAGTTCAACGCCCCTGCTCTACAGTATCCACTTATTATTTGTCATGGTGAAGATGGATACCACTTCTTAATTTCACAAACAAACGTAAAAACAGGATTATTGATTCCAGAAAAACAGTATCAGCAATGAACGTTTATGCACACAGGATGATGATCAGAGCCAACCAGTATAACCACCTCATACATTTTAGAAAACTTACTCAGCAATACTGGGTTGATATGTATGCTAAGTTTGAGGCAGAAAGACTGAATTTTATCAGCAACAATCAGAAAAAATTACGAGTGGAAAATTATATTCATCTGAAAGATGCAATAAATAATGATGGAAATATTGAGAATGCAGGACAACTTTTTATACTACCATCATCATTCACTGGTTCACCTTGCTACATGCATGAAAAAACACAAGATGTCATGACTTATGTGAGACATTTTGGGTGTCCACATTTGTTCATTACATTTACTTGCAACCCACACTGGCCGAAAATCAGCAGGAAATATTACCTGTCAAAAATCACATGATAGACATGACATTATTGCAAGAGTTTTCCATTTAAAGGTTAAGTACTTTATGGATCTTTTAACTAAAGAAAAAATTTTTGGACCAACTCAATGCTATATGTATTCAATAGAATGGCAAAAGAGGGGCTTGCCTCATGTTCACATATTAGTCTGGCTGTAACGAAGGATTCTACCAAATGACATAGATTCTTTCATTAGAGCTGAGTTTCCAGACCAACAAGAAGATTCAATTCTCTATGAAATCATTAAAAGCAACATGATTCATTGACTATGTGGCCAAACAAATGATTGTTCCCCTTGCATGGAAGGAGGAAAATACACAAAATGATATCCTGGCCCATTTATAAAAGAGACTCAAACTGGAAATGATGGATATCCAGTTTATAGAAGAATATGATGGTGGATTCAAGGCAGAAATAAAATAAAATTCTGATGTCATTGAGGTTGACAATCGTTGGGTTGTGCCATATTGTCTCTTCTGTCCCGAGCATTCAATGCCCACATGAATGTGGAGTGTTGTAACTCTGTAAAGTCAATAAAATATATATGTAAATAAAGGGAGTGATCAATCAATGTTTACATTGGTTAAAGACGGTGATGAGATTGGACAATACCAAATGGCCAGGTATATAAGTACATCTGAAGCGATATGGAGAATATTGGGTTTTCCTTTGCACCACATGTTTTCTCTTTGTCCATCCATCTTGAAAATTGACAGTGTGTCTACTTCACACCAGAAAATGTTCAAAACCAAGTGCTGAATCCACCAAGAAGAACTTTAGTAGCCTTTTTTGAACTTTGTAAGGAGGAAGACTTCGCAAGAACCATTCTGTACAATGAGATTCCAAAATATTACACTTGGAACCAAAATTCGAAGAGATTTGGTCGTCGTAAGCAAGGAGAAAATGTTCCAGGTTGTCCTAATATCAAATCAAGTGACACAATTGGCAGAGTGTACACCATTCATCCTAACAACTCTGAATGCTATTTTCTCCACATGTTCTTCATACTGTTAGAGGACCAACTTCATTCATAAGCTTGCATACTGTAAATAATCAGATTTTGCCAAATTATCAGTTAGTTTGCAAAGCTTTAGGACTCTCATTGGGATTCTACATTAGAGGAAGCCTCAGTAACATATTCTCTTAAAAAACTGAGGGAACTATTCTGTATCCTTTTAGTAATGTGCCGTGTCTCCGATCTTCAAAAATTGTGGTTGGCTTAGAGGAAGGCTCTCTCCAAAGACATAGTGAACCAGTTACAAAAGGAACATCCAGATATTGACATATCTTATAGCAATGATGTCTATAATCAAGCATTAATCCCCAGTGAGGACAAAGTCATATCAATGGGTGGTAAAAAATCTGAAGAATATGGGCTTCCTGAAACACTACGTAGCCCAGATATAAGTCTCAGAAACTTTTATTTCATGCAGAAAAACTACAACATTGCTGAATTAATGGACTTTGTTAAAAAATATGAGACAAAATTGATTCCAGATCAAAAAGATGTATACCAAAAAATACTTTCAAGTATACATAATCAACAAGGTAAATTACTCTTTTTAGGTGCACCTGGTGGCACTGGGAAAACATTTCTGCTGAACTTACTCTTAGCAAAAATAAGATCAAGTGGAAAGACTGGTATTGCTGTTGCATCATCAGGAATTGCAGCCACACTTTCAAATGGTAGAAGAACAGCCCATTCTGCATTTAAGGTTCCATTAAATATAGCATTTACAGAAACTCCTGTTTGTAACATAAAAAGGGGGAGTGTTGAGGTTAGACTGCTGCAAAGATGTATTCTTATTGTTTGGGATGAATGTACAATGTCCAACAAAGCAGTAATTGAAGCCTTGAATAGAACTTGACAAGACATTAGAATAAATAATTCGTTAATGGGAAATGTTACAGTAGTTTTATCTGGAGATTTCAGACAGATTTTGCCTGTCATTCAGAGAGGTACCAAAGCAGATAAGATTAATGCATGCATTAAATCATAATTTCTACGGCAGAAAGTGGAAAAAATATTAAAAACAAATATGAGAGTTCATACTGAAGCAGGCCTTTTTGCACATTATTTAATGCAGATTGGTGTTGGCAACCTACCAAATCAGAACAATGAGATTAACATCCCAAAAGATATGGGCATTATAGATGAATCTTTAGATGAATTAATAGACAAAGTATACCCTGACCTAATGAATATAAACAATAAGAGACTGAATTGGTGGTGTGAGCGAGCCATTCTTACTCCAACAAATGAAATGGTATCTGAAATTAATGAAAAAATTTTGAAGCAATTCAAAAGAAAAATTTATATACAAGTCAACTGATAGCACAATATCTACAGATTAATCTGTCCACTATCCTGTTGAATTTTTAAATTCACTTGAACCTCCTGGAATGCTTCTTCATATGTTGGTTCTAAAGAAAGAAGCAATAATAATGCATCTGAGAAATTTAGATGCCTCCAAACTGTGTAATGGTACACATTTTCAAGTGGTTGATTTAAAGAAGCATGTATTACAATGCGTTCTCTTAAATGGTAATGCAAAAGGTGATACTGTTTTAATACCACGCATACCATTAATCTCGAGTGATTACCATATCCACTTTAAACGCCTTCATTTTCCAGTAAAACTTTGTTTTACCATTACCATCAATAAGACACAGGGCCAGTCTTTGCAAGTTGCAGGCATTGATTTACGAACTCAGTGTTTCACCCATGGACAACTTTATGTTGCCTGCTCTAGAGTTGGCAGTTCACAAAATCTAATAATTCTTGCACCAGGTTGAAAGACTAAAAATATTGTGTATAAGGTGTTGTAGAAGAACAACATTTGACTATCGTTTCAAGAAAGGTATGTCCAAGTACATTTCATATCATTTTAGTGTTAAAAACATTCCAATAGGCAAGATTGGTAGAAATTATAATTTAGAATTATTTTAAGAAGTTTTAAAAATATCATCTGTAAGCTAACCCTGAATGTTGTGTTAAAATATAATACCTGCTTTATATTGCATTAAATCCAAATGATATTTTCATTCATTTATTTAATAAGCAACTGTGATGGGAAGAAAATATGACCCGGGCGAAGACCAGGTATTTCTGCTAGTAATGTACATAATTCAGTGGCGGTTGGTGACCCATTGAGTAAGGCAGGCAGTGGCACAGTTTTACTTTATGTTGCTGAGCATTACTAAATGGTCACTTTGCGAGGCTTGCCTCTTCATTCATGTATGTCATTTGGAAATAAGCTATGAGTATAACAAATAACGGTACACCTCGTTTGAAACAAATTTATTTCTTACTCTCTGTTTCCAATAATTTTAATCAACAGAAATATATTAAATTACACTTCGGAAATATCGTAACCATGCAATTACTTCTATAGCTTCAACTAATTGTTGGCATTCCAGCTCGAACAATGTTTTTTTAGTTGCAAAATTTTGATAATTTGAAAATGATTTCACTAATATTTTAAAATTATAAAATGCTCATTATCCTCATATATTTTTAGGATTAAAAGTAAATAATGTTTAATAGAAGGAAGTACCGATGTAGCGCACCAAAAATAAACTTTATAAATCACATGGAGGCCACAAAACAGCTAAACAAATACATCTCTAAAAATATGTAAAACCAAATTTCCCCGATAGATTGAGACAACACAGTATTTTCATGTTGCATTCCGTGCCACATAGAAGCATTTCAAATTCTGATTACTTCCCCTCCACTGGGCTGTCTCTTTTCCCTGCTCTCTCATATTCGTGCATGCAGCCACCAGAGAATCAAATCTGAAACTGCTTCGCTAGGCTCACTCAGTAACAACTGAATAATACGAAGCTCTATCAAGTTAGTAGAAATTCCTTCAAACGATGAAAATGCTAAATATATTTCTATCAGTTTCATAGTAGTAACTACAGTTATTCTAAATATTTTAAAAAGTTTATTGCGGTGTTGTTTCACTAGGCAAGCAGTGCTTGGTTGCTTGCATAGACCAACCGCCCCTGATATAATTAGATACAATGTATAATTTAATGGCTCAGTAAATCCACAAAAATGATTTACTCCCAAGTTTGATTGTCATGACTGGCTGTGGTGGATTGACTTGCATTACATGTAGGTTTTCTGCCTTAAAACAGTTTTTGAATTTACTTACTCCCAAATTTATACCAAGGTCTGGAAAAATTTTAAATCACGAAAAAGTATTCCAAATTCGATTCATAAGAATAATTGTTTCAAATAAGAATACATGGGAAAATCAATTATAAATTTGCAAGCCATTTTTCTTATGTTCAACATAATTTATTTCATTTTTATTGTAATATAAATATGTTCCTGCTTGTAAACTGCAAGCACCTTTTACATACTACTAAAATATAACAAGTTGGAAAGTGTACATCATATCACAAATGGGCGCATTTCGTGCAATGAAGTACAGGCGACTCCCGAGATTCAACCAACTTGAGAATTTGACCGGTCGAATCGACCCAGCCAATCGATTGGTCGATTTGAAACTAGTTTACGCGAAGTAATTTTCGGCCCGCCTGACCACGAGAGGTTTAGTTTCAGTCTAGACATCGTTATTTCTGATCTAATTGTTTGAATTTGTGCTGATTCGACGGTTCGAGATTCGACCACGTTTTCAGGAACGCATCCCTGTTGAATCTCGGGAGTTGCCTGCATTTGAAAGAAGTGATATGTGTACGTAAGGAAAATAGCATTATAAAGCTCTTTTATTCATCATAAATAATTCATTTTCTTCCTATTTAAAAATATTGCATGCACTTGTAAGGAAATTAAACGTATTTTTGTGAGATTCTTTATGTCAATGAAGTAACCATATGAGAAAATTTCCAAGTTCAACTCGAATTAAGACATTCTTGTTTGATTTTCTTGATAACGGCTACCCCTAGGATAAAAATGTATAGGAAAACAAATACTTTAATGTACTAGTTCTAGAAGTTTTATCTGAAAACTATTATGATATGACCAATACTTCACGAGATATGACGGAAAGTTACTTTTTTGTCACCAGCAAAGTGGTACCCCTGATTGGCTTCTGTAATTCGTGTGATTTACTTATTACCTTTGACTGTAAGTCCTTAATTTCATGAAAATCTGTTTGGTAGAAGCCGAGAATGAACATGCGGACAGACAGACCAACATTAATAAGCGCTTATGCTGGAAGCGAAACACACCTAAAAATGAAAACGTAATTCATATGATTCATATTTTTCGTATATTAATTAGAAAAACTCTGTCCAATTATTGTACGCACTCTAACAATTAGTATAAATATATAGCAGAGTAAAACATTATCTTTCATAACATGTGCATTTTAGCAAAAGTCAACATATACGTTTCCTTAGGATGTTTCGGATATAATGGACAGGCATCAACCCCTCCCTCCCCCCAATTACTCGAGGGATCCGGCCAGAAGCATTAGAAATTGCAAGGTAAGCAACCTCACCAATATGAACGCAGACTTTTGCATTTTCAACCTCCCTATAAAGGACACTCATGGCTGGCTCAAGGAGAGGGAAACAATGTATGTACATATTACGTATATTGTATCACTTGGGAAACAACATACATATCACGAATTAGACAGCAACATTATTGCCAGTACGACCATAGCCTTATTGTCATGATAATTCAGTGCTTTTGGATATTTTGCATAATATGCGCAAGTAAGCATTTTTAATATAATATTTTAACATAAAGACAATACAAATATATGTAATAACTGTATTATCACATAGTTCATTCAGTACTTAAAAACGGTATTATCGTGTCACTTCTCGCGTATTTTTCTCGAAGACATTAATATTTTTAATCATTGTTATTATAGGAGCGATTTCACAACATTTACATTATAAATGCATAAGCGAAGGAAGTCATCGCTGAAGCCCACCCTAGGTCATTTTGAAGAAAGTGAATACGGTACTCTCCAGTTTTTTTCTGAGGAGAAAGTATGCTGTTCTTATACTTTATCTCGAGTTTGGCATATTCCTTTTACTGCTTTTATAATTTTTTGTCTTTCAGACCCTTTTAACCCTTGACTATGTCTCAAAATCAGTTAAATTTAAAAGAAATAGTGGAAGTGTTGGAGTTTTACAGGAAAGAAAAGTGCAGAGTCCGTAAATTGGCTGAACATTTCAAAATAAGTAAAACATAAGCTACACTCGTTATAAAAAATCAAGAGGCCTTGGTTAAACTGTGGCGGGGAAACGGGAATGGAAAATAATATCATAAGTTTTGTAATGGCAAAGGTAGTTTAGTGGATAAATTGACTTTTAAGTGGTTTTGTCGGGTGCAAGTCCAAAAAATTTCAATCTCCGGACCTATGATACAAACAAAAGCTTTGGAAATAGCTGTAGAAATCAATGCAAATGGTTTTAAAGCCTCAAATGGCTAGTTAGATAAATTCCGTGGATGGCAAAATATTTCCTTCGAAGCAATTTGTGGGGAGTCTGCAGACATAAATTTGGAAACTGTTTCTGAGTGGAAAAAGAAGTTGCCGTCAATATTCGAATCATACTCTGCAGAAAACATTTTGAATGCAGATGAAACAGGTTTGTTTTTCCATGCAATCCTGGAAAGAACACCGTGTCTTAAAGGGGAAATGTGTGCAGGGAGTAAAGTGGCGAAGGAACCTTTGTCTATACTTTTGTGTATAAGTTTGACAGGTACTTGTGAAATACCCCCTTGTTATTTGCATATCTATGAAGCCAAGGTGTTTTACGGCTATAGACCTAAACAAATTGAATGTCATATTGAAAGTGTTTCTCTCCCAATATAACATCTATTGCTCAACAACTAGATCAAGGGATAATACAAAATTTCAAGGTGAAATACCGACAGTTGGTGCTTAAACACCTGATATCGAAATGAATTGTGAAAATAATAGTAGTGGGACAAAACTCTGCAAAAGTATCGATGTACAGGTAACTCTCGATTTATGCGGTTTTAATTTACTCATTTTTGGAATAATGAGGTCGCTGAATTTATACCATCTCATAAATTCACGAGGATTTTTTTTAATAACAGGGTTTCAATAGCGAACTGGCCGTAAGTAAAAAAAAGAGCAAATGTGTAATTACCACCAAAAAATTTCCACCGACTTTAATTGACCAAGTTAATATAATACCTTCAATAAAGATCAACACAAGTCACCTAGTGCATGATTTTCTAGGCTTCAGTGTCGATGATGATATATGGCATACCGAGAAACATATTGTAGAAATGGCAAAAACAGTAGGCTTTGATGAGGTAGATGTGGTGCAATTATTAGATTCACACCAAGAGGAACTATCCACGGAGGTCTTACTTAACCTGGAAAAGGGAGGAGAAGGGGGGGGACAGAGGTTGAGGCGGTGCATGTGCTCACGAGAAAGAGATTAGAGGAGGCATTCCTACACATCGACAAAGGACTTGCTATCTTGCATGAAGATGATCCCAACACTGAGAGAAGTTCAAAAGTGTTGTGAAATGTAATGTTAGACTTGCAGTGTTACCATGAAATCCTAAAAGAAAAGAAAAGCCTCTCAATCATCGTTGCTCTCTTACTTTAAGAAAAAGGAGAGCATAGAAAATGAACCTCAGCCCTCTACCTCTGGCTATCAGAAAGTCGACAATCTTCCCTTCGATGAGGAGACGTTTTCACCTTTGACTTCATCACCACCATCGCCTACTCAGTCATCTGATTTAGATGACCCTCTCTCTCTCCCTAACTCCCACTCCTCTTTCCAATAACACTGCTAGAACATGCAAGTGTCCAGACTCATTGATCGACATAAATGGTACAAATAGGTTTTACATAAAAAATAAAGCACTCGTTTATTTTTTGTTACATCCCTTCATTTTCATGTATTAATTATTGTGAAACTTCAAGTGCAGCTGTGCGATGTGTTAATACATCACGGGTCATTGCAAACTTTTTATTTTTTCTGCGCATAAATTATTTTTAGCATGATAAATCCTTATTCCTTAATTCTTATGAATTTATTATTGTTGAGTAATGAATAAACTCTACAGTTTGCATTATTTTTTGTTTAATTTACGGGTTTTTCATTTATGCGGTAATTTCCAAGAACGCAACCCCCACCTAAATTGAGAGTTGCCTGTACTGTGATAAGCAGGATTTAATTGCAGTCTAGACCAATGTGGTGGTGATAATGAAGATGTAGCTGATGCATCCATACTTAATGATTTTCTACAGACATTGGGGAATTCTTCATTAAGTGCTGAGGTATATGTTTTTGTGAACTCCAATGTAGCAATAGAAGTTAAGAACACTGAGGTTCAGGACACTTAACGAATTTGTGAATAATGAAGACCATGAGGACGAAGATGAAGACAAAGATGAAAAGACTCAAGATCAATGTGACTCCAAATTAAAGAAACAGAGATGCATTAGATTACTTAACAATTTTAAAAGGCTTCTATATAAGCAAAAACGATGAATTTGGGCTGAAACTGGTGAGTGACTTAATTATACACAGGGATAATAAAATTGCCAAAATGAAATATCCCAAGCAAGGCACTTTTTCTTTTTTTTAAATAAAAACTAGCCATTACGTATGTTTATATGTAAAGCAAATGCAAGATATTCAATAATAAAATCAGCATATCTAACAAATTACAGTTATGTATACTTAATTCATTGCTTTTCCTTTGTTTTTGTCATATGTATTACATGCTTACATATATTTGTCTGATTTATACAATGTATTAGATTTATTGTGTTATATTGTATTGATTATATTGCACTTATTAAATGTATTTTTAGTGTGCATAATCAGTTTGTATGCATTTTATATTTCTGATATTCAAACCTTGGTCGTTGACCTCTCCAAAAGGGACACCTCTATATAGTGGACTGTATTTGTCACACCGGTGTCTGCTTTAGAGAGGTTTCACCATAATATTTAAAGCAGGAAACTCATTTGTTCTAATCTGTGACACAAAATCGATTACACTCACCCATCTTATTTCTTGCTATCGCAAAGTAGAGCTGGTCTGAGACAGAGACAGGATGTCAGCTGTTTTAGACTTCATTTCTCTGAGGTACGCATCTGAAACAACAACAAACCAAATCAGAAATCTTGCACCCCAGTATAAAAATTCTAAAAAACCTTAACATTATAGGAAACTGGGTAAATTATTATTTGTACTTTTTTTAAAAGACTCACATTTTCTGAGTTAAACTATAATTTTTACGTTAAAAAAACAATATATATTGATAACAAACCCTGAAGTCAACCTTACTAAACATGATTGATATTAATTTTTCCGTTGATAATTACAAGCTATAATCTAAGAATTGCTCTGAACCTAGCAAAAATGCCATTTATGGCTCATTGGAATAAAATCCGTGAGATAAAATTTCAGATAAATATCTGACATACGTTGCATAGTTAGAAATTAATCTTAATTAATACTAAGTTAAGAGTATAACTCCATTAATATATATTTTGGGTTTAATATTTTCCCATAAAAAATCCTTTATTTCCAAAAAAGTTTACGAACTCTTCAAAGAAAATGATACTATACAATAATAAAATCATTCATTAAATATGTTATGCAGTAGCAAAAAGTTGTACATAAGAACAAATTTATAAGAATAATTATTCCATTATACATAAAATATAAACTTTACATGTATTATATAGATTGTAAAAATTCAACTGAAGGAGAACATATATCAAATATCTATAATATCTCCTTTCTTGCTAGATAAAACTATAGGATGAAACGCTAACTACATTTTTATTTGTCTAACAAATACCGAGAGTTAATTTATAATTAAAATTTGGAAATGGTAACGTTTAATTCCATTATTAAGTAGCAAATTGCAATAGCTTCCATGTCAACTATGAGTCAACATCGAAAAGAGAAGTTATTTAAAATTTACTTACCTTTGAAGAAATAATTCCTTGAATGGTAGGATGGCACTCTTCTATGCAACTAATGCTCCTTGTTCAAGATGGTTGATCACATAATAATAATACCTTTATTTTCCCATAAGGTCAAAGTTACATGGAAAACCATCAATAGGACAAATACAATCAAAAGAAAACATGTACAAAGAAAAGTTATAATACATAAAAACATCAGCCATACAATTAAGTGACAAACAGGGTAAAGTGAATAATTACATATCCAAATTCACATCTCATTATATTAAGAGAAAAGTTAATGCCCAGTACGCAAGCAACAGCAAAACATTCAAACAGTAAAAAACTTTCGATAAAAACTTCACAAATGGCGAAAGTCACTCACTCCCTTAAAGTTTTTTATTAAAGGACTAGTTAATGTCCAGTACACAAGCAACAGAAAAACATTCAAATAGTAAAAAACTTTCGATAAAAACTACACAAATGGCGAAAGTCACTCCCTTAAAGTTTCTTTAAAAACGTACACAAGTAAATGTATTTAAATACTGCTGTCAAAACTTATAACATTACTATTCGCCACGAGGAACACCTTCGAAGAAGAAACGGGCAAACTTATGTCACGATCAAAACTATGAACATTAAATTTCGAACACAATAAAAAATTCTAATTTTTTCCTTATAAAAGGTACTGGTGGAAATACAAAAAGAAATTTTGTAAAGAAAGTTTCAAATTTCACTTATTCTGATGCGTCAGCTAAGTAGGACCTTTATGAATTTAAGTAGGACATTTGAAAATTAAGTAGGACATTCCAAAATTACTCATAGGACAGAAAAAAATCATTTACAGTCATATTGTGATAAAATTATGTAATAAATTGGCCAGCACTTAGATGAAAATTCTCTTTAATTTAGAATAATTTGCCCATATTAAGCCCTAAAATTTTGTCTAAATTTAGAGTATCAGCTATATCGCCAAAATCTCGATACATTGGCAATACATCATTAGAAAATGAAAAATGAGTTAAAGTTGATAACCAATTTTCGTTATACTCAATTTTTTTCATTAAATATCTCAGACAAGCAGAGTAAAAAGACAAAAATTCTTTTTTCAACTTTTCTGTATCATGGGGAAGTAGCTTTTTCATTCAACATCGAACTTCTAAACAAAAAAAACTGATCCTCCTCTGCAAGCTGTTATTTTCAATTTAAATTCGCACGTTATATTCATAATTATATGCATGTAGTGCATTCTATACTATTGCGATCTAATAAATGCAAAATATGAGTGGAGAAGATGTAGGTGAAGAGGTTGTAAAAAAACAATGTGAATCCCACCCATTAGGTCCCGATAGCCATGTGATTGATTAGGGGCGATGTCATCAGTAGATCTTCCAAACAGAGATGTGTCACAAGGTAGGACATTTTGAGTCCTACTTAACATTAGCGTAGGACAGAGGACATTTTATCTCAAAGTAGGATTGTCCTACTGGCAGTAGGAAGGTTGCAACCCTACTTGTACTAAAATATCACAAAAGACATTCGCTTCCTTTTTATATCTTGATTTGTCATTTTAAAAGAAACATTTAACTGATTATTGCAAGAATAAATTTTGCTTAAATGTTATATATTACTTGCAATAAATCAAATTTATTGGCACCTTGATTTGCAACCATAAATTTTGATTCATTTGTTAGAAGGATGAGGGCATCATTTCAGATTAAGAAATAATTAATAAAACATTAGTTAAGTTACTTTGTTCATCATTTTATTTCATTAAAATACAACTCTGTTTCATTACCACCTCAGTTAAACAATGTCCTTCCATTTTAATTAAAAATTAACAATACTTGTCATATTTTGTAGTTTTCCTGTAGATTCAAGAAATTAACACAACTTTATGAAAAAGAAAAGAGAGGATTTCCCGAAGGATAGATTTGTACCTTTTACAGTTACATGTAGTTCAACACCCAAATTACCAGCCACAATGAGGCATAAGGTAAATGCCATTCAGTTCCTTCTTCCACCAATGTGCTTGTTCAGTCATTTTAACATGCATTCAAAATACGAGGTGCAGAAAACATGTATCCTAAGAAGAACACTCCCTTTCCTTATATTATAAAACCTAAATTATAACAACTTCAAAAACCTTATATTTGATAAATGCCATGTAAAACCTTCTAAAAAGAATTGTTCTTTCAATAAATTTGACCTCCATATTAAATGGATTATAAAACAGAGTTACGCATAATATGACAAAATTCTTGATTTCATAATACATAACATTAGGTAAAAATTATAACATTTAAGTACAAAATGCCCTATCCTACATAACAGTCCAACATTTTCAGTAATATAGTAAATTTGTGCTTCTTAAAATAAGAAGCATTTGAAAATAACAAATAAATATTGGTAAAATGATTTTACAAATATTTTCTGTGAAGTTATCTAAGGTATACTAACAATGAAGTAGGATAAGGTACAGTTAAAAAAATAATCATCAGAATTAAAGAAAAAACAGCCATTTTGGGTGTAAAAATTGAGATGATTATGTTCTAATTCCTATTCACGCACTTTTAGGAAGCCCATATGTTTATCAACCAGGTTTATGAGGATAATAATGGCCCTGTAGTTTCATTCCACCCAGGGGCGGATCCAGAAACTTCTCAAGGGGGGGGCGATCGCTCCTCCACCTAGCGAATCCCACTCTGCTAACTGCCCTATATTTTTAAAACCCCTACCCTTATCAGAATCGTTCTTTCCCTTGCTATACAGACCTAATCTGCGGCGTATAATTGAGGATTTCTGCATGGAATGAATTTAAGAAAGCACCCAGTGGAGTGCAATGGGGTTATCTAATCTGCCCCTGATTCCACCTAATGATAGCAAATCAGCTTTTTAAGGAAACGTGCAAAATGGACATTAATATGATTTAAAATAAATTGCACCAATACATAAAACTCTTACTAAGAATACCACAGGCATTTTTTATAAATGGACTGAGCAGTAAAGGAATGTGTATTTATAAATGATTTCCTTAGAAAGGCAGCATCATTTATACAATCGTGGCTGCAATTGACTCCAACTATATCTTTAAAAATTCTGAAATTTGTGCAAACATAACATTGACTAAAGAGCAGTGATTAAATCAGAATAATTGTGGATTATAATTATGAAAATAATACTTCATAAAAATGAAAGTTTCCATTGTATGTAGCAGGATTTTTCCAATCATTAATTAAACTTAGGAGATCTCTTCTTGCTTACTAAAAGTGTCGGAATTTTTAAAACGACTTTTGCCGAAATTAATTATTGAATCAACAACATAAAAATACCTGCATACCTGATACACTGAATAAAATAAAACATTCTTTTCTTGGATTGGTTTCCTAAATAACAATCTGACTCACATTTAAAGCAAATTAAAAAATAATGAGAAGTTTACGTCATAACCACAACATATACAAAATAAAAATCATTTAATAAAAGGATGAGACGACGCACCAATTTGTGATTGGCTGATCAAAATATAACTTGCTAGTAGCAACTTCAAAATTGGAAAATCATGCCCAAGGCATTATCACCTGTCATTCAACTATAATCACATCTGAGTTAAGGCATTCCGCAGATTGCACAAAACCATCTACATTTTCAATGTCGCTCTCCTTCTCCATAACTGGCAGCTTGTTACTGTAGCTGTACATAATTTGCAGGAAAGAGGCCAAACTGGCCTTTGCAAAATCCACGCCACCATCCTTCGTCAATCTATAAAAAAAAAAATGCGTCAAAAGAGGGAACTACAGAAGAATCAATGTTTCAGGATTCAATTATATGTCAATGAAAATTAATAAATCTCAAAGTGACCATTTACTTTCCATTTCATTCATCAGTTATTCTCTTACACAGAACAGAAGTCTGTTCAAAACCATAACATTTTTTTTACTGCCTGGCACAAAACTAACTGTATTAAGTCTAAAATGAGATATACAGGATATAGGAAACCTGGTGATTATTAAATGCAATTTCACCATAAATGGAATTGGGTCGTGGTTAAAACAAATATTGCGTAACCATACTTTATTTACACTCAGGTACACACAGACTATATTGTTTACCTTAAAAGATTAAATAGTCAAGTCGGAGTAATGCACACAATAAACATAGTAGAGTTTTGTTTCCGTAAGGGGAATCATGAACCATTCAATTGAATCGAACATCCCAAAAAACATTATATGTAAATCCATAAATTTTAGAGATGTGCTTTCTCATTGGTCAGAATTTTTTATGGAGAAAAAAATCCATCTATCTTTAAATGGCAATGTGACTGTGAAGGCTTCATGGCATGGTAATATGGAACAAAAATAGGTTCACCAATAAGTCTTTTGTACAAAATTCATTAAGAGCTTGAACATCTTTGAGCTTGAGACACTTTAAATAATTTCAAAGTTAAATAATTTGCTTATTAACAACAAAAATTCTATAAAAATAGTGCAGTTTAAAGTTAGGCGACTTGGTGGAAACAAAACACTTCATTTCAACATTCACGCCGAACTGAAACAACCTACTGGATTATGAAATTTGGCATTCATTTCTGATCGCCTGAATTACTATATCTACTCATTTTAGACAATAAGGCTCGATTAAAGACAAGTGTAAATGAAGCCCCATGAAATAAGAAATACACTGTGGAGAAAAGTGTACAATGTATAATTTATAACCAACTAGCTGCAGTACCAGGCGTTGCCCGGGTCAATTTGTCTAAGGATTGGGTAACTTTAAATCAAAATTATGGGGGAACGGGGAGACATAGGCCCCCCAAATTTTGTATACACATTGTATATAGAAGGGATAATGTATGACTTCAGTAAAAAAAATTGAAAAAATATGAAAATTTAAAAAAATTTCCAAGATAGGGTTATAGTGGGGAGGTGGGGGGAAATAAAGTTGCCTAAAATCTTTTCAGGGATGATATAAAATCATGTGCAAAGTTTAAAAGTTGTGGAACTTTTGGTTCTTAAGTTATAAACGGACATACATACAAACACACTAAATTATATATTAAGATTTTATCCTTAGGATTGGAAAAAAATACTAAAATAATACCTAATAGTTAACCCATTTGCATTCACAACCACTTTTGCTGAGTCATCAAATTACTCATATTCTTACCTTTTCAATATTTGAAATTTCATCACCAGGATCAAATGATATTTCATCATCAGCAGCTGAAAAATGAAATATTAAAACAAATTTGAACAGCAGATTAAAATCCAAGATTAATTCCACAGAAGATTTATTTGATACTTAAATAGTAGGAGTTAATAAGATAAGATAATCTTTATGTATTAAAATGAGACATTTTTAACTCGTAATATAAGCATATGACTATGCCAGGAAAAAAAGGTATAAAGTGTTATCATAATGTGAGTTAGTATGCTATTAAACTTCTAAAACTTACACTATATTAAAATTTATCCAGTAAAAAGCAAATCTTAATTATTTTGTTTACTAGACAACTTAAGTCAGTTAAAAATTTCCATGTTCTCCTTTCTGTCTTAACATTTAAAAAAATACAATATCATTCAAATACAGTATAGAATGTCAAAACATTCATAAAATACTGTCCATAAAACAATACATCAAAATTAAGAGACAATGATATCAATTTACGCAGTTACTTAAGAAATTTATTATATCTTTAGAATCCCTGTAGTATGATTACTGGAGCTTTGAAAGTAACATCTAGTTTATTAGTAACTATGAACCTCATGTAATGATCACTTAAGAACGGTAATGGTAAGAATTTCAAGAGAAGTCCTAGTTATTATAACAAAATTTAATGACTTCTATTACCTTAAAGCTGCATGCTTTTGAAAGCTGAGGATTAATAGCAAAGTCAAAAGGAACCAACAATTTTTTTAAGTTCATTTTTTAAATACTCAGACCAAATTTATACCTTTACTTTGAAATTAAATATTATATTAAATTTTTATAGAAATGCAGTTCAAGAATTTAACAAATATACTGAAATATACAGTTAATTCAGAATTAACAGAAACTTACCAGCCTGGTAATCATAAAGAGCCACTGCAGTGTACTGAGACTCATACTCTTCTTCTAGATATGGATATGTTACACCTTCAGCAGAGGCCTCTACTGTTTGTGCTGTTGTGTCAGTTTCTACGCTAGGTTCTGGATTATCATGGGCAGTTATAGTAGTAGTAGTTGCTTCAACAGATACTTCTTCATGTGAATAAACTTGAGAGGCTGTTTGAATCACATCCTCTTTTGCTTTGCTCTCTTCACCAACTACTACTCTCTCACTTGCCTGTAAAAAACAATGCCATTTTAAATTATGAAGTAATTCCTTTATTAGATTGAATATTTTTATCAGTGTCTATAAATAAGATATTTGTAAAACATAATAACCAGAGACGGGAAGTTCCAGTTTGGTTCGGACCGTTCTGGTTCCGACCTTACATTTTCCAACTCGTTACGTTCCAGGTTCGGTTCCAAGTGATTAAAAGAAGGAGTGGTTCTGGAACCATTTCTAGTTTTTACAAATGTGATTTTTACTGATAAAATTTTACATTAACTACAATTTTTTTCAATTACATAAAAAATTATGAAAGTTTATTAAAAGTAGTGTGACCAAAGGTCTTCTTTTTAACCTTTAACTGGTGACATGGGGTCTGACAGACCACGCCTTATCTTTTTCTGTTAAAAACTTCTCCTCATCAGTTCTCAGAATTTTAAGTATGAGTGTACCTTCCTGTCTTGTAGTGATGAGCCATACACTGAAGGTAAACAAACCCTTTCATTTCCAATCGAGTTTTCTTGCCACCGTGGTCTGTGAGACCACATGTCGCAAAGTACGCTATAAAGTGCGTTGGTCGTGCTCTGCTCACCTCTTCAATTAAAACGACATTACTTCGGTTTCCTCTCGAATTCTGACTTTGGGTTCCATCTACCTTTAGGTTTAATGAGCATGTCTACAGTAACCTTTAAAAGGCGGATTTAAATCCCAATTCGGGCACTTAAATCCCGATTTTTGCACTTTCCACAAAATTGTACATTTTCTTTAGTTTCTCCCGCAGAGAAAAAGGTGGTAATATGGAATACTAGCTTCTTGCTTTGTACATGCCTCCCATCTGGCTGAAACTCTCTGAACTAATTAGTCATAGTAACGTGAACTGCCTGTAGTCGAGTAAGGCATGGTCACAGAATTGTGTGCTTTCTGTGATAGTTTTTGTGAAAATTGGAATCTTTTCAAGGTATGTCGTTTATATTTTATTATATGAAACGTATTAATAAAAGTGTGAGTTATTGTATTGGGTTATATTTCGCACTAAGTAGACTTATGAAAGTCACTTAGAACATTTTCATTCGTGGTTTCGTTACTGTGATATCTCCATTTAAAGTTCAACGGCGTTGGAGAAGAAGGTTGAGCGAAGGTGTGGACGTCAGCGTTTCTTGCCGCCTTCGGAGGCCCGACCCGCATTCTTCTTCCTTGTTTGTTGAAGGCACTGCCGCACTACTGTTCCCTCCCGGACATCAAAGCTTCTCTTCGGTCTTGAGCTTTCCTGTGCAGTTCCATTGAGGTTCCTGGTCCTCTATCTGCTCCTCTTCGGCGGCGGTTGGTCTTCTGTCTCTCCGGTGGAAGATCTCAGCCTTTTGTGCCTGTCCCATGGTTTCAGCTCTTTGTCTTGCGTGTTATTTGTTGCCCTCCACGAGGCATAGTATTTCCTTCCTCCATTAGTTGCGTGGTGAGCACAGCTCTCACCCTTCAGATGGACATCTTACTTTGTTTCAGTTGTGTTCTTTCCCAAAAAACAGTTTTCTTGTAACTGTTAAAATTAGCATTGTATCATTCGCAAAATTTAAAACAAATATATCTTAGTGCAAACGGTGAGCGCCACGCTCACTTGGGACCAATACATACCAAAACATAGTGCGACCAACGGCGGGTTAATCAGAAAATTTGTTCCATGGCGTCTCATTCAAAAACAATTGGAGTTTTAGATCCAGATTTTAAAGAGGCACGTAGCGAATGGACGAACGAAGTGGATAGTGATTTTAATGAGGTAGACGATTCTGACATGGATGAAGATTATGATACTGAAAGTGAACATGAAACAGACACAGAAGAAGAATCTCAAGAAGAGTCAGGCAGGCAATCGAGTAAGTACCATGGAAAAAATCGTTATGCTTGGAGTAAAAATGAGCCAACACGTAAATTGAGAACTCCGTATCACAATATTGAAACTATACCAGCTACAAAACTGAGAGTTGAAAATAAGTCCGATGCAAAACGGTTTTTCTGTAAATTATTTTCACTAAATATGATCGATGTAATACTGAAATAAACTAACCGTAAACTGAATGAATTTAGAATGAAATACATACAAAATAAAAGACAGGTCAGAACTTGCAGATATTGATACTACAGAATTTCATGCATTTTTGGGATTACTTCTATACACGGCCATATTCAAGTCGACTACTGAGGACCTCAACTCATTATTCGCCATGGATGGTTCAGGACGGGAAATATTCCGATGTGTTATGTCTAAACGACGTTTTCTCATGATATTATCTGTTCTTAGATTTGACAATCTCGATTCGCGAGGAGAGAGGCAAAAAAATTGTCCTTCAGTTGCTATTCAGGAATTCTTAGATTTATTCATCTATAATTGCCAGAATTCATATAAAGTTGGTGTGGCAGCATGAATAGATGAAATGCTAATTGCATTCAGAGGTCGCTGTGCCTTCAAAGTGTACATGCCTAGCAAGCCCACCAAGTACAGCTTGAAAGTGATGTGTCTTACAGATGCACGTACAAGCTATCTATTTAATGCTTATCTTTATTGTGGGAAAGACAGGGATGGAATAGGATTGACTGAAGATGAAAAGAAATTTAGTAGACCTACTCAGGCCGTTCTGAGACTATCAAAACCATTGTTTGGTTCTGGGCATAATATTACGGCAGACAATTGGTTTAGCTCAATCAAAGTAGTTCAACAACTGAAATAAAAAAATTTAATGTATGTCGGTACTATAAAATCAAACAAAAGAGCAATCCCAGCAGAATATTGTTTGCCATTTCGAATCAAAGTGACGGACAGAAACAAAACCTTGATCATTCAGTAAGTTAGGATGTAAGGAAGAATCATACCAAATTTGATTATTCTAGCTTTTATCATTTAGGAGGAGTTCCATGAACAAACCAACAAACAAAAACACACCCTTCAAAATATATTATAGGAGAAGAAACCCGTCAAAAAGCAACTTACAGTTGTCCATGATTGAACACTGACTGGTAAATGTACACCAGATACGTGAGCCTATTTACATTAATAAACATTATAATGTAGAATATAATTATTTTACTTACAAAAAATGTAAGATTCCAGTATTCAATAGACGAAAGAAGGTTCAATTACTTTCATCAATTGTTATAAATGCTTCCTGAATAATATTCAGCATCTATTTATGTTGCTATCCATAAACATCGATCGTTTCGTTGCTTAAAGAAAAGTGCGAAGGGAATAACACTAAACTTTCGTCTATTTGTAAGCTTCATTGAAGCTAACTGAATCGGAGATAACAATGACGGCCGCCTTGGTTACGCCCGGAAAGAGTACGAAAAATCCACAAAATTTCGAAACAAATAGCGTATTTCTGAAAACTTCGACCATGTAACATGTAAACTTCGCAGGAATAAGATAGTATAGAGTTTTATTCATCGAATAAAGCAAAAACGAAAAAAATCGGTCCATATTTACGTATTTTGATGCTTCAAGGAAGAATACCTTGCAAGTTAAGAAATGGATTCATACGTGTTATCTTATGGAAAAATGGTAATCCCCTATATTAGCAGCACTGATTAATCCTGGTTGACCAAACCTTGACAATTCACTAAGTTAGGATGTAAGGAAGAATCGCACCAAATTTGGTTATTCTAACTTTTATCGTTTAGGAGGAGTTCCATGAACAAATACACAAACGCTTCAAAATATAATATAGATTAATTTTTAAAATAAAATAATAAAAATATATAATAATATTAATAAATAAAAGTATCAACAATAATATTAATAAGTAATAACATTTTGTCAAGTTTGAAGATTAAATTTCCATACCTTTTTTCAATAATACAGCAACTGCCTATTTCATTATGCAAAATTATATATATAAATAAATTAAAATTATGAAAAAATTATAACAAAAATGTGAACAATAATTTTTTAATGTGAACAGTATTAAATTATGATAATCATGAGAGAAAATTTAGGTACATAACTCTAACTTCAAGCAAATGCAATTTAGGTAACTACATAATATAATTACCGTATCACACAATGAAGTTCTGACTGAAACGTGTTAGAATAAGTTTTATACTTACTTTCAGTTTAACTTCTGCAGCACTAGGCAATGCCACACCATGAATAGAGGTTCTAGCCTTAAGAGTTTCTTCTTCAGGCTCTTGTGCAACAAGTTCATCTTCTTCAACAACCTTCCTGTTCTTCTCCTCCTCTTTCAGCTTCTTCTGCCTTGCCTCCTCCTCTTTTTGCCCCCTTAACCTCTCTTCATCTTCCTGCTGCTTCCTCCTCCTCCTCTCCTCTTCCACGCCATCTAAGCCTCCAGCACCATTTGTGCTATTTTCTTTGGACATTGACTCAAATTTGGCCCTAAGGCTGGATGATTTTGCTCCACCTTAAAAGGAAGATTTGATGGTATACTCAGAAACTTATCTACTAACATTAATTTCAAGAGATTTGAATGAGTTGTTTATTATAAGAGGCTTTATCAATTCGAAATTTGGCATTAGAAGATCTCACAGCATATTTTCTACAAATACTAAGACAGGGCTGCCACCAATTTTTTACTTTCTCCATATACGTGGTATAGAGAAAGTATTGTTTTCATGAAAAAAATCGACTTCAAGATTTCAACAGAAATACATGTTATGAGGTCCCTAGAATAAGTTTAGACTATTTTCAGAATTATGTCTTTGTGTGTGTCTGTGATTGTGGGTGCTCTAACTCGAAAAGTACTTGCCATATCATTATCAAATTTCATATATAACACTTTGGTATGAGCACAAAGAGCTGATTAGTTTTTGGACAATACCAGTTAACCGGAAGTCAAGGTTTATTTGAAACCCGATTCGGTTTTGGCAAAATATCTCCATTAAAACATCATTACTGTACAGTAGAACCTCATAAACATGGCATTCAAAACCACAGCATTCTCAAAAACTCGACGCTTTTTTAAAAGTTATATGTAAAAATATTAGAAATTACTTTAAGTGATGTACGCTTATCTATATTCATTGTGTTGTTTACCTCATTAGACCCACATGTTAGATTCGTGGCGATAGCAATTCTTTTTCGTTAATGTAATTAGTACTTTTGTTAAATTTTATTTTGACATGACTTCAACAAAAGAAGACAACCCATAAGTAGTTACGAAATGTAAACAGAAAAATCTCATGATTGAAAAAATAGTGGTATTACTAAGAAAACTTGAAAAAGGTACTTGAGTGAAGAGACTTTGCGAAGAATATAGCATTAGTAGTTTCACTGCGCATGACTTAAAGAAGAAAAAAAAACGGAAATATTGAAATTTTATGCAGAGTGATACACCTAAAGCTATGTGTAGCCGTATAACACTATACGTCCCAGATAAATATTGTTGATAAGGGATTGTTTGAGTGGTTTCGTCAGTGAGTGAATAAGTGTCGGTGTACCTATTTTAGGCCTAATGCTGATACAACAAGCGAAAATTTTTCACAATAGCAAAAAGAGTGGTGGAAGATGACATTGAAAACTGGGTTGATATCGGAAATGATGCACCTGTCGTACTTCAGCTAACTGATGTGAAATGTGTGAAATAGTCAAAATAGTGGACATGGTTTTGAAACCTGAGCATGAAAAAGATGAAGAAAATGAAAGTGACGATGATCAAGGACAAACCTTCAATAGATCGCTGTATAGTTAGTCACAGATACAATATCTGTTTTAGAACAACGCTCCTGCATTGATTTTCAAGATATTATCTGTTTGTATCGAATACAAGATAAACTTATGATGGAAAAATCAAAATGCATGAAGCAAGTAAGTTTGCCTGATCTGTTTAAAAAAAATCTCAGAATAATCTGTGATGAAAATAATGTTGTAAGTGCGTATTAGATATACGCTTTATTTCACGTTCGTTATTTACTTTTTAATGACTTTTATAATTCCTCCTTTTAGTGCACGTATAAGCAATAGTCTTTATTGATAATAGGTTCCCTTTTAATTGTTATTCATCATTTGAATTATATAATCAGTTACCAAAAATGTACATTACTTAAGGATTTTTTATAAATTTTCAAAAACCCGGCAAATGCTAGGTCCCAAGGTTGCTGGGTTTATGAGGTTCTACTGTATACACAATTCTATGCAAAGGTTATAGAGAATGTAATTTCCTACAACTTTCACTTGAAACAATTTTCCACAGCAGTTATTGTTTAGGAATTATTTATAAATAATAGGTTTTATCGGTTTCTGCCAAATATCTCCTTAAAAATGTCGTTATTGGTAATATTCGTGAGGACCAAAGTTGTAGAGAATAATATTTCTTCCAAGTTTTGTTTGAAACAAATTTTCGTAGAACCTTCCATTTAGTAGGTAATTAATTTATTCGTAAATTTCCAGTATACAGTGCCACAATCTTGCGGTGAATTCTGTAAACATATTCAAAATAAAATTTACAGCAATAAGGATGACTGTATTCTTTTACGATACGAAATAATAATTTTACCTTATAATGCTATACATAATAATTTAAATATCTATACCCCAAATATGGAGAAAGTCATGTGTTGGCCACATCAGATTTTTTACTTTCTCATATACGAAGTATATTGAGAAAGTATTGTAATTACGAAAAAATTCGACCTGGAGATTTTGACGGAAACATATGTTTTAGGTAGTAGTAGTAGTAGTAGTAATTAGGTTTTTGAGGTGCGTCAACAGCTAAGGTTATTTTGCACCGTCGAATTCTCTTAGAGAAAATCAACATACATCACAACATCCATGCCCGAAGCAGGATTCGAACCCATGACCTTTGGGTTAGAAGGCAGGCGCACTGCCTACCAGTCTAACTCGGCTGGCATATGTTTTAGGTGTAGCTGAGTTCGAAAAAGTGATTTTTGCAATGCTGTCTGTCACTGCCTCTAGATGCTAAACAGTAGAGTGAAAATGAATGAAATCTCGTACTTAGGCATTTTATCATACAGAGATATAAAGAAATGGTTGACATCGCTCAATAATTAATGGAAGTTTATTCTATGCATTTTTAATAACAATTTGATTTTCTCAAAAACCGGCTCATACAATTTTCATTTTCTAAAGATAACTAAACAACGCATTAATATATGAGAAAGTTTGTACAATGTATGTTGTACCGATTTTTTATTCTTGGGCAACTTTAACAAAAATTAGATTTTCTAAAAACCAGCTCATATGATTTTCATTTTCTAAAGATAACTAAACAAGGCATTAGTATATGAGAAAGTTCGTACAATGTATGTTGTACCGATTTTTTCTAAATCCTGTTACCCACATCAAAATATCCTGTAAAATCCTGTAATATGTAATATCTTGGTTTTTTGATGCAAAATGTATGCTTTCAATATTTTCAGCATCTGCATTGCATATTTTAAGTAAAATTATTTACAACTGTTTATGCATAGCCCTGTAATTTAAATTTAAACATGCTTATTTATGAATTTTAAATTTATCCTGCCTTACGAATCAACTGTATTGGCATAAAAAGTTTTTTTTAAATTATTCAAGTTTTTAATATACAGTAAATAGCACAAATGCAGTGAAAACAATAAGTAACCATAGGCCTAGTTTACAGGACAGGCCTTAGATTAGGAAATCTACTAAATAAAATAATTTTCACTTTTAATGATATCATTATAATGGCTCAACAAAATTAGACAAAATTTAAAAATTTCTACGCATTGTAATCAACAATTAGAAAATTTTATCATAGCAACGGAAACAATAGTATAACTTAGCGATGTATTTAACATAAATTTAGACAAAAATCATAATCTCTCTTAAACTATCGGTTTTAGAAAAAATGTATTGAACAAAAATTGTAGATAATTACATTGTCTACAACTTTTATAATAACATTAACTATTAAGCATGTAAAAAATACTTTGACAGCAACACAGAAAAATGCATAGACCACAGACATAAACTAGGTATAATGAGATTTCACTATACATACTATGATTATATGCACTTTTAATGAGCAACTAGGCATCTGAGCATTGCAGCTCTGCTTGCAAAACACAGTAAAGAAGTAAAAAAAAGAAGTTAAATAAAAAGAAAAACACGAGGTGGAGTTCCAAAGCCGTTCTTACGAAAATTGTTTGAGATTACTGCTCTTTTATTTACATCACTTGCAAAGATTAATTTGAGAAACAACAACTGTTCCAAACATACTTTACCATATTTTGTCTACAAAGATGGGAACACGTTCGATGCGGATGAGGTAGATCTACCTCATGAAGGGCACGTGTCCTTGCGGAGGAGGTAGATCTACCTCCTGGCCTCTCTGAAATCCTCTTTGAGTTTCTTGTGCAGCGTGCAGACGAGAGCAGTTGCGTGTGTTCCATAGGGATTGATGTGCCTTCAGTATAGCTCTGGTGACCGTCTAGAGAAGTTCGATCGGGTAAAATGCCTTTTGCTCAACACTTGTGCTTGCTTCTCCTACATCTTTGAGGTGTTTTTTTTAACTTCAACAACATTTCTTTACATATTATTTTATAATACTGCTACAAGTTCTCCTTATTTAATATTTTAGAGGTATTAGAGCATCTGAACTAAAATAGGACCCAGTGGAGCAATTTGATTTTGATATTTCTCTTGGAGGTTCATAAGTTTTTCTTTCCTTTATTCTTCTCAATGATGTTTATTCTTCATGGCTTTTTTTAATAATTAAAATGTATATCCTATGCCTGTGTTTCTCAAACCGGAACCGGTCGCGTAAATTAGTTTATCAGAATGTGGCGGGACCAGGGGCGGATCCAGGGGGCGATCACCCCCCCCCCCCCCTCAAGTAGTAGGTTTAATTTCTATAATATGTAAACAGATATCATACTTTAATGCATATGTAATGTAAGTTAAAAAACGTAGGCTTCATTTGTATTATTTGAATTATAATAGCTGATAGAATAATACTGTAAAAATTTTTGTAAATACATCAACATGTAACAGAAGTTAACATTTCAATTGAGAAAATGTTGCTTTATTTTTATATTTCATAAAATAAAACTATTTTTAATTTAAAATTTGTTTCTAAATGTTTATTTCATGACAGAGCTTACCATCAAAGGCCGTTTGTATATGCATAAAATATTGGAACATCGTAAAGATCAAAACCAGTAATGCGGGTTTGCATAACTTAGCCAGCCGTACTCACGGGTGAGGTAGATCTACATCATGTATTAAAATTTATTATGACACACAAAGAACGATGCAGAACGGTTCCAAATATAAAAAGAATGATAAATTGAGGCGGCTATATATAATTTTTTAATTTTTGGATTCCCGTTACTGAGGTCGGTACCTTTTCATCACGCAATGAAAGTGTTAAACAAAGATTTTCGAAATTTTAAAGTGTATAAACATTTATACGATCACAATCAAATTAGTTCCATATTTACACAATAGTTCAGCTTTAATTCAAAATAGCAATGTAAATAAACAAATCCATTGCACACTGTCAATCTTTAGAGTCTATTTCAAATTAAATATCAATTATAACCTTATTGTGATATATTGATGTTCTCAAAGGTTTTTCTAAGAAAAATTGCAACAACATTTAACAAGATGTATATCCAATGAGGAATCTCACCAATGTCAGCTCGTGGCTTCTCATATTTAGTTCCTACTTTTTCTGGAGTCTCATCAAAACCATGTGCAGACTTGTCCACCCTGTCACTCTGGACTCCATATACCCCACCAAAGCCCTGTTTAAAAAAATTCATTTATCAAAGAGAAATGAAAATTTGAAAATCAAAATTTGTCATACAAGAAATGAAAATCAATTTATATGCACAATTTAAATGTTTTGCTTTTACAGTTTGACTTCATTTAATTTTTCTTTTCTGATACTATATTCATACCAGTGGCGGCTATTCAGGAGAAGTAAGTGAAGTGCCACTTCACCTATTTTAATCGAAAAATAGGTGTTTATTTTAAAGAATTATGTTTACGTTATATTAATTATTTTAATATATCACGAAGACGGAACACTGCATTTTGATTTTACGAATGCACGTTCAGTAAGTTCGTGTGGCTGGATTGACTGCGAGCCTCAGCAGTCGTTTGGATCGTGCGACTAGCGAAGTGAAGAAATTGACCTTGGTTGAAAGTTTTCCGTCACCTACTTGCGGTTGCCATGACAACATGACGTCATGCGGTCTCCCAATCCTGCCTCCACAATGCTATTTTTGCGACATTGCGGTGCCAAGTGAAGCGCTGAGAAACCTACAGTGTGTGTTTTTCACTTGTGAGTAAGCAGGCGAGCGGATCCTAAATTCATTGCGAGTGAGTGGTTATACCGGTGGTGACAGTGCATCGAGCGGAATTCCACAAACGATTTTATCATTTTAAACTGTCGTGTGAGTACATTTAATAACTCTATGTATCCTGTTAATGACATTATTTGTAATTTGTCAGAAACATCGTTTTGTAGACGGAAGGATGAAGACAAAAAAGATGTTTTAAATTGTGGACAACCTACATATTTACTTGATATTTGCCTCAAAAAGGAAATTAAGAAAAGTGGAAAATTACCAAATTTAAAAAAAAAATCTTGGTTTACAGACTTTATATGGTTATGCAGTAGCCGAAATTTGCAGAAATTATTTTGTTGGCCTTGCCTTCTATTTAGTACTAAAAGTAAGGTTTGGAATAAACAGGGATTTGGAGATTTTCAAAATATAACTTGTTCTCTACACAAACATGAAGAATCTGAGGAACATTTAAAGTGCAAATTACATTAAAAAACTTTTGAAAAAGGCAGAAATACTATTGCTGACAAGGAAAATGTGAGACTGTTGATTCACCAATTTAATGAAAATGTCCTTTTAAATCGACAACTCCTGCAACTAGTGACTGATGTAGTGTTATATTTGAGTAAGCAAGAACTTGCGTTTCGGGGACATGACAAAACCACTTCTTCCTTAAATCGTGGAAATTTTAAGGAACTGTTGGCTTTGTTAATATCCAGAAGTGCTTTAGAAATTCGAAACCATTACAGCAAAATTAAAACTGTTTTCAGTGGTAATTCAAAAACAATACAAAATGAATTAATTGAATGCATTTCGGAGTACATACAAGACCATGTGAAAATGGAAATTAACAATACAGCATTTTTTTCGATTCAAGTTGATGATACCACAGATATATTTCAGAAGTCACAATGCTCTGTCATTATTAGGTATGTGAATTCAGATGGTACACTGGTTGAACGGTTTTTAGGATTTTACGATGTTAGTGCTGGTAGATATGAAAATTTGTTTGATCTGCTAGACGGCATTTTAAAAGAATTTTGCTATGAAAATTAATTAGTTGCGCAGTGCTATGATGGTGCAAGTGTAATGTCCGGACATTTAAAGGGTCTTCAAAAGAAAATTAAAGACAAGGCGCCTCAAGCTGTTTTTGTACATTGTATGGCCCATCGCCTAAACTTGGTACTACAGCAAAGTTTTAAGAAAATATCTAAGTGCCGTATAGTTTTTGCAACAGTTAGTGGAATTCCTTCATTTTTCCATCATTCGGCAAAACGAACGCATACAATTGAATCTGTGGCCACTAGACGAATTCCAACTGTGGATGAAACTCGCTGGTCGTTCAATTCCAGACTTCTTCGGGTCTTTATTGAAGATTGGGCCAAACTAAAACATGTGTTCGAATTAATTATGAACGATGAAGCATCAGTCGAGAAATCTATTCGTCTGTGTAAAGGATTTCTAAATGATGTGAACAATTTTGAATTCATGTTTTTGGCCATTGTGTTCAATGATATTTTTGCTTTGACTGATGTTCTTCTCTACGTTCTGCAGAAAAACTCTTTAGACATTAATTATTGCGACACTAAGGTAAAGATAACTTGTGACTTGATAAATAATAAAAGAAACGAACAGCATTTTTCTACACTGTTTAAGAAAAGTAAAAGACTGACGAGCATAACTCTGCGAAGAGTTCATGCTGCTTCATCAGAGGATGAGGTTTTCCTAATTGCAGAATTTTATATTACGAAATTTTGGACAACATTATGATGGAAATGCAAATGAGATTTCAAGACTGTATCAGACTGCAATTTCTTAGCCTTGCTGATGCAAGAAAATCTGAAGATTATGCTAAAGATTTTCCTTCTACAGCTCTTCAAAATTTACAGCAATCCTATCCGCAGATATTCACCAAAATTCAACGTCTGAAGAACGAACTTCCTCTCTTGTATGCTGATGAATCCTACAGAAACTTAACAACAGAAAAAAGTCTTAAGGTACTGCAAGAAGATAAGGATATTTTTGAGGAAACTTATAAACTGTTCTGCTTAGTTCTGACCATACCTTCTACAAGTGTTTCTGTTGAAAGAAGCTTCTTCTTTCTGAAGAGACTGAAAACTTACACAAGAAACATGACATCACTAGAGAGATTTTCATCACTAGCCAACATTTCTGTACAGAAGGAACTATTATCCAATCTCATCAAAAACCAGCCTTTCTATGAAAAAATCATCAATAAATTTGCTGCTCTGAAAGACAGGAGGATATACAAGAAATAGGGTGAGTTGTGAAAAACATTTACATATTTGCACGTACTGTAGCATTAGTAAAATTTTAGTTCGTAAGCATTGGGGGCATTAACATAAGTATGCATATATGTTGGCAGTGATGAGCTGAAGCCGGCTCGGTCAAGCCGTTTGTTATTTTTTTCCAGAATTTACGAGCCGGTTGTTAAACTTTTAGAAAATTTGAAAATTTATTGATTCTGTCCTTTCAAGTATATTTTGCTGACATTCAATTACCAGCAATGTATGAAATAGAATAGGTATATTACAAACCGAACACCTGTTAAGCTAGCGGAACGGTATTACTAAACTAGAGCGATCTGGTGCCCTTGGCATGTAGGCATCCTGCCACCCTTACCAAATTTCTGATTTTTTTTTTTTTAGAGAGCCGGTTCCTAATTTTTTTTCAGCTCATCACTGTATGTTGGTATATACTAGGTAGCACTTCACCTACTTTTTATACCACGAGCTGCCACTGATTGATACTAATAATAGCCCATGTCTGTACGTCCATTGGTCTGTGAGTTGGTCATGATATTGCTTAGATTGCACGTCTGGTGGTGATTTATGGTTTAACGCGAATAACTTGAGAAAGAATTGAGATATAAACTCTACATTTGGCTGAAATGCTCAATTCACATATTTTAAGGTGATGACAAAAAAATCTCTGAAAAGTCCTGGGTTCGATTCCAAGGAAGACATTTCCCATAAAATAACAAAAATCGACTTTTCAACGTGCAGGCTTTCATTCTTTTACAGATTAAAATTAGAAAGAATGAACCTACGATCTTTGGATTGGAACCATTTTGAAGAAAAAATTATAGTTTCTTATTCTGTTTATCTTGTCCCCTAGTACACTACATAAACATCCAGTAAGCATTAAAAATATTTACCTTTTTGTGGTCAGTTTGACTTTCATGCTTATGTAGAGGATCATGATGGTCCCATCCAACAGCTGACTTATCTTGACGATCTGCTTGAACTCCAAATTTTCCTCCAAATCCAACAGCATAATCTACATAAGAGATAAAAATGGAAAATTTCTTGGTGAACATTACTTCTCAGGAGCATTTTAAATGACAAAATGTTTCAATCAGCTACAACGTATTGAGTTTAATTATCTAACTACCATAATTTTCCGATTATAATGCACACCCAGTAAATATGTACCCATGTTATCAAGAGTGAAATGAGAAAATTGTCTTATCACCATGTATAATACACACATTTTTTTTAAAGGATAACTGTAATTTTTCACTTGGTTATTAGCAGTTCTCGCCTTGCCAATAAGCAAGATATGTGCAACAGAGTTTACGATATAAACATGGCTATTAAAAGTATTGCCTCACAAATGTCACGGATGGTTTTGAAGATAATCATATAGAATGAGGACTTCACCGAGGTGGATAGCAAGGATGAAGATGACATTCACGGCGACGCCATTTACACAGACAATGAGAGAGAACAAAAGATTGCAGATGAACTATTTGAGGACTAATAAAGAATTCAGAGGCTTTAATGATGATGATGGCTAGAAGTAATTAAATGATTCTTATTATTTTTGGTTAAAATTTTTTTTAAAGCAATGCTATCATAATGCAATGACAACTATGATTTATTATTAAAAATGTGTCAGAAAATATCAATTATTTACAGACTGGAAAAAGTTGTATGGATTTGTTACCACGTATAATATGCACACTAACTTTTCGTCGAGTGAAAAACGCTAATTTAACACACATGGGTAATGTTCAACTTTTTATTTTCTCTATCATTTCTTACGTTTTGTGCTTATTTTATTAGTTATTTTAATTTAATTAATAGATTTTTTCAAATAATTCAATTTCTCCCTCATATTCACTGTCGTTTACATTAGTGTTTATATAAACGTCCTCCAAATTTTCACTGGAATCACTTTTATCCATAATGTCACAAATATCCTTCAATCTTCTGAGAATATTTTGCACGTTTTCTAGATGATGCCATTATTGATTCCAATATTTCAATGGATGAAAGACGACAAAATCTATACAATTTAAATGCAAATAAAATTTTGTATGTGTTATTCATACTACGATAAACTCCGAAAAGTGCCTAACTTCACAACACACCATCTACTATGCCACACAAAAGACAATTTTCAATTTCTAATTTTCTTCACATACCTATGTTTTGCATGTGAAACATTTACTGCAATGGAGAAGAAGATTTTATTGCTCATTACACAGTTAGAAAAAAGCAGTCCTACTGGTTAAATTTCACAAGGGGATGTGAAAAAGGCATTAGAGGTCACACCCCCACTTTCACTACCACAGGGGCAGGTATAGGTATCCCGCATTACAAATGTAGGGTTTTCGTACGAAGTATATTTTTTTCAGTAAAAGGAAGAAAACACCATCAATGGGCTCTAACCTGTACTAGAAGGATACAGCTAGATACTGGAGATGCTTCATGATGGATTATTTCGGCATACCCGTAGCAGATGGCCTGCAAAACGGCGTGACAGATATATACAGCATTCACACATGGATTACAACAGGCCATGACGAATATATACAGCATATCCACTCAAGTGGTTAATATTTTATACAAGCAGAAAACATTTTCCACAGTTTTGTTTTTGTAGCCAAAGTGCTTCTTCAAGTTCCTTTAAATCAGGATAGAGTTTTGGTAAGACCTGATGCATATCTATGAGAAAGCTTGTGCTATATATTGTACTGGTTTTTTGACATAGTCTCCTCTTCCTTCAAGGTTGACATTCACCTTCTATAGTCATTATATACATTAAATTTTGCAAAAAAATTGTCATTTCAAATCTTTGTCTTTAAAATGTTAGTTATATCCATTATTTCACAATTTCCATGCATATTATGAGTTCACTGTATATACAGAAATCATGTTCAAGTAAAAACTAAAAAATATTTTTCAAAAAACCCTTGATATTTTAAACCAAATATAGACAATTGAATAATGATAAAACAATGCACACATTAGCATAGTAACATATTTACTTGTGCACCCCACGCACCTTTTTCCCCAAAATGTCGGTAAAAAAAAGGACTGTGCAACATGCATGAAGATTTCTGACCAAGCTTTATAAATTGCGAGTTTCAATTGTAAATTTCTTGCAACATACTTGCATCTATGTTCGTACTCATAGAATACGAAGAATTTGATAAAGTACACACGTATCTATATGACCAAGCAAATATTTAGGGTTTAAATGCACGGTTTATACTGCCGTTGGTGCACCTTCAAGATCAGAATGGACATTATGGAAATTGATATAATATATAACATTTTTATAACATTAAAGCTGTACCTTTTAAATGACTTTTAAGTTTAGTATTGTATCCCAAAATAAGCAGTTCTGTCATTAAAAATTTATTATCAATTTCTACCTATACTTTTGCCAGAATAAGTTGGCATTTGGTATCTGTGTTCACCATTAACACTCCTTTAACCCTGGAGAGAACACACAGTGAGAATTCATTCACTTTTTGTTTTCTAATTTTCCACTGTCCAGCAGTAAGATTAAGTTCTTTTTCATAAACACATTTGTACAAATACAATTTTTTTATTAATAAATTTTAATTAGCAAGTTTTTAATGACTGGTCTTTTCCCCATGTTGCATGCTATGACAAGCTAACATACCATGGAGCTAATGACTACCAAGGAGGAGATTTCTGCTAGCATGGGCATAAAGAGATAACGTAGGTAGGAGGGAGAAGATGCTTAACTTGGGCAAACCTAGTTTCAGGGAAGGGGAATCTGTGGAGAGACCTACCTTTTTTAAAAATTGTCGATGTAAACTTATTCCAAAAAGAATTTATTTTTTTCCATCTGAATTGGCCCAAAAATAGGAGTGTGCATGGTACATAAGGGTGCAATTTACACGAATAAATAAGGTAACATCTGTAGTTTGAGGCATTATTTTGTGGAATTTATCCATCTTGGAGAATAAACAAATTAAAAAATTTATACTTTTTCCACACTTTTTTGTTCCTGTTTACTAAAATAAACAAGTGTGGAAAAAGTACCAAGTTTTTTATTTGTTTATTAAATAGGGTAATTTAGGCAGTAGCCCCAAATCTAGGAATCCTGTGTGTTGTAGCCTTAGCAATTATATTTCTTAAAGCGTAAAATAAACGTAATGAGATTTCATAAGAATTTTCAGCTTACCTCACAAGAAAATAAAATTGATTCCATAAGAGAGAAAAATAAGATTAACACTTTAGGTCATATGTACATGCAAGTGCCAAACTCATATCTCAATTTTTTAACTATTTTAAATTTCAACTTTACTAGGAAGAATTCAAAAAACCTAACCTACCTACATGCAACCATATGTAGTTAATCTAATAAAAATAATATAAAAATGGTTTACTTTTGCCTATTTAAATCACTAATTCAACTAGTTTGAATAATATGGTATTTGAATACAATTTAAATGAATACTTCAGATAAAATCATGCAACTAACACAATACAGTAAAATCCCAATTTACGAACATTTGTTCTTATGAACAAGATTTTTTACGCCATAAATTTGACTTGCAACCTCAAGATGACCACTGCATTACGACGAAATATATGAAAAAAAATGCATTCGCATCAGACTTCCTTGGATGAGTTTTTCAGTCCTTTGCAGCATCACTCTTCTAATATAAATGTCGAAAGTTGTGCACCATCTTTCACATCATTACGCCTGCTAATCTGCCCTCACACTCATAAGTGCTCTGCTTAATGTGAAAAATGATGCCAAATTCAACTAATAAGGTATGATTATAATACATTTGTTAAAATCTATTATAATTTGTTCCGTTCTCCTTTGTATTGCACGTGTAGGAGGAAAAATTGGTATTTGAATACATCACATGATTTTAACATGGCATTAATGGGAAAATCTCTCCCGATTTACAAACTTTAGGTTTATGAACTACTTTTCAGGAATGCATGGTGTTTGTAAATTGGAAGTTTACTGTACCATGAAAATTAAATAGAACTTTTTATTATTAGACTTTGAATTGAAATTATTATTTTCTAAAAATACAATAAAGCAAATTACCTTCATCAAATCAAAGCAAAATACTTCAATAACAAGAAACTCTGATGATAAGCCAAAGCACATACTGACTACAACGACATACAAATCACATTGACATTTTCTATTTCTACAAGTGGAAAAAAATCTCCAAGGGCTTAGCTGTATAGACAAGCAAAGCAGTATCGTATTTTATTTACCTGAATGTAAGACAACTTTTATTATACCATGACCTTCCTGATAAAACTTAATATTTGCAGAAAATATATTCAAACCATTCACCTATTCTTGGGTCCACTAAATACTTTCTCCATGTGAATATTAAACTTGTTTTTTATTTCAATGTTTTACAACATCATATTTTCATTTTGGTAACACTAATGTAACAACATTAATCCATATGAATTCATTACATAGGGCCACTGCATGAGATGAATCCATGTGATGGCCCTGTCATTTCATATTACTCAAATAAAGCAACTATTGGTTTTACACATGTGGTAACAGGAAAGAAACCTTGTCTTATATACAGGTAAACATGGTACATTACATTTAAGCTCTTTCCCATTTAAATGCATTTCACTCATACCTTTTTGTGAGGCATGCTTCTCAATCTTCTCAACATGGTCCCACCCAACAGCTGAATTATCTTGCCGGTCTGATTGAACCCCAAAACGACCCCCAAAACCCTTGGCGTAGTCTGTAGACCAGTGCATGTTGAAGTCACATTTCCATCATATCACATCATGACACAACCCAAGGTTATGTGAAATTTTTAAGATAAAAAAATTGGAGAAAAATATAAAAATAAACATTCATATTCTAAATAAATCAAATCCACATGGCAAATGCTAATTGTACTAATTAAATTAACTAGTATAAATACCATCTCTAAATTCAGCACTTCTAATTATTTCTATAAATCATCAAAAATCATTAACCACCACCCTTCTACAGGTAATTCAAAAATGAACCATGCTTAAATATTGATACTAATTAGATTACAACTATTAAAACTCAATAAAAACAATCAAAAGCACATTCTCAAAATCTAACATGAAATGAGATCCTAAGTGAACAAATCTGCAACATGAATTATTTTGACCCTTTTTGCATTCACCAAGACAGAATGTAAACACTAACCACGAAACATATTCTTGCATTCCTAACTGCTAACTGTTTCAGACTGCCGGTATAGTACTAAGTACAACACAATCCCCTTAAACTTTGAACTTTAATTGATAATCATTAAAGTAGATCTCCAATAACAAAAATACAGATCACAGGCTGAGAATCGCTGCCCTAGAATATATTTAAATAATGAAATCAATTTTCTTAATTTTGTTAAGGAGTTGTGAAATAAAACTAGTAGGGCAGCCCCGGATCTCCGATCCTCAACGTGATTTAAATAAACTGAAGGTTTAGTGAAATAATTTTTATTGAATAATTAATTAAATGAAATGCAAATAATCTAAATATTTCGGCCCTAGGTTAGACCTTCTTTGTTCCATATTCCTTTGACGTGTTTTCCTATTTCTTTGTCTTTCTTGTACTCTCTGCTCCTCATCTTCACAGGCAATCCTATGAGTTTTCGCATCTCTTTCTCTCTCTTTCCTACAATACTCTTCCTTTGATCTCTGGCTCCTCTTCCTTTCTCTGGCAGCTGTAGCTGGACTAATAGCTCTACCTTACCTTAGTTCCAATGATTATCATTGCACCCTTATAGACAAACTCACAAACAATTTCTTTACTTCAAATGTCTATCAACGACTGCTTTTAACTTCTTACAGGACATACTACAAAGGCGACATCAATGCAACCGTTTATTTAGATTATCAATGAAGAGAAGATAACCATGTCATGTGTTTACAAAATAACGTGCGTCCCTATTCTCATCTAATTTTTAATTGATGCATGAATGCGTGAGCCTATTTGCATTAATAAGGATTACAGATGTGTAATATGATGGTTCTACTTACGAAAAGGTAAGATTCCAGCATTAAAACAATGAAACAAAACAAAAAAAAATTAATTGCACAATTTAAAATAAAACTTAATGCACTGGAAGCTTGGTTGTTATACACATGTTACTGACACATCTAGAAACGCTTCCCATACGCAGTCAACAGAATAATTATCCGTAACTATCTACGTTGCTATGCTTCATTAATTTTGATACCCCAAACAACAGTTTGAAGCAAATAACCTTTTTCTTTCGTCTATTTGAAGGTTTAATTGGCCTTCAATGAATCGTAGGCAAAAATGAGTCTCCTTGGCAAAGCCCGGAATGAGTACGAAAAATTCTAAAAATTTCGAAAATGAATGCGTATTTCTGAAAACTTCGACCATGTAACATGTAAACATTGCAAGAATAAGATAGTATAGAGTTTTAGCCGTCGAATAAAGCAAAAAAGAAGAAAATCGGTATATATTTACGTATTTTAATGAATGAAGGAAAAAACCTTGCAGTCTGAAAAATCGAAAATACCATGTAAACTTACGGGAAAATATAATTTCTCCTGGATTAGAACCCAGAACACTTTAGAAAACGAAAATATTTTTCCAGGGACCTCATAGCCAGTAGAAACAAAACGCCGTTTACCACATATCTTTACGACGAACGGTTCTCAAGAAATATGCCGATATAAATTGTACACAAATGTCTAGACGTCAACGTAAAATTAATATAGAGTTAGACAAATACAGTCATGAAAAAATCACCCATCGGCTTAAATGCGATTCCGAGGAAAGTTTGGGTTATGGTTAAATCTCGAAGTCAAGTAAATATTTGACCTACGATGAATATATATAAAAATATCTTGGCAAGATCGCTTGCATAAATTGATGGTTACACAAAATGTGTTGACGGCTTTGAATGCTCAACTGTTTGAATTTCGGTAAAACTTTACATGGAATGAGTATAATTATAAAAATGCAGTTTCTTAATGCAATGTATATGCTAATTTCACTGGAAATAGACTTGGATGAAAAAATATCTTGGTGAGATCGCTTGCGTAAACTGACGATTACACAAAATGCATTGACGGCTTTGAATGCTCAACTGTTTGAATTTTGGTAAAACTTTACATGGAACGTGTATAATTATAAAAATTCAGTTTCTTAAGGCAATGTAAATGCTAATTTCATTGGAAATAGACTTGGATGAAAAAATATCTTGGGAAGATCGCTTGCGTAAATTGACGATTATGCAAAATGCATTGACGGCTTTGAATGCTCAACTGTTTGAATTTTGGTAAAACTTTACATGGAACGTGTATAATTATAAAAATTCAGTTTCTTAAGGCAATGTAAATGCTAATTTCATTGGAAATAGACTTGGATGAAAAAATATCTTGGGAAGATCGCTTGCGTAAATTGACGATTATGCAAAATGCGTTGACGGCTTTGAACGTTCAACTGTTTGAATTGTGGTAAAACTTGACATGGAACGTGTATAATTATAAAAATGCAATTTCTTAAGGCAATGTAAATGCTAATTTCATTGGAAATAGACTTGGATGAAAAATTTCTTGGCGAGATCGCTGTTACTATATTTGACCTTTTGTGAAAATGAAGATGAATGAAATTATTGTCACTGAATGTGGAACATTATTCAACAATGCAAAATTATTAATTGGAGTAATATTTCAAAATGTCAACAACTAAACCATTTCCCACACATTTCTTGTATCTCGAATAATGTATTCTAGGATGTGCATGAATGCCCGGCATAATTCAGCATAAAATCTATGAAATTTACATTTTTGCCAAAAAACTGTGGAAATTTTTGGGGTGGTCAGCTTAAATCCGGGGTCGGCTTCTATTCGGGCAGATACGGTATATAGAAAACCTCTATTTTACAAACCTCCGATAGTTACAAAACCTTCCAATTACGAAATAAAAATCGCACCCGTTCCACTAAAAACAAATCTCCATTTAGAGAAATAAAAAAAGAATATTGTATGTGCAGTAGTAAAGCAGAAATCTATGCAGGTGTTAACGCCATTATTACGACCTCACCTGAATGTATAGAGCGTAGTATGTGTTGTAGTTTCGAGAGATAAGGTAGACAGACCTTGTCTTTCACGGCTTCATCTTTCACGTATTTTGATCTTTCGTGGTTCCACATTTGCGACCAGTTTTGTCTTTTGCGGTCTCATGTTTTGCTCTTTCAAAAAGAAAAATCACGAAAAGGATACGCGAATTTTTTTTATATGTGGAATGAATCGCCTTTTCCTCACGTTCTATCACATAGTCAGGCCTGAAAAATATTGTTGAATTATTCTAATATTTAAAAATATTTACGTAAGTGCATTAATGTAATATGTATGCGTAATTAAAAAAATTAGATACACGTGTCTTATATATACTTTTAAATATTTTTAGGATGCAATCCTCACACACTTGTGTGCCCCTTTAGACGTGAAAACTTGCAAAATATAAGCTGGCATCACCATTCAGGAGCTTGCTTTCTTTTTGACAACAGGGAAGTCCCAAGGGGAAAAACTCAATCTTCAACTCTTGATCCTTCCTATTCAGGATCATTGGGGTATTTGCTCAGGTTTGACATAGTTCAAATGCTTAAGCTTTGTGTTTTATGCATAATTTATTAATGGTGGAGTTTCGCAGTTTTTCAGGAATGTATCACCCCGAGAAAGATGAGGTCTGCCATACAGGCACTCCCCAAGTAATGCATTCTGGCACCCATTACATAACTCAAAATTTGCATAAGTCGAAAATTACTATGGAAAGTACAGCAGAGGTGGAGAAACTATGGCCCGCAGACTGGATCTAGCCCCCGAAGGCATTTTATTCGGCAAGCGAAGCTATTTCGAAAAATCGATCACTGAAAATTGAAATAAGTAAGATCACGCACCAGCATCAATTATCGGAAAAAGACTGAAGGGATTGGGAGAAAAACCACAGCACCACACAGACATGTAATAACAATGTATTCTATTATTGTATTCATATGAGTACAGATATACGCCACAATTATAGCCAGTCACTAGAATTAGGTAGACTGCTACATCGATTCGCTAGATTACTAGGTAGTCGCTATGACCTTTTTTCAGGTGCAATTCAAACCCTAAGTTGCTAGATATAGCTAAAAATTCACTAGAATGGCAACAATGGCTGGGTAACATAGCGGGGATTTCGCATTACAACCCATGCCTTGCATTCTTTCTCCGAGCACATACATATAGATTTAGTTTGTGCTCGCTTATGAAAACCGGTAACGTAAGCATAACAAATTTTTTTTCTTACATAATTTATGGGGCCGCTTACATAAGTGTGGGTTTATGTAAATTGAGGCTTACGTAACCCACGGAGTGCCTGTACAGGCAACTCCCGAATTTCGACGGGGATGCATTTCTGAAAACGTGGTCGAATCTCGAATTGTCGAATGCCATTTTTCCATATACTTGCATGTTATAATTGGGGGATACGTCCCTGCATCTTGGAAAAAAGTCTCCCCTCAAATTCTATAAAGATAAAATAACATTACTAAAATGTTAATACAACAATATTAAATTTTGAATAAATTATATAATAAATATTTTAAATGTATAACTTATTTTTTGCACTAAAAAGGAAAAAATAAATTTTTGTTTCCAACTTCAAAGATAGATGCAATATGTTGTGCAGATGGCCCGGTCTGGATCGTACGAGTGGTTTGTTACAAACGACTTGCATGAGCTGGATAACATACCTGCATACATCTATCTATACATACAACTATTTATCGCAAACCTGCCCTTCTCTTAAATCTGTCAAACCAGCCATGACTTGCACTAAATGGAGGTGCATCAACAGAAATTTCATCCCTTTCCTTCAAATCATCATAGAGATCCTTAGCCTTTGCTCTAATCACAGCCTAACTAATAGGAATGTGTTTCTGACACTGATCATCTACCTAAAGTTTTAAAAGTTTTTCCATTTTAGGAATCACAACACCGCGCCTAGGACTGTTTATTGTTGTTATCAAATTATGTGAATTTATCACATCTTCTAGAATTTTCTCCTTCTGTTTCACATAAGTGCTAATAGTTGAACGACACATTCCCAACGATCATGCAATTTCAGTATGGCTTTCACATTTCTCAACACGCTTTAAAATTTCTTATTTCCATTCATAACTATGAGTCTTATACATCTTTTATTTGATTCACATACATTATCACTATTACATTTCCTTTTAGATGCCATGACAAGTAATAAATTTATAAATAAATTAATAAAATAAATAAATTTAAATAAAAGATTAACAGAAAAAAGAGTGAAATCAGCACAAATTCAAACAATTAGAGCAGATATAACTATGTCTACACTAAAAATAAACCTCGCATGGTTGGTCTGAACCAATTACTCCACAAAAATTACTCCGCATAAAGTAGTTCCCAATTCGATCGGCTGTGTCAAAATCTCAAATCTGTCAAATCTCGAACGGTCGAAACTCGGGAGTCGCCTGTATTTGGTAATTAGCTCCTGAAAGTTAGGTAACTGCTGTTCACTTTTCTTGATTCTACTACGGAACTTAACTAAGATTTTATTTTCTGATATTTTTTTCGTGTTCTTTTATCATGTTTAAGTCTATCTTTCATTGAAGTTCATTTTTCTCTATTTTTCTGCGGTCACCAATACAGAGGACAAATGATCTGTTCTTGCTGGTGATGGGAACCAAACCCTGTACAGGCAACCCCCTACTTTCGTACACATACTTTCCTGAAAACGTGTACGAAAGTCGAATGTCAAAGTCAAACATAGATTTACATGTTATAGAGGGTTCAGTTCCCAGAGAGCCAAAAAATACTATAAAATCTCTAATTATGGTATAAATGTTTAGTTTTTTGAGCAGGGGCCTTTTAGACACAATCGTTGATTTTATAATATAGAGGACAAAATGCAATAAAATATTTAAATAACTGCACAAATAAACACTGCTGTACAGACAAAGATGCCGACGCGGTGAAAACTGGCGGCTGGCAACCAGCACCACTCAAAATATTCATTCGTCATTTCGCTGATGCATGAAAGTCCAAATTTGGCATATGGAAGGCGGTTTAAGGGTGTCAATGTATAATGACCAAAAGTGCAAGTTTTTTTCATTAAAGCATTTTGCTATTTTCATAGTTTTTTTGTATTATTGCCTAATCATGGCCCCAAAGAGAGTGATGATTGAAATGAAAGAAAAGTCGGTAAAAAGGGCGAAAAAAGTGATGAGTTTGGAGAAGAAAATTGAAGTTTTAGATAGGTTTCATCAGTTGGTAAATTACTTGGTATGACCGAGTCCACAATAAAATCGATAAGGAAAGTGAAGAAGCGATTAGAGCTAGTGTTGCAAGTGGTACTTCAATGAGTACAAAAGAGTCTTTTATACCTAGGAATCCATATGTAGAGAAGGCTTTAAACATGTGAATCGAGACCCAAAATCCCAAGAAAGTCTTGCTTAGTTCACTTGTCATTCGCGAGAAAACCAAGCAACTGCACAATCATTATGTCTCAAATTGTTTCGTGGTCTGCTAATGGGATATCACCACCATCATCGAAGCGTGTGTAGATCGGTTCCTTGCTCTTTAAAAAAATGTGGCATTTATTCAGAATGCCACAGTATGCATTGTATTATTATATTTCGTACATATTCTTTAATCTTGTTCTTCTCCTTCACAATTGAACATGCACTTGACTGGCTTAAGTCCAATGAGCGTCCGATTGAAGTTAAAGATTTGCTGCTTTCGGCACGCCTAATTATTTCCATCTTTGTCTTAATTGTGTTCACTTTATGAGCCCTACGTTTCTTTTCACCTTTATTAGCACTTTCAGTTTTTCGTTTCTCACGTTTATAAAATAATAGGTGTAAAATGCACAAACAAAGAAACACTGCTGTAAATACAAAGATGTTAACGTTGCCAAGAATAACAATAATAATTTATTGATTATTAACCGACTACAGTGGTATTACTCTTGTCAAATTTCAGTACAATATTAAAAAACATTACACACAAATCTTACATTACATATAATACGTATATTATTACGCAGCATACTTTAAGGTTAGTTTTGTCTTCGGAAATTTAAATCTGCTAGGTCACTTTCTAGAAAATCATCAATTGAGTAAAATGAATTAGATTTCAGCCATGAAGCCATTACTCTTTTGAATTTTATTATATTTATGCATTTTGCTTTATTTGGTAATTTATTAGAAGTGGCTGACAACACAACTATGAGATAGCTCGAAATCCTCGAAATGTTTGATCGTCAGCTGACGCACGAAAGTCCGAATTCGGCATACGAAAGGAGGTTTAGGGGTGCGAATTTATAATTTATGAAAGAGCGAGTTGTACAAAAGTCGAATGTACAAAAGTCGGGGGTTGCCTGTATTTCCAATTGCCTTAATTAGTTCTCTTTCGCGATTTCGTCTTTCGTGGTGTTTTAAGGAACGTAACCCCCGCAAAAGACGAGGTCTGCCTGTATGTATAATTAAGTATGAAAATTTATTAAAAACACGTAATAAAATATAAATTCCTTTTTATAAATAAATTTTCTATAGATAATTTCTCATTAGTAGCTCTTTGTGGTAAACGCTGAAGACCAACTGAACACGTAACTTTTATTTAAATAAAGGACTTAAAAATATTTTTTCATTAATATTTTTGTGCTATATTTTCATTTACTTTTATTTGAGTAATTATTGATATACTATAGTCTCTAATGTACATAGCGTTAAAAATTGCAAAATTTGCCATTTAAATAATATGAATACTGAACAAGTAAATTTGGTATAAAGTAATCCAAGTTTTGATTGAAAATAATGATATAGTTCAGTAGCCCAGAGATACCCTACATCATAAATTGCCACATCATATACCTAGATTGTTTTTACTATGAATGTTGATCAATGTTAGAGGAATGAAAAAACAATATAGTTTTTTATTATAAAGTGAATTTTTTGGAAACTTTCTATAACTAAAATGTTAGTGGTGAAATAAATTATAACCAACAATAATACTCTAATATGCAAATAAGATGAATCTGAAAAAACCTCCATACAACAAAGTGCCAAAAATTAGGTCCATTCAATTTTGTTATAAAGAGGTTTTACTTATTTAGTTGTTAGATAATACAGTTTAACATAGGGAGTAAGAATTAAAATAAGTGTATCAAAAAAGGAAAAACAAATGAGTCTGAAAAGAATTACATATTTCCTATATTCTAAAATTTTTACATCTAAATTCAAAGTGCATACTATATTACTTATATGTACAGCCGGAAGTTCAGGCACTAAACAAGGGCAAAATAGGCGGGCAAATAGGCAACAAATTTTCTCAATAAAGGCACTTAAAAAGGAAAAAAGGCATTATAAACAAAAAGGAATACTTGTATTTTAAGATAAATTTATCCAAATCTCAATTAACATACAATTTCACATGTTTTGTCACACTATAAATAAGGCAGCAATATACTAAGTAAGACGCAGTATAATACCAAAATAATTTGAGCTTATCCACACAAAAAACAGCAACATTTCTTAAAATGAATCATCAAAGCAGAGAATTTACAAGAACACAAAATGCAACTATATTACAAAAAAGAAGAATGGTTGCACATTACAACAACATGCTTTTCCAAGTTTTCGATAGAAAGGCTTCTCTTTTGTCAGTAAGAAGATTTTTTAAAACAGAGAAAGATCGTTCCAGAAGTGATGGGGGCATACTTGAAACAAGCTGGTGTTAATGGTTCCATATCGACCAAAACCTTACTATTACCTTCAATAATCTTACCTCAACTTTTTTTTCAAAATCAGGATTAGCACTCAATACTTTTTCAAGCTTAGCACTTACGGTACGTCCTTTTTCACCTGGAACAATCGATAATGCCTTTACAATGTCATTCACAACTTTTAGTGAGTTCACAAGGGAATCGTTCCTTTTTTCTAGCGATGTAATAGCATCTGGTAACATTGAAAAGTGGGCGAATATGAAACTTAACTCGTTCTAAAGAGATGTCTTGGTTAATAGTTCTTCCAATACGCGAATAGATGTGGCTTCATCTGAGTCAAATCGATCCATAATATCAGAGAATGTTCTGAAATTCCTGGCATAGTACATAGCAGCTGATAGCCATGTTCCCCATCTAGTAAGAGGCAGTGTGAGGTTCGGAGCAATCTCTTTGAATAGATTAACTCAAGTTGGAGCTTTAAGAAAAACATTTTTTCCATTGGATATTAGAATGTCAACATCGGGAAACAGTCCGTGAATTTCTTCAGCCAACCTGTAGAAAGCGTGAGCCATACATGTCAGGTGCAGCATCTGAGGAAAAAGAACTTGCAGAGCTCTGGTTGCTTTTATCATGTAAGGAGTCGCATCTGTTATGAATAGAAGGACATCCTCGTGTTTTATTCTGTCGGTCCATAGTTTTGTGAGGGCACTGGTGAAGAGCTGTGCAATTGTTGAACTATTTGCCTTTTCAAGTTCTTCTGTAGTTAGCAAATAAATGTTAGGAGGTGCATCAGGCATCATTGTTCCTACGACAACGTTGGCGACGTATCTCCCAAAAGCATCTGTTGTCTCATCTATACTGATCCAAACTTTCTTGAGACTTCACTCCAAATTTTTTTAATAACACTATTGTAACTTATGTCCAAATATGTTTTCCATAAAGTAGATTCACCAGGAACTGTTTCATTCGTGTATTTCCTCAAAAAAGTCTTCAGCAACTGGTTTTCCAGCTTCCAAAGGGGAATACCGATGGCTAAGAATGCATCACACAAATCGAGGGAAAACTGCGACTGCTTTCATTTACCTTATCATGGAAAGTAGAAATCAGACTGGGCTTTCTTTCGCCTGATTTATGTGTAGCTGCAGCTTTGTGTTTTGAAGTCGCGAGGTGCTGAGAAATTAGGTAAGTACTTCTTCTCGAAATTTACAGATTTTTCACAATATTTGCACAACAACACTTTGCCATCACTTGAAAAAATGTCTTCACCAAATTCCATCACAAAATGCTTAACTCTAACACTACTACTGCAAGCAGTTTTCGGCATTTTAAAATCAGTGTCTCTGAACTAAACTAACTAGACAATTTTGTAGGAAGCGATGTGCACTACACAAATGCAGAACAAAAAATAGGGAAAACTGAAGTGAAAGTAGGAAGGTTTTAAGGACATACTATGTCATTAACGCTAATGAAAGGGAGCCCATTGCCTATTGAGGAGGTAATGGAAATGGGACTTCCAGGTATAAAGACATCTGAGATATGCACTAAAGTGGATTTTTTTTAAATATGAAACATACGATATAACTCAAAATGAAAAACTGGAAAAAGCATAAAATTGAATTGGCAAAGAAATAAGGAAAAGGCTTTTTTTTAGCAAAAAATCACGAAAATAGGCAAGTAAGGCAAAAAACACGAAAATAGGCAAGTAAAGCAAAAAACACGAAAATAGGCAAGGCAAAAATAGGCAAAATGCCTGAACTTCCGGGCTCTACTTATATGCTTTAAACATAAAAATAAAGCATTGATTGTTACATATTACTACTAAGCATTATGAATACTGAAATCATGATATGCTAAGAGAACACATTAAATATTTCAAAGCAATTTGGAATAAATTCAAGGCCAATTACTTCAATCAGCAAAAGATTAGTTCAGATCACTTTAATCCTAAAAAAGGAAGAAAAATAATTAACTCTCAGCTCAAATACTTCAGTTTTATAGATCAAAAACATAATATAAAATGTCACAATCTTACCATATCATCACAGTGTAACATTCCCAACAAATTAGGTAACAATTTTCCATGCAAGTGCCACCTTATAAATATACAGTAAAACCTCGTTATTTCGAAGTTCAAGGGAGCAAAAAATTACAACTTTGAAGTATTCGCGTTCGAAATAAGCAAACTTTCATAAAAACTGAACTTTCATACAATCAGCTACTTGGGCAGCAAAACCGCAATACAGAATCTTATCTATCCATTCTACAAATGAATTGGCCTTACAAGTTAGTATACACGGTGAATTCGAACAAAGCTGAAGTGAACACTTAGTTTGCTATTCACAAAGACCACCAAGTGTGAAAAGGCTCCAGCAAATATCCCGAATTTCCCAGTACATTTCTCGTGCAAGCAGGTTGTTAAATTTTTAGAAAATATGAAAATTTATTGATTTTGTCCTTTCAAGTACATTTTGCTGTAGCTAATAGTCAATTACCGACAGTGTATGAAATTGAATATATTACAAACTGAACAATTCTTAAGCTAGCGGAACTCTATTACTAAACTACAGTGATCTGGTGCCCCTGGCATGTAGGCATCCTTCCACACTTTTCCAAATTTCCTAGCTACTATTGTTTTTTTAGAGAGCCGGTTCTTCATTTTTTTTCCAGCTCATCACTGGGTAAAACCACTAGGTTTTTGTCACTATCCCGATCTATAGCAAAAAAGGTAAATACGAAATTTCCTTCCAGTCTGCCAGACTAGGACAAAGCGCACAATCAAAAGAGAATCCGACTAGCATTGTCGTTGTCGAAAATCGAAGGGAATAAGTTAGGTTAAACCTGGACAGAATATTATAGGCAGAGACCAGGTTTGCCACCTCAAGTTTATTAATGACTCTGAGGTTTCCTAACCTGACAATTGTGACTGTAATTAACATTTGTTGTTCATTTGATAACCTCAATGTTTCTGAGAATCCTACATTTCTATTAGGAATATCAGCTATACTACCAGATAATTTAAATTTTATTTGCGATGGGCTTCAAAATCGTACAAATAGCTTTTTTGATAAAAAAAATGGGAGTCCCGGCGAAAATGGGATGTTTGGTCATTCTTCTATTAAATAAGTAAAAGGGAGTCACCTGTTTGGGGTGCTATATGTATTTTATGTGCGATAAATGGGGAACAAAAACATGATATGATGGCGTGCACGAACCTTCCTCTTACCCAGGAGCAAGATTTCGAATTAAACGAACTTTTCGTGAGTCACCAGACCAGATCATGACTTCAAATTTCATTGTAGGCATATTTCGAATAATCAGTACCAAAAAGTATGCAAAATCCTATGGTGTTGGCCAGGGACTTGTCTTAGCTTTGAATTACACCATACTTTGAATTATCCAGGATCGAAATAACGTGGTTTTACTGTATTTTTTTTCGTCTAAAGTGAGGAGATTCTTTAATTTCCCAAGAAAAAGTTACTTGTAACATCTTTGCTTATGCTCATCTTGCTGATTATAATAAAAGTCCTATCATCCCATGTCAAAGAAACCCAACTGTAAAGATTTTTTTATACAAACAAATTTACCCTTTTGAGATGTATGTTTCTCTGTTGTCTCTACATGGTCCCATCCAACTGCAGACCTATCCTGACGGTCAGACTGGACACCAAATCTACCCCCAAAACCACTGCTGTAGTCAGTTTGGGAGGCATGTTTCTTAGGTGCTTCACGGTGATCCCAACTAAGAGCACTCTGAGGAGAATGACAACAGTTCATAAAACTTAAATGTTTTTGGGTCATCAAAATTTTTTATTTTAAATTTTTAAATGAAATTTCTGTAAGTGATAGATAATCAAATTTCTTTAAGCGATAGAAAATTTAAAAATTGATTTTTCAAAATTGAAAAGATAACAGGTGTTAAACTTTAAATTTTAGGATTCATAAACTCTATTTGTAACATGAATATCAGTTGCATCAGTACTCTGAAACATTTTATATTTCTCAACTTATTTACAGAAACCCATTGCAAAAATAAACAAATTCCATGAGATTGTACAGAATAATTTTATCCATGAGTAATCAAGGAGTTTAAGAGAAATTACAAATTTTCCACATATGTATTGTCGAAGCAATTATAGATGAAATAGTTGACTTTCAAACCATTGAAATCTTTCATTCTGATTACAAATATTTCATATTTAGAAAGTATGGATTCACCAAATAATAAGTAACTTTGCTTCATTGCCAAATTCCTGAATCATGCAACATATTTGAACATGAAGTTCCCCTTTAAGAAAATCTTTCTCTCTGGTTGTAACATGAGAATAAATAAACATAGTGACATCATTCACTTCCCAATAACTAAATGTATGACAGCCAGGGCTGGCCAAAGGTGTGGGCAAGCAGGGCAGCTGCCCGAGGCCTCAGTCTTCGGGGTACTATACCGATCATATACAGGTGAGCCCTGCTTAATGTGGGGGGATGCGTTCCTGAGGTCTCTGCGTTAAGCGAAAATCCACGTTCGCTGGGGCACCATAACCTTTAGGCGCCCAGAGAGAAATAACTTCCCAAATGGTATTTTTGGACCCACATTCAATGTAAAACATATTTCTAATGGACTTTTAGAACGTAATTTATTAAACAAACTATAAAATTACCTAGTAAACAGTAAGCCAAAAAAGCTTTTTAGAGGTAGACATACATAATTTCAAAATATTTCTCAGAACACCTATGAAGTTTTATTTAAAAAAGAGTCCACGGTCAACTGCTTAGCTTTTTTCGCTTATTACGTAAAACTTGTCGGTAGCATTCAAATAGTCCGTCGCAGCCCCGCTTCACGGCACTCACTCATGTGAAGTCATTGTGCTCCTCCAACAAAGTCATGCACTGATCGATGATGCTCTTGCAGCTTCGCTTATAGATCAACCCCATAGTAGTGCGCACAGCCTGATAGAGAGGGGGGCCAGCAAGGCCATTTGGCCCGGGCCCAGAGGGGTCCCAAAAATTTATTCTAAAGGTTGTGTTCAATATATTTATTCTAATATATTGAACAAATAACCCTGGTGCAAATAAGCACCGATCAACAGTTAAAGGGGAAAGGAGGGCTGGACTATGTAGAGATAGAGAAAATTTTACGGCCCTTTCGGTGAAAATATTTTGTCATTCAGGTAAACCGAGTGGGGCCCCACATTTGTGACTGGCCCGGGCCCCATATCACCTCTCTCAGGCCCTGGTAGTGCGTGTTGGATTTTCTGCATTTTATATATCATTATATACAGTGATGAGCTGACGCCGACTCCCGCCGGCTCGCTTGAGCCTGTTGTTAATTTTCTCAGAATTTGCGAGCCAGTTGTGAAATTTTTAGAAAATATGGAAATTTGATTTTTTCCTTTCAGGTACATTTTGCCCTATCTGATAATCAATTACCGACAGTGTATGAAATGGAATATATTATGAACCGAAATGGAATATATTATGAACCAAACTCTTGTTAAGCTAGCGGAACGGTATTACTAAACTAGAGCAATATGGTGCCCCTGGAGTATAGGCCTGCCACCGTTATCCAAATTTCCTAACCCCCCTTTTATTTTTGAGCTAGTTCTTAATTTTTTCCAGCTCATCGCTGATATTATACTATTATACATTATATGCATTCGAACATTAAGATTCCTCCACGCGTACCACATTTTTTCATATGTAGATCAAAATTATATAATTTTTTGATATGTAGCATTATTGTTTTATTATTATTTATAATGACATGTTAATATGGTAACTTAAAGTTGTAATAAAGTAATTGTCGAAAATTACAGATTTTAAAAATATAAATCACCAAAAACATTCTTTATGATCCAATGATGCCAAAGAAACATGAATCATATTTCTATTTCTGTTTTTCAAATGTTTTCCGCCTTAGGAGATATATTTTTTGTTAGACTCATGAAATTTACAGGGAAAAGAGTGAAATTGGCCACCAGACAATGCAATATTATGCAACACTGCTGAAATATCACAATATATAGGATACTTTCTGAAATTTGACTAGTGCAAAATTTAAAAAATCATAAGATATTAGACTGCGGTCGCACTGTGCATAAGATATCTATATTTAAAAAAATTTTAATTTGAAATGAAATCCGCATTATAATGAATTTGCAATGGCTGGGGCTGCGTTAAACGGAGCTCACCTGTATCTATAACTTACTTGCAGGTGAATAAATATTTTATAGCAATTTATATTGCGGAACAGACTATAATATTGATGTTATCCCTTATACTGTATCGTTATCAATAATTTTTATATAGAGAGGAATAAATTAAAATGTACTTCAAAAATATCTTAACAAAACATTTAAGGAGGGAGCACTGGAGTGCTATCTTGCCTGGGGTGCCAAAATTCCTTAGGTCGCCCCTGATCACAGCACATGAATGCAGGTATTAGAGCACTCAATTATATCACCATTAATGCCTTAAACCCTAGCAAACTCAAGCTACAGTTAATCAGCTAAATAGGATAGCTTTGCCACGGAATGGTTATAAACCTGTCAGGACATTACCTTATCCACACGATCAGTCTGAACACCAAATTTTCCTCCAAATCCTGCACTGTAATCCTTCTGGGAAACATGTTTCTCTACCTTTGCAACATAATCATGGCCAACTGCTGACTGATCCATTCTTCATTATGAATAAGCAAGAAAACATACAATGTAATTAAAATACATTTTTTCCTTTAAATAAAAGAAAATTGTGTCTACTATTAATTTGGCAACAAGATAGCATTTGACTGTTTGCAAAGCTGCCCCTAAGGTGGTAAAAGAAAATTCCATTTATTAGGGGAATGAATATTTGTTATAGAAACTTAATTATGAATATTTCAGTAACTCTTTTGCCAGAGGTTTTGGCCACAGGCCATAGACATAACAATATCTTTTCGATCCCTTCTTATGTTTATAATATGCTTTAAAATTATTAAAATAATGTAACTGAATGCCCATAAAGATGGACATGGTGAATGAAAGAGTTAGCGTCTGATCAGTTCCATGCAAAGATAATGAATGAACAAAAAGATGTCACAGATCTGAGGACACAACTTGCAGTGATTCCTAGCAGTTTGGCTAGTCAATTGCAGCCTCTGGATGTCTCACAATCAGTTAACAAAGTCATTTAAGGCATTCATGAGCAAGGAGTACTCCAAACAAATAGTGGCTCTAAATCATGATGCACCTCCAACAGGATGGTTGAAATGGCCCTTAATTTAAGTGTTTGTGAGTGGGCAAAGAATTCTTGGCAGTTGGTGAAATGTGAGACAACTGTGAAGTCATGGAATTAGCAATGCAATTGTTGACAGTGGAATACGATCGAATATGTGATGAAAATGAAGATGTGAAAACACCAGTGGTAATGATCGTAGCAGCAGTTATGATGATTTTCTATGGTTCTACAATAAATAAATTTGGTTTTGCTTGATTATTTTGGTGTATAGCATTCCTGTTTTTGTCCCTGTAAATCACATAACAGTAAATACAGGCAATGAATATTTTTCTTCTGAAAATTTTGTACTAAAATCTAAGTGCTTCTTATAGATCAATGAATCTTATAAAAAGTGCTCAAATTAGGCAGGAATGCATGGGAACACAGTTTCACTTGATATAAAATGAAGCCCATAGTGTTCCCATTGTTTAAAAAATCAGATAAGAATGTTTCGGTTACTAGAGTTCCCACTGTTAAAATTTTACAATTTCAGCACTGATGGTAACCCTTTCACCCCAGGGGGTCTGTCTGCTTGACTCACAAATACATATAGGATATCCTAAATTTTAAACTCAATTGTCATGTGAAATGTGCATTATTTTTTCTGCTAGTTTTTGTAGTGTTTCAGCTTTTATTATGCAATATCTGACTGGCATGGAGTGTCCTATTTCATATGAATGATTTTTACATCTGCACTTAGTCAAGCAGACAGAACTGATGGATTGGCTCCTTGGCAGGGAAATACAGTAAACTCCCAGTTATCCGGAATGCCTGGGGAAGTGAGTTTTCCAGTAAAGTGAATATTCCGGTTGTTTGAGAGTTTTATTGTCAGGCTTCAATAAAGTATTTGGATACCAAAATAAGAAACAGATGCCGAATTATACATTCACCTTGGAATTGCTAACCTTTAGCCTAGGTACTCGACTCAATTGTTATTAAATAATTCCTTGACATTTAAGGAAGTAATGAAACTCAAATACACAAGTATTCAACACGTTTAACTGCAATGTTTTAATATTTATGAACTACATTACATCCTACAGAGTTTCTCATATAACTATCGCTATTAGTTTTTTTTTGTTCTAATAACAACTGAAGGTAAGGGTTAACATAGTCCAACCTTTAGGATTTACAAAAAAAAAGTTTCCTTGTCCAAGAAAAAGAGAAATTATCCACACCGAACACAATGTAAAAGGGGCGTTCGGAAATGATTTGGACACACCTCATTTTCAGCAATTTTATTATCTGTAGGCTGAATACTACACCACTGCAAGCTGAACATATTCCCCTCCTAGGTCTATACATCACTTCTATCTCCTCGGGAGCTTCCGGATGGCTTCATGGAACCATTCTTTAGGGGTGTTGCAACACCACTCATGGACAGCCTCCTGTAGTGCTTCTTGATATGGAAATCGCCGACCGCGTAGAGCATCCTTCATGTTGTCGAACAGTGCATAGTCAGACGGTGCCAGGTCGGGTGAATAGATAGGATGAGGCAACACAGTGAACCCTAGTGACATTAATGCCTTACAGGTTTTCTGACTGGTGTGCAGGCAGTTCGAAATTTTTTGGGTCTTGGACTTCCAGAGTGTTTCCATTGCATTGACTGTCTCTTCTTATCGGGTGTGATAATGAAATCAAGATTCGTCGCCTGTGACTAATCTTGCAAAGAAATCTTTGGTGCCTTGATCGTGCAGTGCCAGCAATTGACAACAAATAATAATAATAATACTTTATTAACGGGACAAGCCCTTTTCCAAAAATACAATCAGAAATGTATTAAAAATAAACAAAAATCTTTAAACATGTACGTTACAATACAATATAAACCATTAAAGCACAATAATAAGAAAAATTAAACTATCGCACATAGAAATCACAGAACCTATAAAATTATGCTCAAAATCCATCTGACAATATAACAGTATCATACAATTTAAGTAAATATTCTAAGGCATAAAGTAAAATTAAAATTAAAGTAAAATTATACCCGAATCGAGGTACTTAATAGCAATCTACCTGAATTAAAATAGACATAAGTTGGCATAAATTTGTATTACATTTAAGTTAGGCATTGCAGCTTAGTTTTAAAGCTTTAGACAACGGATACGAACCCCAGGTCATTGAAAACATTCTACATAAACATAAACATAGACTCCAAATAAAAACACATACTACATAATTCCCCCATAGATTCTAAATACATAAAAATCCCCTTATCTCCAGGACTCACCAACAAATTACCTAACATTTTCTCAAAATTTAACTTTATGACTGTGTTGGTAAATGACAACAAACTCAGAAATTTATTACACAACCCCAAAGATACAATCCCTACTTTACACAAATCTGGCATTTACAAAATTACATGTGGGGGTTGTGATAAAGTATACATCGGGCAAACAAAACGAAAAATTGAAACACGTTTTAAAGAACATTTAGCACATTTTAAACACAACAGAATAAACAACTTCAGCGTAGCCACTCACATACAAGAAAACCATCATCCGATCACGATTCAAAACCTAACACTCTTAAAATCTATAAGCAACCACAACAAACTAGATGCCTATGAGAACATACACATAAACAAAAACAAAACTTCGGCTATGAATAGTGACCTCGGACCGATCCCCCTTTCACCTCTTTTCCTTGTAATGGCCGAAACCCCACCTCCTTCACTTTTACACAGACTATAAATACTGGTCACAACACTTCCACAAGTCACTTCACATCATCTACTGATGATGAGAGCTTGGCTCTCGAAATATGTATATAGTTGCTGGTGTGTTTAATTTGAGATCCTGCACGAGTGTTTTGAGTGCGTCTATGTGTGGCTGGTTGTCTGTAGGTCCCTGTAATCACTGAAAGGTGCATAAACCTTCATACGAGTGCTTGAGCGACTGTGTGAGTGCATGTATGACTGGCAACAGGTCCCTGGCACAGCGTAAAATCCCCTAAACCTGTAAGTTTTTTGTTTTTGTTTCTTTCTTTTCTCTCCTGTGGGTCTCGATTTATCTTGTTTTACGGTTTAGGAGTTTGAAATTTTTAATCAATATCTCGCCGTAGTTTCCACTTCTCTTTATTTAAGCTCAATGATGAATCGAAATATACACCTAAATCTTTTATTGAATCAACTCTTCCAAGGGGTTTGTTTCCCAGAGAATAAGGATATGTTATTGGTAGTTTACTCCTTGTGAAAGTCATAATGTAACATTTATTAATCTGTTTTGCACCAAGTTAAAATTCTGTCTAAGCAGTTTTGTAACACTTCACAATCATCTAAATTATTGATTTTGCCAAATATTTTTAAATCATCTGCATACAGAAAGTGATTTATTGGTCTGATGTGTAAACATATGTCATTAATAAACAATATGAATAAAATGCACCCCAGGTGAGAACCCTGAGAACCCTGGATGTAGGAATAAAGGCATGAGAATATGTATTGTTTACCTTCACTATTAATTTTCTATCTTTCAAATAACTTTGTAGCCATTTTAGCATAGGTCCATGTATTCCAAAGGCTTCTATTTTTGATAACAAGATTGAATGATTAGCCCTATCAAAGACCTTTGCGAAATCCAAGTAAATAGCATCGACCTGCTTATCTCTTTCAAGGGCACATGCTATGGAACGTTGGAAAGATAATAGATTTGTTACAGTTGATAGTCCAGGCATAAATACATGCTGCTCTTTTTCAATCATGGCATTAATGAAAGGACACAACTTATCTCCTACCAGACATTCCAGTACTTTTTCCAGCACAGTCTGTATGACTATAGGACGATAGTTAGTTATATTACTTCTGTCATCTCCCTTATGTAGAGGTATTACATAACTATTTTTAAAAACATCTGGAAAAGTTCCACTAGTGAGAGATTTGTTGAACAGTATAAACAGTAGATAAACTAAAGAAGAACTACAATTTTTTATGAGTAATGGAGGAATATTGTCAGGCCCAGCACTTTTTGATGCATCTATAGATTTAAGTTTCATTAGTATTTCATCTGTTTTTACTTTCATGTTTCCAAATGATATTGAGTAGTTAAGTTTAAATTTAGAAGGTACATCATTATTATAGACTCTGGAGAAATATTTGACAAAAAGATTAGCTGTCTGATTGTGAGTCATTACTTCCCGTTTGATCAGTGTATTGCATTTGAACTGGCATTTTATCTAATCTTTTAAGACTGTTTACATGTGACCAAAAATGCTTTAAATTTTGTGAAATATTAGATTCAGCGTTACTTATATATGCCCTGTACCATGCATCAGCTAATACTTTGCATTTCCTACGAGCATTAGAAAAATGTTCATAACCTAGTCAATCTCTGCTTAATTTGTAACATTTATGCAAAGATTTCTTCAATTTAATACACTCTTTTCAATTCATAAGAAAACCATTTAGGAAAATAAGAATTTCTTACCGTAATGGTAGGTGTAAATTCATCAATTGCTTCATACAAAATATCATAAAAAGACATAGTATCCACATCTATATCAACATTGCACAATACACTTGGCCAATTAATTGAGTAAAGGTAGCATTTCAAGGAATTAAAATCAGTTTTCATAGTCATAAATAGAAAATGAATAAGTGCTAAATCTAACTCTTTGGTTAATTCCAAGTCATAAATAATAGGGGGATGATAATTATCACAATTAACAATGGGAAATTCCACAGCACTTTTACTAGTTACCTGATTCACATTTGCAAATGCCAAATCAAGCTGATTATTGAAGCAGTTTGATACAGTATTGACCTGTATTAGTCCCAGTAGTGAGAAGCTCTCTTTAACAATTCTTGCTTGTTCAAAGGAAGACAAACCAGTAAGGCATTTGGTGTTCCAATTCACTCCCGGCAAATTATAATCACCAAATACAACAATATCAGAAAAATTACCATTATTAATAATGTTTTCCATAACTTCACAATGACTAATGTACAAATCAGTATCAGCACGAGGCGGTAAATAAACTGCCCCAATAAGTACCTTAGCATTACCACTGAGCACTGAAATAAACACTTGTTCAGTACTATCACAGATATTCTTCAAAATATAGGAATATAGATTTGACTTTATACCAATTAGTACTCCGCCCCCCCCCCCCCCCCCCCGTTTCTTATTAGAAGTATGTATATTACGATCACACCTATAAACATCATACTGAGGTAGATCTAATTCAGTATTACTTATATCACTTGAGAGTCAAGTTTCAGTTAAAACTATTATGTCATAACAAGCAAGAAACATTAAAATTTTCAATTGTTGCAATTTCATCTGCAATCCTCTTACATTTTGGTAATACACCACCAAGGAACGTAAAGTCACTCGTTTTTTGAACTAGTAAACTTTTTCACAAGCTTAGGAACTCCCTTATCATACTTTATTATCCAATCAAACTCACCATTACGCTTTTTTTCTTCCAGTTTACCCTGGAGTTTTTTAATGTTTTCCCTTTGCATGATTGTTTGATCAGTTTTTACGATTAACCCATCATTTGACAAAGCCTTTCTATTGCGCATAATTAAGTGAACATCCCTTGGTTTATCTAGCATTACCTTCACAGGTCTTGATTTATTATCCTTTCTCACACCAAGACGAATGGTATTAATATTGCCCAAAGGAAACTATCCACCTTTTTCAATACCTCTTGTACCTTCTTGATATCTTCTTCAGCCCGCTTACTAGGATCATTATTCGAGCTCTCATCAAGGTTGAAAATGATGATGTTTGAAGCACGGCATTGCCTATCATTAAACTCAGCAAACAGATATTCAACAATTTCAGGTTGTAAAGAAGTTTTTTTGTTGAACACTGCATTTTTAAGAGACTCAACTTCAGCACTCAAATTTAATATAATGGCCTTCAACTCTTTAATAGTAGCAGTTTGGCTCTTACAATTTTCGCAAACAAAGGAGATTTGTCTATTTTGCCGACCCAGACATGATATTTCCTGTCTGGACAAGCCTGCACATGACAATGCATGAATTGGTAACTTGCAATTATCACAGTTAATCTCTTTCTCCAGCTTAATCTCTTTACCACAGTTTTTCAGACATCTCGAGCTTGCCATTACGCTCTCCGTTACAGACGCGTGAACAATAGTTCAACGTAAATAGCTGACAGTATTAACTCACCAACACCACAAACGATAAATGAAAACTGTATAACTGTATTACAATTAATGGAAAACTTCTAAATAATATATAAATAGGTAAAAAAGGTAAAAACCGGAGAGCCAAACGACTTGATGATTTGCTGCACAGTCGTACCAAATGTCCACTCTTGTCTGTTTCTGTTTCTGCGTCAGGTCTCTGGGGGCCCAATGTGCACACACCTTACTCATCTTCAAATCTTTGTGAATGATGTCATGAAGAGTTGCTCGACCAAGGCCTGTTTCACGCTGCAACTCATCAAAGGTAATGAGTCTATCCGCCATGATCAAATTGGATACAGTTTGCACTCTGACTGGGGTACGCGATGTCCCCGGACGAACGGGGCTTACGTCTTTCTGTGCAGTTTCCTTGCCAATTCTGAAGCTCTGTACCCAGATGAACACAGTGCTGCATGCAGGTGCTTGCTCTCCACAAATTGCAGATAACTGATGATGAATATCTGACTGTGTAACGCCTTCCTTCCACAGGAACCACTCAGTCCATCTCTGCCCAGGATAATCGCCTTCCATTTGGCAAGTGCTGTACAAGCATTTCAACCACTAGACTCAGTAATGGTGCAGCAGTTTTTCACAGGCATGCACGACTAGGGCCATCTGGTAGTGGAATGATGTACTAAGACTACGCTATCCGACGAAAACTCGCACTAACTTTGAGCTTGTTATTTGCCGATACAGCAGTTACTGTCCAAATCATTTCCAAACAACCCTGTATTAGCAGAAATTCTTGAGGCGAATTGATATTAAACAAAAGAGAAGCGAATAATGACAGGCAATCATGACTCCATTACATACAGTGCAATTAGTAAAGTCACAACATTTATCGGCAGCTTCTTGGTCAACCGATTTTTCATCATCCGAAGCATCTAGACGTCTGATCCCATGCCTAATCTTAAAACATGTGAAAATGCACACAGTTCACTAACCTCCATTTACTCATAAAAATCTTTAGCCTTTTCAATTAACCCCTCAAGCGCGCAGGACATTTAAATATAATACGTCACGCAGGTCGGAAGAGATTTAGGGAAATTCGCAGTTTTTGCACGAAATCATATAAAAATTCGTAACTTATTAGATATTTAAGGAATTTGACTGAAATTCTTTGAGGTTTTACATAAAACTATGTATATTTACCTATGTTTTTCACACCTTCTTAGTTATTATTATTCTCGTGAAATACCTCGATGAATTCTTTCACTCAATCACGGAAGCCATTTACTCAGTTTTTCTTTATTCAAAGTTTACGGAGTACTTCACATATACTGTTTTATCTTGGATTTCAACTTCTTCCCCGTAAGTTTTTCAGAAAAAAACCTTCAAATAAGGCTTCTTACCCCTCAGCGCCGTCCTGTTTACTGGGCACGCCGCAGAGATTGCTAGCTTTCTTTATTTTTTTGACAGTAAATTTTCTTAAATATGGGTAACCTTCATAATTTTAAATATTACTGAAATGCAAAAATTTGCAAATAAGCTCAAATCGATCCCTAGTGATGACATCGCCGAAGCCTGGTGTGGATAGAACTCTTTTCGTCAAAAAATAGGAACGAAGCGTGGGCTTCTGCACAATTCCCATCAACATAAAAATTCCCAAAACAGTGTACATTTCCTCCACGGTAATTGGTTTCCACGATAAAACTCTAATTTCATCGAAAATGTACGCTCACTTGCTTTGATGTATTGGTCAGCATATCGGTTGGTTTCATTTACTATGGCACTAACAAATTCCTCATCGAAAAACAATTGAAAAGTACCTACAATGTCAGTCAAACCCTTAGCTGCCTTTTGAGGGCCGTAACCACCAATGAAATTCTCCTTTCGTCCTACGTAATTCTCCATGCCCTCCCAGAAGTAGTTTTCTACATTATCCTCCTCATGATCACTATCATTATGTGTCAGTGAATCAATTTGAGTACGTTCATCCAAATGATTCTATCACTGTCCGAACTCACGCTTTCTTCCGAATCATTTCCGAGTAGGACTTCCGTCTCCTTGTCAGCACTCGGTATTGCTTGACTATTTTCACGGGTTGAGCACATGATTACTCCTAGTATTTTGAAAATAAGTAAGCAAGTAAACGTAAAATTTACCACAGTAAAGAAAGGCGAACGAAACCTGCCTCCGCACAGTGCAAGGTTTCACTCAGACTGATTTTTTCAGAGCGACGAGAGAACATTTTCCGCGCGGTACAAGCGTCAGCATATTTCCCACGCTTTCCATATCGCAAATATCTTGGAAATACAAAAGATAAATATAGAATATGATCCTCTAGTCTGTCTCACTCTAGCTATATTCCCTCATGAAATACTAAACCAAGCACATGGCCCAGACCTCCTCCTCTCTCTCTCAAAGTGATGACACAATATAAAAACATGTCTCAAGAGCGGGATAGATGTCTGTTAGCAGACAAATGGGGCCTATATCCTCTTCTTACACCTCACAGTTGCTTTCGTGCAAAGATTTCATTGAATAGGGGCTTTTTTAGAAGCCAAAATGCCCCAATTCTCCTATCTACGTGAAAATTTAATCACAAAACTTAACGTATAATAAAAGTAAAAAGAAGGAGAGTAAAAATTACAGAATTAAGCACAATAGGAGGGCCAAAGGTTCCTCTTTTAAAATATATAAAGATTATCCATATCTAATAAAATTTACTGTGTCAAAAAAATAAAGAAAGCTAGCGACCTCCGCGACGTTCCCAGTATGCATGACGACCGCATGTGGAGTTTCCGTCCGACGTTCCCAGTACGCATGACGACGCTGACGGGTTAACATTGATCCAGAAATAGGACCTCCCTTGGAATGCTTTATAGAAAGCCATTCATAAATAGTAACACCCAATTGCTCAAGTTTCGGCTTATGAAGAGTGCGCCAATATTCAATTCCTCTAGTTGTCTCAGAAGACATAATGAATTTCATTAACTGTGATTTCTGCGTCTCAATGTCATAAATAGTGGAAGAACCAACATTGAACTCTTTCACTAAAACATCATGGTTCTCACCTTCAGAGCCGGTCTTAGGGGCGAGCGAGCCGGGCGGTCGCCTTGGGCTGCCGAATTGTACAATATGTACTGTATCACAAAATTTTCGGGCAGATATTTTTATATTTTTCCCAGATGCGATTAGAAGATTAAGTAGAAATACAAATTTTTCGTTTAGTAATAGTTAAACGTTTCCTAGTGGCAGATAAAAAGAGCGATGGAATGGTGTGAAGAAGCATTAATGAAAAATATTATTGATTTTGGATCGTCCATTTACGATAATGGAGGAAATATAGCTGTTCAAAGAATGCCATACAAGCTCAAATATTGCATATTAATTGGCGAACTTTCTTTATGCCCTGTGGTTGCCGTAATTTAAATTTAATACTCGGTGACATGGCAAAGTCACCTCTTGCAGTCAAATCGTTTTTTTTTAATTGTGCAACAAATATATGTACATTTTTCTGGCTCAACACAATTATGGCAGGTTTTTAAAAATCATGTGACTAAGTTTACAATGAAACCATTATCAGAAATTTGGTGGGAATGTAAAATTAATTTGTTAGAGCGATTCGATTTCACCTGGGCAACGTTTATGACGTGTTAGTTGAGGTTGATGAAACTGCAAATGAACTAAAACACCGAATAGAAGCACTTTCATTAGCTAAAGAACTGAAAAGCTTAAAACTTTTGGTAATTTTAGTAATTTGGTATGATATTCTCGCACAAATAAATGTTATTAGCAAGATGATTCAAAGCAAAAACATGCAGTTAGATCAGGTATTATTACTTTTGCAAAGTACAGAATGTTTCTTAATTCAATTAAAAGAAAATGGCTTTGAAAGTTCAAAAACCGCAGCAAAAGAGCTATGAAAATAACTCGAAGTTGATCCAGAAGAAGCCATTTTTCAGGTGGAATCGTCTGTTCGACGAAGAAAAACAAAGAAACAATTTTCATATGAAGCCGAAGACGAATCAATAAACTATCCTGAAGAAAAATTACGAGCTGACTTTTTTAATAATTTGCTGGACCAAGCAATTCTCTCACTAAGGGAAAGATTTCAGCAAATAAAACGTTTTAATGAAACCTTCAGCTTTTTGTACGATATTTTGACACTGAAAAACATGTATGATGGTAATTTGCTTAAATGGTGCAAAGACCTAGAATTATTGCTTTCTGAGCAATGTGGTGAATTTGAAAATAACATTCAAGGATTAAGTCTGCTTACTGAACTGAAGACTTCGTAATGAATTATGCTGGACCATCGTGAAACGGCACTGGATACCTCGCAATATATTTGTGACAACCGTTTTGTTAAAATTATGCCAAATTATTACATTGCACTTAGAATTTTATTGACTGTAACGGTCACTGTGTCTAGTGATGAACGTAGTTTCTCAAAGCTAAAATTAATTAAAACATACTTGCGTTCAACGATGACACAAGTAAGGCTGGTTGATCTTGGAATTATTTCAGATTGAAAATTCTTTAGAATCATCGCTCGATTCTTCCTCTTTAATTGTGGATTTCAGAATTCATATAGCAAGAAAAATAAACCTTTGATTGTTATATAATTAAATACTTTAAACTTAAAAAATATTGTACTGTAGCAGCAGACGAACGTATTTCGCTATTCATTTGTTGGCGCTGCTGTAAACAGCGTGGGGCACAGGGTGAAAGGCAGAAGTAGGAGAAGAGAAAGTTCCAATGTAGACACGTGGCTAAATGGTCGCACGCATGGTTTTTGCATTGCCTGCCATCACGTCTTCAGTTGAATTACAACCATATTTGTGTGTAATCATTTGTTGTGCGACTACAATAAAACTGCTGTAGTGTGATAGCATTTATGACATTTATTTCCTGCACCGGCACGCTAACCTACAAGTGTTGACCCAACGTGATCCGCTGCGTGACGCTCGGATGCATTTTGGTATCAGACTATTACTTTATTTAGTGTAATTATAGGCTTAGTAGTGAAATATGTGCCCTACCTAGTGCGACCGACCCTAGTGGGATTCTTATTTCCAGCACCTCCCACGTGGACAGAGTTTCAGTCCAAGTACCGCCATTTTGGGCCGAGAGACCGGCTCTGTGGTTCTCCCTGTTAGACAGCCAGTTTAATTTGGGCGGCATTAGCTGGGACGACACCAAATTTTGGCATGTAGTAGCCCAACTCGATATGACAGTTGCGCAAGAGGTGGAGGATATTATAACTAGTCCGCCGCCGAAGGATAAATATGGATGCATTAAGAGCGAGCTAATTCGCAAGCTATCTGTTTCCACCAAGCAGAAGATTCGCAGGTTGCTGGAACATGAAGAAATTGGCGATCGGAAACCGTCACAATTTCTTCAGCACCTGTGCAATTTAGCAGGTGCCAGATGAGTTTCTGTGGATGCTGTGGTTAAACAGGCTACCCAACCACATGCAGATGATATTAATAGCCCACGATGGAATCGGGTTGGATGGCCTTTCCCAGCTAGCCGATAAGATCAGTGAGGTGACGCTCCAGCTGCAGGTGGCCAGCATGGCGTCTTGTCCCGCCATGGATGTGCTCCCTCAGAAGGTGGAAGCGTTGACGCTTGAGGTGGCAGCCCTGACCGCAGACCGAGAGACCAGGAGGACTCGCCCGCATTCCCGCAGCCGCCAGCACAGGAATTCACACGGACCGTCGCCGCACAGACAAGGACACCAGGGTTTGTGTTGGTACCATGGACGTTTTGGTGAAAGGGCCCACAAGTGTATTCCTCCTTGCAATTATGGCGTGGGAAACCCGGAGGGCAGTCATTGATGGCGGCAAGCGACAGGTGCCTCACATCCAGCCGCCTATTTGTGACGGACATACCGACTAAGATGCAATGTTTAGTGGATACCGGGTCGGATTTGTGTGTTTTTCCACGGAATTATGTAAAGGGATGTCAGCCTAAAACTCCCTACGAAATTTTTGCAGCAAACAATACCATGATAGCGACCTATGGATGGTTATCGCTAACCCTTAATTTTGGACTTCGTTGCAATTTTTCATGGAGGTTTGTGGTTGCCGATGTGACAAGCATGGTTGTGTAGTGCCTACTAAGTGCGAATGTGTTAAAGCTATTAGCAGGGACAGCAAATTTCATGCACTGTTGCAGGAATTTTCAGTAATTACGCAACCCGCCAAAACACCGCACGTTATTTCCCACGATGTTGTCCACCGCATTCATACCACACCAGGACCACCAGTTTCGTGTAAGCCGAGGCGACTTGCACCAAACAGGTTAATGGCCGCAAAGCGCGAATTTAATGAAATGTTGTGTTTAGGCATTGTGCACCCGTCTAACAAGGGGACGTTGTCAAGTCAATGTCAAGAATCCGGTTGAAACTTCTTGAGGTGAAACTAGAGATAAAATAAGCGGACACATGTCCTGGCTTTCTTCCCCATAGGCCCAGGTTCGAGAAAAAATGGACAAAATAGATTTACACGCACAACGTATACCAGTATTTAACTCGGCCATTTCGTCGAGTGCCGTGGTTGCGGTCGCTAAGGCATTAGCATTGTCAGCCTAAGGTCGGTGGTTCGATTCTCACAGTCCGCGAACTTTTTTCGTTTTTATTTCCGTCTATTTTTTCAAATACCAAGCTGGGTACGTTTCTCAACTTCGTTATTTGTGATTAAATGTTTTTTTATAGTATTTACGAGTTAAATAAAATAATTTTTGAAAAACTATGAACTATTCTTCGGGTTTACCAAAATTATAAGCACTGCATCGTCGAAGCTTGAAAAACGAAGCCGACCTTGCTTCTCTATGATGAAAAAACAACGTGCAATGCAAAGATAGCCACACCACGCCGTTAAATGAGTGTTTCTCATGGTGCCCGTGATGTCAAGCGGGATGACACACATGCTAAAACTCTACATATTTCCCCGCGACAATGTTGCAATACACGTGCTATTGTTGATCGCTCTTACAATTAAAGGCCGCAGATCATCACCAATTCAGTTATTGCCGTTCACTGCTTTTGCAACGTACTTCTCTCACTTTACTCCTTTGATTTGCTCAACCTCTGCTCTCCTGGATCACTTCCATTTGCCGGACTCTCCGGAAGTAGCTTTGCACCGGACGATGAAGATGTCGTCAATGCTTCGTTTTTATCAGATAATCACGATAAACAAGATATAACGGGGGCTGTTCGTTTTTTTATAGGTAAGCAATTTACATTAATATGGCATCTTGTGGCTGTCTTCACCCGCATTCCGAGAAATGCTCCAGAATGCATGGTATGCATCGAAATTAGCGAACACCAGAAGTGTTTTCATGAACGTTCGGGAGGTTTGTTTTCCCCAAAACCTACGCACACGGAAGTGCAAATGTTTCGCAATACATTTCGTAAGATGCGCGTGCTGCAAGGAATATTTGTGCTTTCCTTGTTTTTACGATAAATACCATCCAAGCCTTTGCCTTAAAAATATTCAGTTGAATGGTGAATAGTGAGTGGACCACCTCTTTTTACCGCTGGCAAATAAAAAATGAAAGATTAAAATACGAAAAATTATTTTATTACTATAAAAAACATTTAATCATAAATAACGAAGTTCAGAAACGTACCCAGCTTGGTATTTGAAAAAATAGATGGAAATAAAAATGAAAAAAAAGTTTCCGCAAATGTCCTTTGGTTTGAAGAATGCAACACAAACCTTTCAACGATTTATGGACGAAGTCGTGAGAGGACTGAGTTTCTGTTATGTTGTGACATTTTTCCCTGCCCTCGGGACTTTGTCCACAATACAGAGGTATGTCGATCAACAAAGCCCGCCAAGAGAAACCAAGCCCGAACTAATCGCCCCTCCGCTGGATGCCGCTCCGCTGAGATGCCGCGTTCTTTTCTGGGTGTCTAAATATATACCCAAAAAGGGGTGTCCTCCCTCCAGTCCCCTTCCAGCTCAACGAACTTTAAGACTGGAACCACAAATCCAAATACTCCCCTTCAAATGTTCGCCAATCATGACTCACCACTTCAAAAAAGAGTCATCTGTGAACACCTTCCCACTTCCCCTGGAACTCTGTTCGAGGCAGTGAGCGGGCTATCGCTTTCACTGACTCTCTTCCTAACCACAGCAGAACAACCCCTCAGTGCATGAGATAGGCTAACCTCGCCTGAACTTTCCAGTGAAGTCCAAAGTGCCGAACCACACAGTGAATTAAATTGTGAGAATTGTTATTTTGTTAGTTTATTTTGGTATGGTTAATAAATTGTTCTCTATTAACCAAGGTTATTTGTGTAAATTGTAATCTATGTCGCATAACCAATTGTTATTGCTTCAATGTGTACATAGACGACGTGTTAGTTGCCTCCTCCTCAGAGAAAGAACATGAACAACATTTACGTGAACTGTTTGCTCGTTTTTCTAAGTACGGTGTGTTAATTAATGTGTCAAAGTGTGTTTTTGGTGTTCCAGAAGTTAAATTCTTGGGCCATGTTGTGACTGCGCGTGGTATTCGTCCTTTAGACGACAAAGTTACCGCTGTGCGAAATTTTCCTGAACCCACAACGGTTAAACAATTACGGCAATTTTTGGGACTGTTGAACTTTTCGAGGAGGTTCATCCCAAATGCCGCAACCATTTGGCGCCCCTCCATAGTGTTTTGGGTGACAATGTGAAAGGGAAACATCCTGTGGCGTGGTCTCCGGAATTGTGGCTAGCGTTCGCAGAGTGCTAAGTGAGCCTTGCGCAAGCAGCCTTATTGGACCACTCTGACACTTTCGCACCGCTTTCTATTGTTACAGATGCATCCGACGCCGCCATCGGGGCAGTTTTACAGCAAAGATGTGGCTCTGGTTGGCAGCCCTTAGCATTTTTCACCCATAAACTATCATCAGCGGAATGCAAGTACAGTGCATATGACAGGGAAATAAAGGCTGTGTATAGGGCGATTCACCATTTCCAACATATGGTTGAAGGTAAAGTGTTTCATGTGTGTACCGATCATAAGCCCTTATTATATGCATTTCAGCAAAAGCCGGAGAATGCACCCCGAGACAGTTCCGTTATTTGGACTATATTAGCCAGTTTGTAACAGACATACGTTATATTCCCGGAAAAGACAATATAGTGGCAGATACCTTGTCGCGAGTAGAGGAAATTACCGCCGCCGTCAGCCATCAGGCCCTTGCTCGGGCGCAGCAGGATGACGAAGAACTTAAGAACCTTTGCGAAGAGAATACCACCTCGTTAAAGTTAAAGAAAACTTTTTTTTCCGACTTGCAAATTCATTTAGTATGTGATTTTTCCATGCCCACCATCCGAACTTTCGTGCCTGCTGCACTCAGATGCCAGGTTTTCAATTCATTGCATTGTTTGTCTCACCCCGGCGTAAGAGCATCGGTTAGACTTGTTGCAGCGTGTTTTGTATGGCCGTCGCTATGGAGAGATTTTAGGGACTGGGCGCAGGCATGTTCCCTGTCAGAAATCGAAAGTGACGAGACACATTTCGTCTCCTGTTGGTTCTTTTGTGGCACCAGGGTCCCGTTTTGAGCATGTGCACATTGACCTTGTAGGCCCTCTACCAATTTTGCGGGGATTTAAGTACTGCTTGACCTGTGTAGCCATTTCACACGGTGGCCCGAAGCGATTCCAATCACCAATATAACAGTGGAAACCGTCGCCAGAATGTTTTTTCAGGAGTGGAAATCGAGATTCGGAACTCCGGTTCGCATAACCACTGACCAAGGGCATCAGTTCGAAAGTCAGCTGTTCGGCCATTTGTCCCAAATCTGCGGCACCAAACATTATCTCACAGTGGCTTATAATCCCACCGCAAATGGAATGGTGGAATGCATGCACCGGCAAATGAAAGCAGCTCTACGATGCCATGGGACAGAACATTGGGTGGATTTTCTTCCAGCCATACTGCTCGGTCTGCGAACCACTTGGAAGGAGGACATCGCCCGTACTTCAGCAGAATTAGTATATGGAGAGCCAATACGTCTCCCAAGGGAATTCCTCTCCATATCTGACAATTCCAACCTAGACGACGCAGCAGATTTTGTAGTGCGGTTGAGACAACACATGTGGAAGTTGCACCCGCAACCAGCCTCCCACCATGGTGATCGTCGGACATTCGTTTTTAAAGCTCTTGAGAAGTCCTAGCATGTTTTTGTAAGGAACGACGCAGTGCGAGGGCCCTTACAGGCTCCTTACAACGGTCTTTTTAAGGTGCTCCAATGCACAGCGAAGAACTACCTGCTGCATATCTGCAATCAGGACATCCGGGTATCCATAGACCGCTTGAAGCCAGCTTTCGTGGTTGCAAGTGACGTCACGCCCTCAGCAGCTGAGCCTTCCTCCTGCCGACACATCCACCAGTTCCTCCACCTCCAGTAGACGATAGGGCTACCAGAGCCGGAAGACGAGTGCAGTTTCCATCCTATATGGCGGATTTCATCACTTAATTTGCCACTTTTCTCTTTTCAGCAAATTTTTTTAAAAATGTAATTTCAAATATTTGTGGCTGTTCTACTGTTAGGGGGGTGCTGTAGCAGCAGACGAACATATTTCGCTATTCATTTGTTGGTGCTGCGGTAAACAGTGCATGGCGCGAGGTGAAAGGCAGAAGCAGAGGAAGAGAAAGTTCCGGTGTACACATGTGGCTGAATGGTACCTAAGTACCTTATAATGATTTTTTTTGTTTTGAAATAAAAATTTTCATCTATCTATCACCCTTTTTGTCTGTATCAAATTACGGTTGTTTTTCACAATATCGTGCAATTAATAATGATAAATGCCTAGGACCAGGTCTGCTCACCTTCTCTAAAGGTTTTATCATATCAAGTTTCCAGAGTAAGGTTAGCACAACCTGTTTCCTTTTATCACCTTTAGCGCATATTGGAGTTTTAGGAGGCATTTAAAAGTGAGTCCAAGAAAAATCCACAATTACCTATTGCGACTGCTGAAAACACCAATTATAGCAGTAACATTCCAAATCAGATGTAAACAAAAAATTGCTGAAAGCACCAATTTTAGCAGTAAAATTCGGAACTTACATGTAATAAAAAATCGATAGGTAGGAGATGCCGGTTGCTTGACAATTCCAGTTGCATGAGTGCCGGATACCTGAGAGTTTACTGTAGTTAATGAACTTTGTTTTACATAAAATTAAAACTTGAATTGAAACCTACTTAGCAGAATGAAAAATAATATAGAAAGGCAAATTAAAAGCATTACACATATAAAAATATATTTGATGGTGGAAAAGTATTGGCTATCACAATATGAATGCTCAATTATCAAAATAACATTACTGCTTGACTGTGGAAATCAATGTGGGCAAAATTAACTCACCTGTCTTTTTGAATACCGAACTTTCCGCCATATCCAAAAGCTCCTCCAGGATCCTCTTCAAGTTGCTTTTTTTTCTGTAGAGCATCTGATTCAGCAGTTTCCTGCCTTAGTTTGTTCATGTCAATAGCACCAGCAGAGCGTCCGGATCCCTCAACCTGCAAAATTAATCGTTTAACTAGAGAAAAAAAATCTTATTTACAGGAAGCACTAAAGTCCTGAATCTTACATATCCATATAAATGATACAAATAAGAAAAATAACAAAATTATAGAATTATCGATCGTAGAACATTTTAATAAACTGGAAAATTTCCGAGAAGCTTTTTATGGATCAAATCTAGGAATGCTTGGAAATTTAATACAAATAGAATCTTTAAATTAGCAACGTTATTAATAAACTCTCCAAACAAGTTTTTATATGTTAACCTGGGTTCTACACATTCTCCTCAACCTTTTTCAATTCTTAGTAACTTTTCCTTTCAAGTCATCCATCAACTGAAACCTTTTCCTTCCTCGTTTACTCTCAAGTTTTCCTTTAATAGCAGTGTCTCTCCTCATGAAATGTCCGATCCTGTTCACTTTCTTCTTTCTTATAAAATACTTCAATTGCCACGACTTGATTTTAAGTTGTAAGCATCGTTTTCCCAATCCTTATAAGACAAAATTTTAATCAAGAATTAATACTCACCGTGCGGGATCCCCATCGAGCTTCTTCCTCTGTAACATCGTTTACGAAATCTGGATCAGTCTCCCAATCATCATCTCCACAATCTAGGTTAGACGATCCTCCGAGTGTGGGAGGAATCACCCCGGCACTCGCCTTCCACATTGTTTTATTGCTCAAAAACACTTATCAACTACAACTAAAGAAAAATATATTACAGTAACAATAGTTTGCTTCGTTCGTACACCACTTAACTACATGAAATTCTTGGTAATTTAGACTAATTTGACTTAGATACTACGGTTATAACGCCACTTTATGCTCAAGTTATTTCTTTTACCTAACTATTACTGCAAGCTTCGCCATCAAGTAAATAATCTTAAGCGTAGTTATCTAAGTTACTCCAAGAGTTATAGTAACGTAAAGAATTAAAGGTTGCGTAAAAAACAGCATGTATTACAGTAGATCGCATAAATTCCCGTGAAGCAATTTGAAGGGTCTTTCATGTAATAATGACTTTAATGATTGATAACAAAATACAACTAACCTTGTTAAAATTACCGTAGAACGAACATAAGGATAATTCTAATATTTAAGAGTTAGCCAAATAAACGTACTAACCACACATAAGTCTCCCTACACCGCCCTTCACCGTCTTCTGCTGATTCAAGCGGACTCAACTAGTCATCATAAATACTGCTTTCATGATTTGTAGAAATCAGAAAATTAATTACTTGAAAGTAATTTTTATTTAATATCCACATAAATTTATATATTAGGTTATAAATAGAATTGGGGCTCCACACAAATAATTTATACAATGATTTGTGGAATGTACGTAAACATTTTACCCATACGCATTATGCGTAGAACACACATCATTACATTTTTGTTACATGACCTTTTCACCACAAAAGATACAATAACAACGCCGTGAAGCGGTAACAATTACACGTTGGCACATTAACACGATTATATTTATTCAATCAATACATATTGTAACATTCATTAAAAGCGGTTCCATTAAATGACCAATTAAGTGCAGCCAAGTTTCACGGCCACATGCAATGAAAGTTTCATCAAAAATAAGGACGGATAAAAAGTTTACACATAATTATGAACACATCTTTTTTTCATTCAAAATACTCTTCTTTTATCAAACGGTGATTCCGTCTTATCATGAATCCACTTGCCACTGTAAATAAATAAAGTAAATTACTTTCAATTACCTTTAATAACGTGAATCAAGTTTCAAATCTATATGATACTAACCTTTAAACCACCCTGAGCGCTTTGTTTACTAGCTTCGTCCTGCCTTCGTTCTATCTCTTCTGCTCTTTGCTGCTGTCTCTTAACTTTTTCAGGGTCCTTAACACCGCGACTTTCTTGTTCCTTCATTCTTTTTTCAGCCGCCTCTGCAAGTTGCTTTCGACGAGTTTCCTAAAAATGTTTAAGTTTGGTATGACACTCCCACGACCTGACATTGAAAGTATCAATAAACTATCATATTCACAAAATAAAAAAAATACAAGATACCACAGTGACTATCTCTGGAACAGTGTACTCAGCCGATGAATTTTTACAGCATGTAAAACATAAACCCATGATTATCCTTATCTGTCGAACCACATATAATACAAAAAGTAATCAGCTGTGAAGACGACAGTCAGTTGTTTGCATGAAATTATGGCGCCACACGGACACAACATCAAATAATTAAGTAAGTCAAATCAATCCAGCTTCGCATTCAAAATAATACTGATGAAAGAGTGATGTCATGCCAAATAAACTAATAATTCTAATTAAATATGATTAGGAGAAATTATTTACTAATTGATGAACTAGTTAAAGATGATGGAAAAGGAAATAAAAAACATAGCATACTGTTGAAAGCGAACGTCGAATTCTTGTGGGGGATCGATAACAATAAATATTACAGAAGCAAATAACGGCGTAATAAATAATAAAGGAGTTTGATTTACAATGATAGAGTTTAACACCTAACCCTCTGTTGATGTTGTTCCGTAAAACGATGGACAACAAATAGCGCAGTCATTGGTTGGTCGTAGCTTCCACAAAGTTTCATATTTAATTAATTTTTGACAACATGGATGGAAATTTAATCCATATAAGCGTTTCATTAGTTGCAGAAATATTATTATTCACAAAAAAATAGCGTGACTTCATTTTTAACGTCTTTTTCTTGATCTAAGAGGCAATAATACGCAAAAAAAACTTTAATATCAATGCATAGACAGCCTGCGTGGGTTTAAAATTTGCGCAGTGTCGGAATAAAAATAACACAAAAATGCATTCTCTGTGGAAATTCACAATTTTTCATCGACATTTTAAATAGACTACATTTAATAAAATGGTAAAAGTGTAAGAATTGATGAAATAAAATCGAATTTTCTGTTCCATCCACTGAGACAAAACTTAAACCGTAAAGAATAATACAAAAGCTACATCTAGACTAGCTATACGTGTTTGTAGAATTTTGGATGTATGTCCATTTCAAATCAAAGGTGCGTGAATAAGCATAACTGGGACATATTTACTTAGTATTTAATGTAAAGTGACCATTTTTTTCTTGGCGTTTTCGGGGACGGGGGACACCAACCCAAACCAACCACCTCACATTAGCGTAACCTAATATTTGTTTATACTTTTTGTCCGACGAAATCACACATCACGAACGGTTACAATGTTGCCAGATACGCTAAATCTTAGGTACGTTCGACGTTGCACTCGCGTAATGGCGAATATAATCCGGAAGGCGAAATAAAATAAAAAATCGGGGACAAAAATAGCCTGGGACATAAATTTTGTTTCGGGGACGAATGGTCACCTTAATTTAATGTTGATATAATTGTCATCATTAAATTCTTCATTAAGGAATACTATACTATACCTATTTATAGAAAACGATCATAATATTCCTTTTATCGTGATTAATATTCCAATTTAAGTTTGTCAATATGCTGTAACTTGATTCTTCTAATATGCAGTTTTTCATTGATAAGGGGGGTTCTGCACATCGTGCATATCTGTCTACTTTCACACGAATATATGAGATAGGGGAGATAGGTGGTTTTCGGGTTTGTGCGGGTTCGTGGAACCGCATCCGCATACAATACTTGATAAACAACGACGGAAAACAGCAAACATTTCGATTGCGAAGTACCGGAACACTAAACAAGAAAAAAATATTATCGCAAATGAAGACGGCGTGGACTAAATTTCAGCATAACTCTCAAGACGAATTGAATATTAGCTTCTCTCACAGGAACTAACCTCTTATTTCCGAAAATGTGTAATTCTTGCTTGAACATTGAGATGTAATACAAAATGGATGAAGAATAATTATACCTACATAGCATACTGAAAGAAAGATACCTTCAATCGAAATAAAACAAAAACAAATTGAAACGGAGGATTGGGAAAGATCTTGATATATAATCTTAAGGGATTATGGTGTCAGGAACGTCGAGCGTAAATATTTATCGCTAACAGCATAGATTTGATTACCTTAGATATTTTTATTTAATTCAGCTACTTAGATTTTACGATTGGTTAACTCAAACCCAAGAGAAGGAATAGAAAACTACGTAGGAATAGAAAACACTTCGTAAAGGCAAGCTCGGTTTTGTCGCATGTCTCAGCACTTCTATTGCGGCAATTCAAATTACGATTGCTGTAGCCACAGGCAATTCATGAAGAAAAACTGCGCATACACGGAAATCGACAGCTATAATATTTACGCCTTATTTATATCCTGCCTTTTCATTACTTTGAGGACCAATTGATTCGAAATGTCCCTACCCGAGAATCTAAATATGATTATTATAATTTAGATTTATATTTTTATCGATTGATAATTACATGCAGGAATAACTAAATAAAAATAGCTGAATTTAAATATATTCTATTTTTACGAGGAAGCGTTTATCATTTCAAAGGGGAAAAATTATTTCGCGAACTTTATTTGATTGAAATTAGAGGTTTGCTATTTGACTTCAGCGTTCGACAGTCGTATAGTCCTTATTGCAAAACAAAATGATCATATTATTATTTAGAGTACTTTCTGCAGAAATATAAACGCTCTAAATCATGGCTTGCCGATATTTTAGTATGTAATATATGTTTAATTTTTTGTTCGTTTAACAAAGTTTGAAAGTGTTTTGGATATTCAACATACTGTTTTGTTAATATATAAAAACGGCCTAGCGTATTATTTCTTTTGATTAATACCATATTGGTAAACATTTCATTCAATGGAATAATGCCTGAGATACAAGCTCGAAAAGCCATAGTGCTTGTAACGGATAAACCAGTAAATATGGCAGTGGTTCTAATTTTAGAAACTAAGGCTGTCGTCCTAAAAATACGTGAGCATGCCAGGAGACTTTTCTTCGAGTAGGAGTTTTTCATTTCATGATCACGAAAGAAGACAAGTATAACCATTGTGGTTACTCTGTCACATTGATATTTAAAAGACGAGAAGATAACTGCTAGCCAGTATTAAAGAAACAAAATAAAGGTTAGTAAAGTACGAATACCAAAGGCACCACTTAAGCCATACTATAAAGATGAGGTAGGGTTACATTATGTCATTCGCACTTTCAATACACGAATCTGTGAAAAGAATGTTTATCTGTAATATAATTCTTTAAACGATATCTGTACACATTCCTAAACAACGGCAAAGCGATCGTCTCCGCCGTCATTGCCCGCGGAATTTGTGAACAATTGAAAGAAACTTTATCTGCTAACGAACTTATTTCTAAAACCATATAAATTCCTTAATTGCCGTTTTTATATTATTGAGTATTTATATGGATAATTTAATCAATGAAAAAGATATAGTATGTTAATTGTGCTACTGCAGGTGGAAATGTCGAGTGATGGGTCAACAGTGTGTGCGCAAGAACAGAAAACTGAAGCTGAAATAAATGGTGCAGAAACCAGTAAAGAAATTGAATCCAGAAATAACGATGCCCGTCAAACTACAGAGAAAAAGCAATCTGTTGAAACGCTAAAAGACCAATTGAGACTTGTAACATAACAGTTCTTAATATTTTATGAGTAGAGCTAAAACTTAAAAAAAAACACTTATTCAAATAACTACTTTTTCAATAGGCTATAGAGGAAAATGAATCTCAAAAACGTTTGATAGAAGTTCAAGCATTGCTGTTTGAAAAAGAGAAACAAACTTGGCTTAGCCGAGAGAGAGAGCTGCTAAGTAAGAATTTAATGTCAGATACAACAGCTGGGGAAGAGGTAAGGTTTTGTTGGGAGTGGGAAAAACTTAAGAGACAATACAAGAGATTATAGGAATATATAGAATGCATTGAAGTCACTGATTATGATTTGTCCTACATCCTGGTTGATCTCTAGGTCAATAAATATGATTATTATTATTTTTATTATCATTCTCATTAATATTTTCATTATTTATTATTAATTTTATCATTATTGCAAATTATCTTAATGCATTAGCATTGGAAATTAACATTTGTGGAATCTAGATCTTTTTCAAAGACAAGCAATAGTACATTTTCCTTGTAATTAATAACAAAACTGTGTATCACAATGCATCTTTTCTTCAGGCCAATCAAGACCAAAAAGATGGGTTGGAAAAATTGGAATCAAATCTTTTAGCCAGCAAAGAAGAGTTGAAGAGTGTGAAGGAACAGTTGCAAAAGGCCCAAGAAAGATTAACTGCTCTTGAATCAAGTTCAAAGGATTCTGGAGGTAAAGGTGGTGGCAAAAAAGGAAATAAGAACCAAAGTGACAAAAAGCAGCCACAGAAGGATGGAAATGATGCCTCTGAAGAGAGTCTAAGACGAGAGAATGAAAAGTTACGTGCAGCTTTAAATACAGCCGTTGAACGTCTTAAAGGAAAAACAATGCAAGCATCATCAATGGAGAAGCAAAATGTTCAGCTAAGAGCACAGGTTAGTGGGAATATCATAGATATAATAACTACAGAGAATTCTGTTATTATTATCTTTAATAACAGTGTTATTATTTTCTTTTGAAAATGTATTTATCATTAGAATGATTTTTTTTGGGCACTTCTAATTTTCTTCCAACATTTCAAAATTTCACTACATTGTTTCAAATTTACTAGTGTCCTAATAATTAAAAACAATGTTTCAAATGACATTCTTGCATTTATTACTATGACATCCTGTTTAAAAAATAACTGAAAAAGTCATTCAACAGTTGCATTTGGTATTTAAATATCCTTATCCATTATTATTCATATTTATTTCCATATACTTGTAAAATATTCACACTAACTGGTCCATTTTTACAACCGGCTATTATTTTGAAAAGTAAAATTAGGATAGAAGGGCACAGATTTTATTATAAGAGGATATGTAAGGACAAGAAAATTGAGAACTGTATCTTCAAAGGACTACCATTTCCTAAGAATAAAATCTCTCCACCATATGAATATATAAAAATAGTGTGATAATTAAAAATCAAAAAGCGTCATTCGCTAACATCATCATGTCTTTTTCGTAAGAATGTTTCATTTCAGAATGTGATTTTTATTGTCTGAATTAGTTTTCATTTTAATTTTCTGTTGACTATATAAATAACAGAAAGTGATCACAATACAAGTACTTCAAATCTGTTTGGATTTACAATGCTACCTCTGGGAATTCTAGATTTACTTGGCATTCTCTAATAATTAAGGTGGCAATTTTTATTTAATAATTATTCTAGTTATATTTTTCTTGAACTTAATAACACTAAACCAACTAATATTTTAAAAGGTATAATTCTTTTCTTAATGTGGCAATCTATTATATGAGGAATTCTATTCTCACAGCAAAAGAATAAGACATTTTGATTTTGATGTAGGTTGCATCTCTCAAAGAAGTGACTGGAATCACTAAAGATCTTCTTGGAATACGCAATGCAGAAGTTGAACATCTGAGAAGTGAAATGGATTCTGTGGAAGCAAAGGTCATCGCAGAAAGAGAGCTGCGTTCAGCAGCTATTTCGAAAGTTGAAACGGCAACACACCTCAATGCTGAATTGAAAAAGCAGTATGAATATCAAATGAGCACATTCAAGCAGCTTAAATCAAAATATGAAGAAAAGGTGATTGCAGCAGTTTGTATTAGTAGAATAATATCACTAAACTAAGAATGAATACTTTTGGTGTCATAATAATCTAACATAATTTCAATTTTTTGTGAATACTAAAATAAATATTGTTTAAAAGGTCGAATTGCTGTTAAGAGAAAATAGACGGCTTGTAGCTGAAGCTAATGCAGAAGGCAGACTTGGAATTGCTTTAGAAGTTGGACCTCTAGTCGCTGATGAAGAGGAAGCTCCTCAGCATTAATGTGATGTTCGGAGGAGTACAAAAGCTAAAAAAAATAGACGAGGAAAACACTTAAATAATTCCTCATGTAAAAAAGAAACATCTGAATCATCTGGAATGTAATATTTATGTAATAAACAAGGTATCATAAATATCTTTTCCACTTGTTGTCTACTAAAATTTCAAATCATATTTTACCAAAGCATTTTTTATTTGTTACTTTAAATGTTTATAAACATCATTAAGTTACTGATTTAATAATTAATTGTAGTTGTTGATTTGATGCAATTTATAATAAATCAATCAATTAACGAAAATTATATTTTATCCATTAAGTACATTCTATATGTATTATGCAAGGTTGAAGAAAATTTTTCTAATTGTGGTATAAGATATTTTTAATATAGCTTAGAATTCTCAACATTGTTATGAGTGCCAAAAATGACATTATGAAACTCAAAACCTCAACTTGGAAATTCAAAATTAAAATCAGAAAGAGAAACTAAGTAAAAAAATCACTTTATCTAATGCAAAACAGGCATAGAATCTGGCAACAAAGCATTTGAACAATAGGGTTTATATCAGAGAGAAATCATCAAGTGATGGAAGATGATAAGAGATTATAAGCAAAGGAAAACGAGAGAGAGGGAAGTTTTTAGGTATGATTGATGATGAAGGCAAAGCTGTAACTGGAAGATTTGACAGCTGTGGCAAAGTTTAGATAAGTGACTTACGAACAATTCTAATAAAGAACAATTTAATTCTAGTGAAAAAAGCATATAATGTGAACACCAGGTAAATATATACCTATTTAAGCAAAGAGATATTTTTGGAATGTTTAATGGGAAAATTCAGTGTCTCTTGTGAGTGGTACCATCCTTCATGCCAAAGGTATGGCATTCAATTAAGGTGTTAGAGTAAGGATAAATGGAGCAGATCAGAGGATAGCATGTTGAGGAAAGGTACTTGTTTAACAATTGTCATTTGTGTTGTCCTAAGATTATTAGTATTTCTTACTGTTCTAGGAAGTAAATTCTAAAGCTTTTATTTTTCAGAAAATTACTTTCGGTCTTAAAGTATATAATTGATTAATTTCAAAAGATGTTTGCAAAGGCATAAAAAATAAGATTTTGAATTAAAAAAAATCACAATTGGACCATTTGGAAAAGTTGCACCAGTATGGCTTATAAAGTTTTAGTTATTTTCTTTCAATTGCTGAGGAACACTTACAGTTCAAGAAGCTGTAATTTTTCCTGACCATGTCTATGAACAGCGACTCTCTCTTTGATAGTAAGTGTAAGCAGGGGTGTGTCAAGGGAGGCACCGGGCCACCGCCCCTCCAAAAATAAATATGACCTGTTCATGCTTTTAAAGTGGGTATTGGCATTGCTGTGCGGTGGCATGTTGTGCTGAAGTGACCATACCAGGTGCCATATCTTAGAGGCCTCGGATATTTTTCAAGCTTTTAAGAAAGTCTGAACTGGAAACTTGTTGCAAAAGTGAAATGTGAGACTTCTCCACCACTCAGTTATACTCCATTTTCATGTTCCCACCCACCCTCACACTTGCCTCATGCTGTGCACCTGGGGTCTAATGGTTTTGGCACAAAACGAAGAGTATGCTATCCAACCACTTCCAATAATCCTTGAGAGTGTCTGGTCATTCACACACTGCATTTACTATGGGAAAGGCATTCTTTTGTATCTTGTAAGATAATATTTACCATCTTCCTCCATAAGCAAAAAAGATTCCCCCGATGGAGACTATGAACCCCATGGATGTGGAGAAGGAGAAAAGAATTTTGGTAGTGATTGTTAAAGGAGCTTCAACATTTAAGTATCGCTGATTGTTTAGAAGTTCTGTTCCATTAGCTGTCTCCCTCCAGTGTACGACCCATGGTGTGTATCCATGGAAAAGATATTTTTCTCGATTCTGTCAGAGGGGTTTTCCCTAATGCATGATGCTACGTGAAGAAAGGAATACTCTAGGGACCCTAAAACGAAAGTCAGACTATGCTTCTAAAGATAATCATTTAAAAACTGGTTTCATAGTTTCATTTCTGTAAATAGGCCTTGAGAGGTAAGCAACTCATGCTAATAAACAGCGTATTTACTCGAGTAATACCCACAACACCATTTTTAGAGCTAAATACAGGCGACTCCCGAGATTCGACCGTTCAAGATTTGATCAACTCGAGAATTCGTCTGGTCAAATCGACCCAGCCGATCGATCGGTCAAATTAGAAACTAGTTTACGCGAAGTAATTTTCAGCCCACCCAACCACGAGAGGTTTAGTTTCAGCCTAGACATCGTTATTTCTGCTCTGTTTGAATTTGTGCTGATTCGACATTCAACAGTTCGAGATTCGACCACATTTTCAGGAACGCATCCCTGTCGAATCTTGGGAGTCGCCTGTATTTGGAAAAAATGGAATTCATGTAATGCCCACACTTCCAAAAGTTTTGATTTTGATATTTTACAGCAACATTGGCTGAATAATCTATCTGAAGCCAAGTTTGATGATATAGTTATGGCAACAAGCAAATATTTAAGTGACTTCTATAAATCAATTTCAATACTTTTTTAACGTAAGTAATCATGAAAAATTGTCATCCAATGTGTAATACACGGAGATTACTTGAAAACCTATTTTGGAGTCTAGTTCCTTAATCTCTAGAACAGTTTCATTTTGAGTTGTTATACATTCTCAGGTTACTTAATTTAAACTGTGTTATTTTCAAAGGAACCCAAAAACTGCAGTTATGGTAAAATGTGATTTGAGCAATCCACAAATTAAAAGGTAATCTTATAGAATTCATTTGTATTTAATGAGAAATATATGCAATTCAGTTGTTTATCTCTCTTTCATCATCTTTTCTATGAGAATGGACTCTGTCTGACACACTTCTATTTACATGGAATATTTACATGATTTAGGTTTTCTACTGACAGCTGGCAAGGAATAAAAAAAACCTGGTAAATAATGTTTATTATATTATTCTACGCATTAAAAAAAATACCTGGTTAAAAATTGATGAAATAAAATGCACGGTATATTGTGCATACCAAAAAACGCCGACTCAGTACCTCACACCAGGCACGAAGTATTGAGTAGGCGTTTCGCAGATAGCCTACCCCCACGAGATGATTGGGCAAATCTCATGTATTGTCCACACTCCCCCTTTATGATGGGAACTTTTGAGGGAAAAAGTCTCCATAAAGAGTACATATTATTCATGTGTAGTATAGATATAAATTAATGAGGTAGTCATAACGTGCTTCAATTATTCTAGCAAAGAGATTACCGTATATTCTGGCGTATAAGTCGACCTATGAAGCCTAAAAAATTTTTCCTAATTAGAGTCGACATATGCCAAATATAAAATGTGAACCTTAAATTACAAATGAATAACATCGATATTTACGAAGACTGTTATCTTTCGGTGGAGGTGACCGCTATTTTGAATCAGCTGTTCCAGTGTTCACATTTTATGACATTTATTTTAGGAGATTTATAATAATTAATTTTAATACTGTATTTACTCACATAATTCACATCCTCATGTACCATGTGCATGCCTATTTTTGGACCAGTTCGAGGAGAAAAAAATAAATTTGTGCTTTAATAATTTGATGTTTACAGCGGCGGAAAATTAGAAAGAAAATCAAAAAAATGTGGGGATTCCCTGTAGGTGTTCTCTCCATGGTTCCCTCTAATCTGTGCGACTGCTCCGCCGCACAGCAGTTTTTGAAGTGCCACACACTAAACTTTTCAAGCATGCACAATTGTGTGTATCTTAGAATATATTGGAACAGGGTCACGTCAACCCCGGTGCATATCCGCGCACTATCGTCATGTAGGCACTCATAGCGATATTCATTCCACCCATGGATGAAAAAAAATAGAGGGATCTATGGTTCTCTCCTGGGTTAAAGGAGCATCAGCGGCTCACGATGAATACGGCGAATAGAGATACCAGATGCCAACTTATTCCGGCAAAAAGTGTAGGTAGAAACTGATAATAAATTTTTAATGACAGAACTGCTTTTTGAGTAACAACAATAAACTTAAAACTCAATTAAAACTTACAGCTTTAATATTATAAAAATATTACGTCATCTCAATGTTGAAGATGCACCAACGGCAGCAGGGCCGACGTGATTATTTGCGAGGCCTAGTTCGATAGTGAACAGGAGCGGGTCCTATTTATGTATGTATACATGCCAGGTATTGCAAAAAATGACACTTGTAGTGCTTCCCTACCTCCCCTCTGGTGATGGACTCTTTTTGTTGCAAAATTTTTGTCGAGCTCTCCGTCTGGAATGTATTAATTCATAATAAAAAAATTGTCTAAATCTCAATACATGAGAATTGAGGTTTGGCAGGGCCCTGTTCGGGGGAACCGACTGCACGCCTCACGCCGGCCCTGAACGGCAGTATAAACCAAGCATTTAAATCCTAAACGTTTCTTAGTCATGTAGATACGCGTAAACTTCATAGAATTATTCGTCTTTTGCGACGTAGACATGTGTTGCAGTAAATTTACTATCGAAACTCGCAATTTTTAAAACTTGGTCAGAAATCTACATCTATGACGAACATTTTGGGAAAAGTGCGTGGGGTACACATTTGTGATATTTTATTGAATTTCATCAATGTAGAGATCGATCGCGAATACTAGGTATAGTTCATTTCGATAGTATCAATAGCAGCTGAAATCAATCGAATTATAGGAAACTTTATTTAGTGGGTCAAGTTCTCCGAGTATAACAGTTTCTTATTGGTTGAAATTAAAACATGTCAAGTGGAATGCTCAAGAAGAATAGCATGGACTCTAAACAATATTTATATATATTTTTATTATTGTTTAATTCTGTTTTGTTACAACTTGGATTGCACATAGCTTTGATTTTGTCTGAAAATGGTTTCATGAGAAGTATTTTTAAGTGAAAAAGTTGGGGTCAACTTATACGGCGAACATATGCCTAATCATGTATTTTCATCCAAAAAAGTAGGGGTCGACTTATATGCCGGAATATACAGTACTTCAAATCTGTGAATTTGTCCTGAGAGTCAGTTAAGTTAGGTCTTGAATTGTATCCATGGCTTTTGTTTTATCAAATTATTGTTCACACAAAGCAAACAATAGATAAACTTTCAATGTATATACAATTAAATCAAAGTGAGAATGCATTTAGGGTTTATTGTTAAAAGGAGCAGATGCAATCAATGCTAATTGGATAGCTGAAAATGTAATAGTGTTACATATAAAGCATTTATACAAAAGTTAAAATTCTTGAATTGTGATCACAGAATCATCTAGGTCATAAAAAATTACAAAAAAGAGATTTCTTCCAAAAGTACTACAGAAGTTTATGTTAAAAATGAATCAAAGGGAGGCAGAACAGATGAAAAGAATAGCTCACACATGCTTGAGTCACATAACATGCTGGTCAGTATTTGTCATGGCAATTAACTAAAAGAAATCTTGAATGTCAGATTGTTACATGAGAAAATTAATTTTCCTTTGTTTTGACAAATCTATAATACAGATGCCACGATTTTAACACTTCAAAAATTATCTACTTAAACTTCCCCTCCCTGTTTTTATTACAAAAAGTAATGTAGGGAATTTATGCCAGTAAAACAGTATTCATTGATCATAAAAATCTCATGAGTATAGGTATTGAGAAGGAAAATCGGAAAATTTTATTGAAGAATGAATGTCATTGGTAACTAAACATCTTGATTGGCAGGAGGTTGGAATGATTTTACAAAAATAAAAAATTTGCTATAAAATTTTCATTGTTATAAACCATAATTTACAGTTCAAAGTACACAATTTGTACATTAATCTTACAATTTGACTTGCCAATTCACAGGCAAAAATATACCAACAATTTAACAACAACTGGGGATGATCAGAGTGGAGATTTGCGCATAAACAAGACCAGATAAATTATTCATGGTGCTATCTATTATAGCTAACTGAAACAATTTGTTATATATTTCTCCTAAAGAAGTGTATTAAGGCCATCAGCCTGATGCTCACTTTCAACCCATGAAAGTTGCAAAAATAATCACTTCTTCGACAAAATCTTACCAAATTTACTGTATATGTTCCTTAAACTTCAGTCAATGTAACAACCTTAAATTGATTAAAGGTGTTTTTTCAAGCAAACAGTGAGTTCTTATTTTACCATTTGATTTAACCATCAACAGATAATTATAGCACCACATTATAGGAAAGAGGATATAAAGAGCAATGATTCATAAATACCACAAATAGTGTAATTAATTCATATTCTTTATGATAGCATACTTCATTCAATTTCTTACAGAAAGTAAAATCAAGTAAGAGATTCAGCATTATTTTTTTAAATTTCAAGTAGAAAAATTTACTAATGAATCATTGCATTCCATAACTTCTTTAGGAATAGGAGCCTATTGCCTAAAGAAAAAAAAATAATTACCCAAAAGATTGAGTACTCAAGTTTACACAGAGCATCAAGTAACAACAACACTTTACGGGTCATTAAACTGACCCAATAAATACTCTGAACTCCCATGCCCTATCAAAAAAAAAGAGCTCTCGGGGTGACAATTTAAAATCCTCCATTATTCCCTCCCCACATTTTCACCATTCATTTAACATTTCCATTCACTTATGAAAATCTGGCAGTATGATAGAATGAACATTTGGCATTTGTGGTCAGCTGACCTGCAGACCAGTCCTTGATTTGAATGAAATTTTGATGTGTTTAACCAACTGATACTTGTTTTCTTTCATCAAACAGTTTGCCTAAATAGGTGAACAAATAAACAACTACATACCACTTATATCAATTTGGGTAGAGTATCCATCCTGAGAAATGTTAGCTATTGATTTTTTTCAACCACAAGAAACATCTCAACAGCTTTTTCAACCACCTCGCAAGGAATTTCCCTTTACTTTCAATTGGCAGGCTGAGATATGTTTCTAAAAGTTAAGTGTAAGAATTCTGGGAGTAAGTTCTAGTGGATTTGGGGCACATTTCTCGTACACATGGTTTCATTTTTTTTCAGAAATGATGACAATTTTCTCACATAAAATCCCAAAGCCAACTCTGCCATCACTTTTCTCATATTTTTTTCCTTTTCCAATAAAAATTACCATTCTCATCACCTCATCACTAGTAATGAAATGGTCATCCTATGTAGCAGCACTCTAAGGACCCCTTTTTTTTTTAAATTCAGGAGACCATCACATATGCACTCACTCACTCACACCTACCCACGTGGACAAAACATTCATGCAAACACTTGCAATAACAAGTACTCACTGATGCATGCAACCTACTTCTTCCTCACTTGATGGAGGGGTTAATAAAAACATGTCATACATTACAAGGTTTCATTAGTATATGCATTCTGGGCACTTAGTAGTTATGGCAATTTTTAACATCTTGCTAATTTCTCAGCATATTACAGAATCCTGAGTTCATGTGACAATTATTCACCATCCTTTTATCATTATTTGTAAAACCGACTCCGAATAAAAGTTTCTCTGTCACACACAAATTTTTGTCGTAGTATACACTTTTTAAAAAATCTGCAGCTTCTTTTTTATAATGTTATGTACTGCACCTACAGTTTGCAGGTATTATTGTTCCGTAACAGCACAATGATGCTGCAATCCAAGAGCTGCTATAGCTTGAAAATTTAGTATCTGCAAAAAGAAAAAAGTTATTAAATATCAGTATTACATAATTTGTAGCAATTTTCTTGAAGTATATACAGTACAAGGTAAAGAAAAAAAGCTGGTGTTGTCATAAAATGGCAGAATATTTTAATTGTCAAAGTTAACCACTTAACCGCATCAACCATGTTTAGGCGTCAAGCCAACTTTCCATCTGTTGCGGGAACCGCTTATATGTGTCACAGTATTTCAATAGCCTATTGCTAGATGTGCTGACTGCGTAAAAGTCATACTTCCCCAATTGCTTCTGCCATCTATTGTTGGCATGCTGTCCACTATCCATGACAAAGACATTACAGCCATAAAGAAAAAAGAGGGGGGGCAAAAGTTGAAACATGTAGTATACATTGATTACAGCAAGGGGATGGGGGGAGTAGACTTAGCTCATCAGTGTATCATTATGTATTCCATTACCAGGAAACGGCTGAAAAAATATTATATAAAAACATTTTGACATCTGTTGGACATAAAAATTTTCAATGCATTTGTAATTTATTGGAAATGTGGTGGAAGTATAAGCCAATTGAATTTTTGGCTAAGCTTAGTTACAGCATGAACTGAGAAATATGCTGCCTGCACACCCAGACTGTTGAGGGCTGGGAGTCCATGCATAGAGATGCCATTCCACTTTACTGGAAGGCATTTCACAGGAACAAACACTGGTACAACATCAAAGCAGCAGTATTCCAGGAAAAGATGGATTGTATGCCTTTCAAAAAAATTGGAAAGAGACAATTTACTGTTGCAAACTGTGAGGTTGCATAGTGTGTGATAGACTGCTTTGAAGTATACCATATGAAAAAAGATTATTAAAATATTCACAATAAATGTGATAAATAAATATGTTACAAATGAAGTACGAAATATTATTAATTCTTTCCCTTGTGTAAAATGCATATTTAGAGTAAAAATTGAAAAAAGTAATTTTCTTGAAAAAAAAACTGCTTTAAGAGTGAAAAGAAACCTGCAGTTAAGGGGTTAACCAAAAATATATAAAACTAGCAGAATTTCCCATTAAATTTCAACAGATTTAGTGAAGCTACTACAGCACAACATACAAATTCTTTAAAATATATAGTAGATACTTTTTAAATTACAATTACCTTTTCTTAACAATTAATCATATTTGCATGTAACAATCTGTTTCCGAGCCTATTGCATTCAAATATAACGATAATTTTATTTCCTATCATATTACTTTCGCCAAATCCAGCTTCATTTCTTGTGTAATTATGCCTCGCTGAAATATTTACTTTTGTCCATGATTGAACAGTGACTGGTAAATGTACACCAGATACGTTGATAAACATTATAATGTAGAATATAATGATTTTACTTACAAAAAATGTAAGATTCCAGTATTCAATAGATGAAAGAAGGTTCAATTACTTTCATCAATCGTTATAAACGCTTCCTGAATAATATTCAGTATCTATTTACGTTGCTATCCATAAACATCGATCGTTTCATTGCTTAAACAAAAGTGCGAATCGAATAACGCTAAACTTTCCTGAATAATATTCAGTATCTATTTAAGTTGCTATCCATAAACATCGTTTAAACAAAAGTGCGAATCAAATAACGCTAAACTTTCGTCTATTTGTAAGCTTCACTGAAGCTAACTGAATCGGAGGTAACACTGACGGCCGCCTTGGCAACACCCTGGAGGGGTACGAAAAATCCACAAAATTTCGAAACAAATAGCGTATTTCCGAAAACTTTGACCGTGTAACATGTAAACTTTGCAGGAATAAGATATTATAGTGTTATTCGTCGAATAAAGCAAAAACGAAAAAAATCGACCCATATTTACGTATTTTAATACTTGAAGGAAGAATACCTTGCAAGTCAAGAAATGAATTCATACATGTTATCTTATGGAAAAATGTTAATCTCCTATATTGGCAGCACTGATTAATCCCGGTTCACCAAACCTTGACCATTCACTAAGTTAGGATGTAAGGAAGAATCATACCAAATTTGGTTATTCTAGCTTTTACTGCTTAGGAGGAGTTCCATGAACAAACCAACAAACAACAAATACACAAACACACTTCAAAATATATTATAGTAGATTTAAAAAACACAGCACTTACAGTAATTTCTATAATAAAAAAACAACACTGGGTGGGAAAAAATAAAATTCAGCATTATTGATGGTTGTCAATTTTGCTACTGATCAATTTAATTTCACAAAGAAAAAATAATTGGACATCACAAAACATTATAAAAATTCTCCCAAGTTTAGTGTTGGGAATATTTTCGAAACAAGAAAAATTCTGCCATGACCAGTATTCAAATCCGGACCTTACACTTGCTTAGTGGATATTTTATTAGTGAATTATCATAGCAGAGTAATTCTCTCATTTCATAAAGCAGATGTTTTCCTCCCATTTTAAAAATATTCTCAATTTTACAGCTTATGCCTGCCTGCATAGGATATTAAGATCACTTTATTACATCAATTTCAAGTCCAGTGTTAGTCATTAGTGTAAATGATTATTATGTAATAGCTATCACACCTCAGAAAGTAAAAATATTGTTATGAAATACACCATCAAATCACATTCCAACAAACTGAGTGATTTTTCTCTACCAAACATGTTATTTGGTTTCTCTCATACTCAATGAATCTCCATGTTTAATTGCCTATATGAATCTCTATGGGCATATCAAATACATTTACATGAAAATGAAAGTATATAAAGTTCAAGAGCTAAATGGAAAGCTTATATAGAATAATTATGATAAACTTTGTCATCTTTGCATGAGACATAAACTATGCCAATTCCAAATAAACATCATGCTTACATTGAGGAGGTAGATGTTTGTGACCCTCAAAGATTATTTAGAAAAGGAGCAAATATGAAGGGAATATTGGTTATGGCAGGTTATCCCTAATGAAATGTGCATTAATTTTTCCTGTATTCATATTTTAAAGGGTTACCATGTTATCTAACATCTCTGGGGTGTATTTTAGTGAATAAATCACTGCTAGTGGGAACTCCCACACAATAAATAATATAGTCAATATAAGTCAAAGCAGCAAGGTGTAAAGATCACTCCGTTGTAGATAGGGGTAGCACGAGAGTTATGGATTGAAAGGTTTAAAAGGATGCAAAAAGTTTCTTAAAATGCAAACTAACCTAATAGAGGGCTCAATCTACATGAGATCTAAGTTCCTCTTTTGTAAGGCAAAACCAGTAATTTGTAATCACATTTGCTTCTTCCTTTTCAGTTTTTGGCTCCCTTTGCAGCACAGTCATTCACTTCTCTCTACTAAAACCAGCATGGGTCCCATAGAAATAAAATTCTCTCTTTCCTAAAGTGTACTTCTGTTGTCTGAAATGAAATTATATTTAAGTATCATCATGTGGTAGAAAATTATTTTTTTAACACATTCCGGATGGCAGCCAAATGTGATTTTACCTCAAGGTTGGAATTTTTTTGAGCATGATGGAATTTTCAGATTTTAAAAACATTTTGGTTATATAAAGTTTTTGGGGTGGAGGGCTGCATCAAAAACATGATTGGGAGCCCTATTTGGTTTCAAAATTTTTGGGATCCTGTGCCTAAATAAAATATACTCTGACCATGATGAAATATATTTTATTTGGAGTTTTTAGACAGAGAAACTTATATATAAACTTATAAAAGTATGATTTAAATTGTTTAGAGGGTCTATCCACCGATCGAATAAATAAGTCTACTTGCATTACAAATTAAATTGTAATATCATTTTCAAAATAAGGGTTTTTTAGGATACACAATACAAATATGAGAACTTAGAGCTTATAGTTGGTCTTAGAGACCATAAAAAGGGACCATGGGGCCCCTATAAATCATATAAATACTGATTTTGTGCAAGGTCAAAATATAAGAATTGGCAATAGACTATACAGTTTTCTACATCTATCAAAGTCAGTATATATCATCGGGTTACTGCAAAAAGTCACCAACTGTACTTTTCATCTAGAGACTTTTATTTGTCACATATAGGGGAAAAATGTATATAGTGACTATATAATATTCTAAAAGTAGATAAAGGAGCAGACTTAGGAGATAGGGATTTTTTCCAGACCTAGATTAAGTCAGTACACCACCATTTTGCACAAACATCCCATTTTGGCCAAAAATGGAGATAGTGACTTTTTGCAGTAACCCGACGATACATAGGATGATAGGTGTAGAAAAGTGTACAGTCTATTTCCAATCATGCTATTGAAATTTGCTTGGATGAATTCACAAAGCAGACTAAATATTTTTAATAATACAAAATACTTTTTTACCACCATGAGTTGTAGAGTTGTGAGACAATGTAATATGTAATGTATTCTGAAACAGAGCCCAATCCCGTGTACAAAACCAAGATAACACAACAATCAGGCCCATCATCCGGAATATGTTAACTGCTCAAAGCATATTAAAACTATTCATATCAAAACAAAAAAGTTTTTATGGAGGTAATTCAAAATTAATCTACCTATAAAGGAAATAAAAATAAAATTACAGTAATTTTCCAATTATAATACGCATTTTTTCATGAAAAATTGACAAAAAGTTAGGGTGTGTATTATACACGGTAACGAACGCATACAACTTTTTTCAGTAGGGGAATAATTCATATTTTTGGACATATGTTTACTAATAAATCACATATTTCAATGCATTTCGATAACATTCTTTTAAATATCGTTTAGATTATTATGCAATGTGACATTGAGATGTTTTTATACATTGTATTGATCTTTAAAGGGAGAGTAAAAACTAGACGTGATGTTTTCGTAAACACTCTCACACATATATCGCTTGGTGGCAAGATGAGGACTGCCTCGATACTGCTAATAGCAAAGTGAAAAATTGCATTGATCTTTTTTAAAAAACTGAGGTGTGTATTATACATGGTGATATGACGATTTTCACATATTACACATGAAAACATGGGTGCGTATTATATTTGGTGCGTATTACAATCGGAAAATTACGGTACTTCTATTTATTTGCAGTTCTAAAAGTGCACTCAGAAAATCAAATATCAAATAGCAATAAAAAATATGACAGCCCTAGAAGATTGAACTTTATAGTGCATAAATTGAAATAGAAATAAAATCTAGTGGTAATGATGATGAATGGAGAAACCTCATAATAACCATTTAAAAAATATTTTAAAAGGGAAAGTACATTTAGGGGAATTTACTCCATGCCAGGTACCAAACAACACATGCAATCTCACACACTCTGGGTTTAGGGGGAATTACTACAATGCCAGAGACCCTTTTTCTTGCTCATACACACACACACAAATACACGCCAGCCAAAAAATCCACACACAAGTACTTCCTTTCTAAAAAATTGCCTAAATACGTATTTTGGAATCAACAATTCCATTGTCAATAGGCCGATCAAAAAAGATGAAGAATAACGAGTCAGGAAGAGTATATATACATGGAGTGAAATGAGAGGGGGAAGAAAAGAAAGAGGGGGGAAGAAACGGTTACAAAGTAGTGATGAAGAAGAAACAGCTACATTGTAGTGATGGAGAAGTTAGGCAGTGCATTGGAATGACTGTTATTCGAAATAGAAAGCAAAGTAGTATTTTCTATTGAACTGAAATACATATTTAGGCAATTGTTTTAGAAAGGAAGTACTTGTGTGTGGTTTTTTTTGGCTGGTGTGTATTTGTTTGTGCGTGTGAGCAAGAAAAAGGGGTCCCTGGCATTGGTGTAATTTCCCCTAAACCCTGAGTGTGTGAGATTGCATGTGTTGTTTGGTTCCTGGCATGGAGTAAATTCCCCTAAACCAGTGTCTATGTATTTTCCCTTAAAAAAATATTTTTATGGTTATTAGGAGATTTCTCCATTCATCATCATTGTTTAACCATAGGGCTCATAATTCATATTTTTTCTTTGATCTAATGGTAATGTTGCAATTGTAAAGCATTTGTAAATGGATAAGTGAATGAGAAAACTACGGTTATCTTTTAGTGTGATATAACGACATATGTTTGTAAGATAAAACAATTAGTAATCAAGTAGCAAAGGGGTGTTTCATACATAATTGATCACTAAAACAATGTTACCATAATTTATTATGCTGAAATCTTGCTCTTCATGGTATGCAAATTTTTCAATAAACCTTGACATTAACACGATACAGAACCAAGAAATTTGATGGGATATTTGGACAAAATTATACAATCAGGAAAATAAATAGGATTACCTAACCCATTAAATGCTTTAAAGAAACACCAGAAAATTATTTCAAAAAGCCTATGTCAGTCGGTACTTTTATGGGTAAATAGCTTAGGAACGTTGAAGCAGGAAATAATGAGAAGCATCATAAAAGAAATTGTTTAACAATTAAGGAGATAAAAGTATCTTATAATAACATAACATTCAACATGAGATGAGAATGAAAAATTATTTCTCCATGATGAATTAAAATTACAATAATAATATCATATGACCATTGTCTTGAATAAACTTGAAAATTGGTTGGCATTAGCTGATAATTAGTAAGTTAATAAATGTTCTTCTATTTTAGAGTAGAAAATAAAGTTCTCATGACATACCAAATATTCACACCAAGACCTCCATTTTATTTCCTTTCCGAAAGATTTTTATTTGTCCTGGTTGCACTTCAGGTAATCCCATGCACTTAAAAGTGAACAGCACAGTCTGCTGACCAAAATTTGCTTCAAATCTAGAATTATTACAAAAAAGATTAATTTACCACGTCCTGAAAAATTTTAATTATGTGATGCATCCTTCTTCATAAGTAATGCAGTATGCCAGAATCACACTCACTCTGTGCTGATGTTCACTTCTGGTGGTTTCCCCATAGCATTCTGCACCACTAAAAAGAGCTTTGTAACTATTTCTATCACATGGCCAGTCTGGAACACAAAATCACCCTTTTTCTTGCCCATGTCACTCTGAAATAGGCATCCAGGAATATTTTGGCTGCTCATCACTTCAGCAGCAGGACTACTCTGCAAGCACACAATGAGAGGGGAAGCCAGGGTAGGTGCAGGATAAGAAGCAATAGCCTACATCAAAAATACAGCAACTACATCTCAAGCATAATTCTAGCAAATACTACATTAGCCATTTACATAGTGTGAACTTTTTAAAAAATGTTTAAATCCAAAAACTAGCATCAAACATCAAATAACTACTAAATTAGCACTTTATTTGTACACTTAAAATTATTACTACTGTTGTCATTACCACACACAAACAGAAGAAATCCCAAGAGATGCTACTACTTTTTAAAAAGAAAAATCTATTGCAATGAATAAACTATTAAAGGTGCTCAATTACTTTAATATTACCATTGAAAAATGGCTTGGAAAAGAATAATTTATGAAAATATGAGATAATTAAAATTTAAAACAACAATATTTCCAATGATATCAGATGGTACTGGTATAGATACATTTAATGAGATTTAATTTTAACAATACTGTAATATAAACTATAATTGCTACAGTAGAGACTACGGTAGAGCAAACAAGTTATTGCATTTATGGCATTCATAAGGATAAAGTTGATTTCATCATATTTGACAATTTTAAAAATTATTGTTACTTTTAAAAACAAAATTATAGAGAAAACATAATTATAATTTTAATATATGTTAAACTAATCAATTGAATTATTGTATGGACATAAATTGCTGATTTAAAAAAATGCTATTCATTAACCACACATCTTCATTCTTTAGTTTGAGGGTATAATAAATTTGCAAGAGACATTGGCATTTTACAATTATCTATTTTTAGGTTACATTAAAATGCATGTCTAGATCAAATAAATCTATATTTCTATCTCAAATGGCAACAGCAGAATAAAATATAATTTGAAGCCCATTTACTTTACATACAAAAATAACTGATTGTATGATTATTTAATTAATGATTCACTAGTGTAAGTGCCTATTGAATTTCAACAAATTTAGTGAATCTACTTTTGCTGCCAATTCTAGGGTGTATGTGGGATATATAAAAACATTTTAGTCTACGAAAAACAAAATTACCTAAAAAGAATACTTTTTCACTTAGCATTTCTTAACAACTAACCAAATTTGTTTATAAACAATCCATTTTCGAACATATTGCATTAAAATATAATAATTTTATTTCCTATCATATCGCTTTCATCAAATCCAGCTTCAATTCTTGTGTAATTATGCCTTTCTGATATGTTTACTTTTATGTCTTGTAAGCACGAAACCCGTAAAAAGGCAATGTATAGTTAGTTATCCATGACCAAACACTGACTTTGCTATAACAATAATTTCATTGCTTGAGCAAAAGTGCAAAGCGAATAATGCTATTCTTTCATCTATTTGAAGGCTTCACTGATACTAATTGAATCAGAGGTAACAATGATGGTCGCCATGGCAATACCTCAAGGAGTATGAAAAATCAACAAAATTTTTTTATCGCCATATATCCTATGTTACCCGCATGGTAAAATTATATACCTATGTGAATTTTCTTGACGATATCTTCAAAGGTGTGGATTTATATAGAGAACAAACTAAATCTGAATTTCACTTTTATATACCTAGTATATAGATTACATATCCTTCTTCATTCATGACCTTGATAGTATTATACTCCTTTTCTACTCTTATGAAGCTTGACCTTGAAAATCCTAGTTGTATGCTTACTGCTGCAGCCAATGAAAGCTCGAGAGACTGTCGATGGAGGGGGGAGGAATTCAGTCTCTCTCTCGCCATCGTGCTATTCGCATCGCTCTGAGCTCAACTGTGTTGCCAGATCTACCGCATTTACACTAACAGGTGGATTTGTTTCTATTTACCATTTTATTCCTTTTTTTAAGTGCGATTGCTATTGTAATTATAATCTGCAATGGCAAACAGGAAGGAAGTGATATGCAGGCAGGGTCACAAAATAATTAACGATGTTTACCAGTATTTTAAAAGGGAGGCAATGAACAATGCACCGCTAATAAACGTAGCGAAAGTACAGAAAAGGGTAGCAGAGGCTTGCTTAACGAGTATAAGTACTGTGCAGCGGATTATAAAAGAAGGACGCGATAACCATGAAACCTCAGGATCCACGGTTTTCAGTTCACCCCGTAAACAGATGAAGAGGAAAAATGTCATTGAGGCAATTGACGACTTCGATAAAGACATTATTCGCCGAAAGGTGCTGAGTTACTATGTAAAGGGAGAATATCCTACCTTAAAAACACTTCTTCGAGATTTGAAAGACGAAATGAACTTTCAGTGGAAAATTACATCACTGTGGAGGATTCTGAAGTCAATGGGTTTCAGATATAGGAAAGGTAACGACGGAAGGAAATTCCTACTCGAAAGAATGGACGTAGTTACAGCTCGCCTTACATTTTTACGAAAAATTCATGATCTGCGAAAGCAAGCCGCATCGAATGAAGAAAAACGGATTACGTTCTATTTAGATGAAACATGGATTAACCAAAACCACGCCCCAAAAAAGGTATGGAAGACTGAAGATGGTGAGGGTGGAATGAATGTTCCGATTGGAAAGGGTGGGAGAGTTATTGCGTGCCATGTTGAATCTGCAGACACTGGTTTTTTGGAAGGATGCAAGCTTGTGTTCTGACCAAAGGGCAAATCCTGCAGTGATGACTATCACAAAGAGATGAACGCAGAAGTTTTCAAAGCCTGGTTCATAAAATTTTTAGATATTCTTGATGAGAAAAAAATAAAAGGCACGATTATCGTAATGGATAACGCTAGTTATCATTCAGTTATCCTCGATAAAATACTGTCTTCCAACACAAGAAAGGCTGACATTCTTGCATGGCTATCAACCAGAAATATCTCACATGATGCGAAGCAGACCCGGGCGGAACTTCTTTCTTTGGTGAAATTATTGAAGCCAAGAACCAAATCATATGAGTTGGATTGTATTGCGCAGAAAAGAGGTCACACAGTAGTACGTCTCCCGCCTTATCACTGCCAATACAATCCAATTTAACTCATTTGGTCACAGGAAAGAGAAACAAAACTTTTCGGTTGGCCGATGTAGAGGTGTTGCTGAACAAAGAATTAGGTAAATAACGAACAGTGATTGGGAAAATTGTGTTAAGCATGCTGAGACACTTCAATCCGACGACTATCGAAGAGATATAGCATTGGATTCAATAATGGAGTCAATAGTTGTGAATCTGCAAGACGATAGCAGTGACTCTTCCTTCTCTGAAGGATCAGACACCGAAGATAGCTCTTAATAATGAATTGAAATAGTGATATATATATATATATATATATATACAGGGTGTATCAGAATAACCCCGAAATATTTTGTAGGGTTATAGAGGAGACCTAAAAAACCATTTTGAGATAGGGAATGAGTGGTCGGAGAAGCCTCTGTTATGCGCCAGAGAGCACTGAAGTCAACGCGTTGAGGTGATCGTCCACAATGCCAACCCAGATGTTCACAGAGAACTGTTGTTGATGGTGGTGGATGGAAGTCACGTGTGGATTATCATCGGCCCACACATGGCTGTTTCTGCAGTTGTAGACTCCATCTCTGGTAAAACAGGCTTCGTCAGTAAATAAAACATACTACCTGAGAAAACCAGGGACTTCTGCACAACGATGTAATATCCAGCGGGAAAATTCCTATCTGGGTCCAAAATCATGAGGGCACAAACCCTTAACTCGCTGTGGGTGATAAGGATGAAGCTGCTGTTCATGAATGGCCCTCCACACAGCATGTGCAATAGCACGGGTACTTGTTGATGGCTCTTCTCTTACGTGCTCCAACACCTCTTCCTCAAACAAGGGGGTTCGGACTGACCTCTTTGCACCGCACTCTTGTTTTGATGGCTTCACCGATCCTGTCTCCAGCAACCGTTGGAACACTGCTGTGAATGTGGTGTGATGGGGATGTGTTTTGTTTTGGAAATCTTTCCCTGTAAAGCTGCGCAGATCTCCATGCACTCCCTTTAGCTTCGCCATACACAAAAACAATGACAGCAAGTTCCGCAGTTGTGTACTGAGCCATGCTAACCACTTCAGTTGTAAACGTCAAATGTCGAGTAAGCAACATCAGCTGACTCGGACAATGTCATAGTAGCTACGAGGCCTGAAAGGGGAAGAGGGGTGGAATGTTTGAGAGTTTGTTTGCCTCCAGGTATACTTGAGGGTTTGTCTATCTACCAAGCACTACCTCGACGTTTGGTGTTCTGCTGCGCATAACGGAGGCATTGCCGACCTCACATTTCCTATCTCAAAATGTTTTTTTAGGTCTCTTCTATAACCCTACAAAATATTTCGGGGTTATTCTGATACACCCTGTGTGTGTGTGTGTATATATATATATATAACTTTTGAATAAAATATGCAAAAAAATTCAAAATATAAAAAGGAAAAAAATATTTTTAACTTCGCCGGTGCCGGTCCAAAGCTCGGATCAAAAAGGATGGCAAATATTTTCACACAATAGAAAATGACTGATAGTAATGAATACCGTATGCTTTTTGGCACCATATCTCATTACCATTTGCATGCGACTTCCTTCAGGAGCGGATATCTGGCAAGAGTGTACTACTTTCCCGAGCCTCTCAAAAACTTCAAATGGTGGTGGAAGGGGAAAACGCTCTGATTGGCTATTCCCTGCGCCAAGGCCAGGCTTCATAAGAGTAGAAAAGGAGTATAGAACACTGAACCACAATTAACATTAAATTACAAATATAGGATTATAAGAAATTGCATATTGCTATCAAAAGCATATTGTTAATTGAAATTAGTCTCTAAGGCACAATCAGTGGTTTTATAGCTCATTTGGTTAAAAATGGCATCTTATTGAAACATAAGAATACTACATAACTTAATAATAAACTTAGAAGTTTTATTAAAATTCACTATTTTTTAATTGTTTACATTATTTAAAAAATTAAATAAGTTGAGAAATAGAAGGCATAAAGAGATACAGGAGTAGAATATTGCTGTTTTACGTAAGGAAATATGTAGGAAAAATGAGCAAAAATCAAACTACTAACTAGCAAACAATACAGGTGTGACTTACAATAAATTATTGTTCTCATTTAGACATTAAGAATTTGAAGGAAAAGTGGGACACATTTAAGTTAAATAACTATAAAATTTGATTGATGAATACTTAGAAATTATTATAGATATTATAGTAACTAACTAGTTATCCTTATTGGTTAGAATACCATCATATGAAAGACAATAAGGTACAGTTAAAATATGTACTTGATAGAGAATTAACACTGTCCTATTTATCTGATCAAATCTAAGAATTACTCCAATTAAAATCCTTATACATATTAGATTAAAAGAAAGACAAAAAGTTGTCAGATTCTGGCTCTTGAAAAAAATTTGATATTTTCATTTTGCATTGCAGTAAATTGATACAAAGTTCAAATTAATGACAGCAACATTCTGGATATGTAATGAAGATGAAATACTTACTGCTCTCACATGAAAAACAGCTACGTCATCCAAAAAAGGACTCAAAGATAGTCTGTATATTTCAGCAGCAGGCACTCTGTATTTCACTTGCAACGTTCTTTGATCTAGTATCAACATAGAGCTTGTGGACAAGACGAAGAGGATTGGTACAAACTGGACAGAAAAAAGAGATATATGGTATTTCAACACGAAGGTTAATAATTTTGAATTTACAGGTATCAAATGAATCTCTGATACAAGTATTCTAATATTTTACAACAATAACAGCTTCTACTATAATAGAGAAATTGAAGTAGTATGGCTTGAAAGCCAATTTGACTCTACTTCTCTTCACATAAATACACACACTATTCAAATATTCAAAATGTTTAACAAATCTTTCATAATCAACTTTCAAATTGTAGACATAAAACAACAGTAGCTTACAAACAAACAAATGTCTCTATGTGTGAAATTCACACTAAAAATTTTAATAAAAAATTATTTATACATATGGTTATCAATTTTAATTAAGGAATATGTAAGTTCAAAACTTACTTTCAATAAAAGTGATATGTATATACTGCCACTTCCTGCAGTTAAAAACATAAAATAACAGCTTAAATAGACTTGAATAGACATGTTTCATATAAAATTCCATGTTTGCCACAAATGTGATTACCTTTCCACTGGATCTTGTGATTTTGTGGATGATGTCAGCAAACACAACATATTGGTCGTTGGTCTCCACGCATATTTTTTTCCATTGAACATTTTGCCTTAATCTGACATAATCTCCAAGAAATGGATGTGATACACTGCATGAGAAAATACGTACATATATTAATATTGCCACTTTCAAGAAGTAATTAATTTCCACAATTCATGCCTTCCACAAGCACTTGACATTATTCTAGATTTTTTTATATCTGTACGTCCACATTATGTATCAAATGCATTTTAAACATACCTACTTAAAAATTATATAAAGAGTGCATGCTGATCATTATTAGCACTAATTGTAATCAAATGCAAAATTGAAAGTTCACAATTTTATATGAATAATATGATTGTGCACTGTGATCAGTACTTTCTCCAGAAATTATGATTCACTTTTTGGTGAATTTGAGATTTTGCTGGTATCTTACTTCACAGAAATAAGGAGTAGAAAATATTATAATAATAGCAGTTACAATGATCAGCTAGGTATTAATATGTCATTCAGAAAAAGGAAATTAAGATATAAAAAGTACAATAAATTTGGCAATAAATTAAGAATTCATTCCATTTCAAATGAAATCATTAGTGTCATACAAGTACAAATTTTTTTGTTAATACATGAACGATATATAAGATTTTTATTTGAAGTTATTATGGATCACAAATTATGAGAATTATTAAATCTACGACATAAAGTGATAGAAACTCTGAATGAAAAGATTTCACTTTGCTAAGCCAAGAATGTCTCAAAAAAAGAAATTCCTATAATGTTATCACTAAGCCCTTGTAAATCACAAATGAAGTTATTTTATGATCAACATATAACAATTGAGTCTCTAGGGAAAACTATGTACATATGTGCAAGTAAATTAACTTATAAGACATTATTTATTCATGGTAAAAAATGCCACCCTGAAAATATATTCAACTGCACAATAAAAATATTCGACTACATTATAAATGGCAATCTCTAAATCATTTTTATTAATTTTAAAAATTGCAAAATTATTACAGAAATATCTTACCTTCTTGGATATGATGCTTTTCTGTCCTTGAAAATAATACTAGCTGTCACTTTTTCCCTCATTCTATTTCTTGCAGTTTGATCAAATTTTAATCTATATTTATGGCACTGAAATGGAATGGTAAAAACAAATTTATCATGAAACTTTGTGCAACAGCCTTTGGAAAATGAATTAAAATGTACAATTAAGAAAAACAGACATACAAGCTATGAAATATATTACATTTCCGCATGATGAAATTTTACAACCCTTACAATCTATTTAAAAAATTCAAAAATTGGATTCACTAGTTTGGCTTCAATATTTTTTAAAATTCATCCAGTTAAATCACCAATTATATGCATGAATAGAAATGGGTGTACAGAACAAGAACATTAGGCTCCTAACTAATTATACCAATCTATTCTTCCCCATTAAAAATCACTTATTACAAAGTTTTCGACTTATGTAATGCAGAAGAATCAACAAAATCTTACCCTCCACTTGTGATGTACTCTCCTGAGGAGAAGACTTGCATCTGCCAAACGTCTCTGATGGCTATGAGGCCAATCTCTACTTATTGGTGAATCTGAGGGAAGTTGACATGAAAGAGTCAGAAGAAACTGTCTTCTCTTTGAAATAAAACAAAAGAAATAATATAATTAGCGAAATGATAGAAATATAAACTGTACATTATAATAATATACTCAATATCCTAGGGTTTTAATAAATCATGATGGACTGTTTAATCCTTTAACACATAGTAGCTAAAGATTTAATCACATTCTTTCCCCTGAGCATTTTAGCAGTTTATTTTTTGGAGTAGTATATATGTATAATGGTTCATTATTTTGAAAATAATTTTCATGGTTATCTTGAAAAAAATAACGCTAAATATTGATCTAAAATTAGAATTTGTAAAAGTGTCATCAGATCCTGTGAGCATTAAAGGGTTAACATAGGACTAACATGTCACAAAACATTCCACTTAATATTAAGATCATTGAACATTTTTAAACATTTTAAGAAAGATGTAAATGACTTGTTATATTACTGATATTATAATGGACAAGAATTTTTCAATTAATGAAATGTTAATGGGTGTTATAATGCACTGACCTGTCTAAAATTTTTTGTATAGATTGACTGGGCCATGAAACTACCAATCCAACAATTATATAAAATTAGAGAATTTTAATTTTATTGCAATAATGTTTTTAAAAAATAAGTTTAGATCTTAATTTTTGCCATTTTACAAAGAAATGGATAACTACATAAGATGGATAAACTTTAAGTGCTTGTTCCTGAATTGGATGACAAGTTCAAGGTTCCTGAAAAGTCAAAGCAATGTGCAGTTGAAACCTTTTCTGTTTTTTACAAGTTCATGATTAAATCCAAACAATGGTTCAGCCTCAAATGCAAGGTCAGCTTAAGCTTAGGGCTTGACATGTTTATCCTCTCTGGCCTCTCTTAATGATACCCATCCCTTGGTCATATTAAAAAATTTCAATAAATCTATAGAAATATCAAGGCAAGAAAATTTTTCAATTTTTATCATAAAATAATCCAAAACTTACCTTCCAAGATAGATAGTGTTTTTGTATCACATTCACAGCCCATTCTACCTGCTTTCTGTGCTTCAAAATCCTGTATTCCTCCCTTGCCTGCAAACAAAATCAATTTTCCATCAAAAAATTACATAAGAAAAAGCCTAGCAAAATTCCAGACAAAAAGCAACAAGCATATGTAACTATTTCAGAGATGTAACTTGATGATTTCATCAGCAACCTCTGAAAATTTTTATTGCTGGCAAAAGAAGTCAATCGAAGCTTCTACAGCCTTATGATAACTTACGTTAGCTTATGTGCTATACATATCATATACAAATAATGTACTGATAATGTGAGAATAAATAAAATACTTATAAAGTTGATATTGCCAGGACATGATTTTTATAACAATGGATAGAGGAAATTATGGAGAAAACTACAGAAGTGGATATGAAAATAATAGGTGAGGTGTAAAACTTAAGCAAAATGATAAATTGGTAACATAAAAGCATAATGAAAATAAATAGATGGAAAGAGCAGAAAATGAGTCTGTATGAATTACACTAATGGAAGAGGATCTCTATTTATTTTTGCATATGAATTTTGCAAAATGAAGTAAATAAATCTAAATAGGGATAAAACAAGAGTTTATAGTTAATGCTAATTACAGATATTTTCTATGGGTAGTAGGCTTAGATTTAATGCTGTAAGCATTGGACATTACATAATTTACTTCACCAAAGAATGAAGAGGAAAAGAGTTAAGGATTTCAGTGAATGTAACAGGAATTAATGACATCGAAATGGACATAATGTTGTTTCTTATATCATTACATGTTAAAAAGCTTTCTAATTATCAATGAGTTACCTTCATAAGAATGATTTATATAAATTAATGAAATATACTCCTACTTTTCAAAATAAGACTAAAATATTCTAAGTAAGGCATATACTCCACGAATTCTATTTAAAAAGCTAGCATTAAACCTGTCCCCACAAAAACCAGAATGTCAAGCAATAGGATTCGGAGCTATAATTTTTCAAATAAGGCAAAATTTCATAATTTATATTTACGTACCACTCTGCATAGACACCACAAGTTCTTTTTCCCTTTGATGTAGTTTCCAAAGTGGCATTCCTGATTCAAGTCATAGCAAATGAAAACACAATGTTACATACTTTACCTATTTATCAAATATTATCCAACTAGATTTTACCATAATTTTCCACACACATGCATTACTTTCACAAAAAATTGATCAAAAAGTTAGTGTACCTATTACACAAGGTGACACACCCAAACATATTTTTCCAGTTGGTTAACTTGCCAAAAAGTCTCACTAAAATCAAATGTTTGCCTTGTGCATGCAATTTTCTTATTTCGCTGCCATGCTTATGATGAAAAATTTTTAAATTAAAAATGGCTCGGCCAATACAAAAGATCAGAATACATCAATGGATATATAATTTACAATATAACAAATCCTCAGGTGGAGTAAGAATATTAACTAATGTTAGAAATATGTGATCGAGATAAAGAAAAAGAGAAAACAAGAGATCACAAGCGATTTACAAGTACGTGATAGCAGGTATTCTCATTCACCATGGAAATGGTTATAGATTGTAACAAAATTGCATATCAGTATATCTGAAATACCTGTATTGAATCACGAGTCCTCTCGCTTGCAATTTTAACTATCAATAATACTTTCCCATTCCTAACTCAGTAGTGCAGTGAATGATTATACTGATCTTATAATTAGTACTATAAAATTATAGGTACATATTACATGTGATGAATGCAACAATTTTGGCATTTCACTAGTGAAAACCTGAGTGCATATTACACTTGGAAAATTTTGGTATTTATAAAAATTCTTAGTAAAATTGCATTAAAATCTAAGTTTAAGAAATACAGTTTCATTAAAATACTGGGATTTATTGTGGCCCCTATGATAGCATTACCACTTTTAATTGCAAAAGGGAAAATAATTTTAATGTTATCAGAAGTTTAAAAGAAAATCAACATTCAAGCATACACAGCAAATGATTTGTTTTTGAGTATAATACAGTATGTCCTCGATTAACATCGTTAATTCGTTCCTGAAATTTGCAATGTTGAATGAAACAACGTTAAATGAATCAATGTTTCCCATTAGAACCTATGATATACGGTAAAATCGGTTCCAAAAACTCGAGCTCAAAATCTCTCGAAATACAATAACACATCATATATATATATATATCATCATCATCATAGGTAGTCTGTCCATTGACAGGTCTGTGATTATTCTAGGTTAAACTTGGTTCTCCATATACTCCTATTTATATATATTATATATCATCATCATCAGCCTTTTTCAGTCCACTGACGGATGAAGGCCTCCCCCAGACTCTTCCAGTTTTCCCTGTCAACTGCCTCCCTCCTCCAAGTTTGCCCCAAGAACTTAACAAGCTCTCTGTCCCACCTGTCTTTCGGTCTTCTTTTCGGTCTCTTGATGTTTCTTGGGATCCATTCGATGACACTGGACATCCAACGCTGGTCATTTCTTCTAGCAATGTGGCCCGCCCACTGCCACTTTAGCACCTTCGCTCTTTTAATCACGTCACAGACTCCCGTCTTCTTTCTTACCCAGTCATTCCTCTTGCGGTCTCTTCGGGTGATCCCTAACATGCATCTCTCCATGCTCATCTGTGTTGTTTGCAGGCGTTGTATCATTCTGGCATTCATGGTCCATGTTTCACAACCATATGTCAGAACAGGCAGAACACATTGGTCATACAGTCTCCTTTTTAGGAAGACTGGAATATTTGATTTAAAGATGTTCGCATTCTTGCCAAAAGCACTCCATGCCATCTTCACTCTCCGGTTGATTTCTCCAAGAAGCGAACCATCAGTAGTGATGAGCTGACCTAAGTAAACATAGCTGGTTACTTCTCCGAGTTCTGCTCCATTGATATGTATCTTCTCAGAATTTGTGAAGGAGTTGTACGTAACCTTTGTTTTATTAAGATTCATCTTAAGTCCAGCTTCTCGGCTTGCTTGTTCAAGCTCTTCAGTTCTTCTACGGAGCTCTTCTGCGCTGCCTGCAAACAACAGTATGATATCATCTGCAAAGCACAGGTGACTCAGATATTCTCCATTTACCTTTATGCCTTTTTCCTCCCAGTCTAGCGTTTTGAATACTTCCTCTAGAGCTGCTGTAAATAACTTAGGGGACATAGTATCTCCTTGTCTCACTCCCTTTTCGGCCTTAAAGGCACTCGTCTCTTCATGCAGCTGGACAGATGTTGTCGCATTTTCGTAGATATTCTTGATCAAGGTTATGTACGTTTCTTCTACTCCTTGTTTCTTTAGTGCACGTAACACCGATGAAGTTCGGACAGAATCGAATGCTTTCTCGTAGTCGATAAAGCACATACATAGAGGTAATTCATACTCATTAGTCCAACTGATTACCTCTCTCACGACTTGGATGTGGTCCATCGTGCTATACCCACTGCAAAATCCAGCTTGCTCTCTGGGTTGGGCAGAATCAAGATGGTTTTGAAGGCGCATAGTGAGTATTTTGGTGAATATTTTGTAGACTGTTGGGAGTAGGCTGATCGGTCTGTAGTTATTCAAGTCTTCTTTGGAACCTTTCTTGTGCAGAAGGATAATACATGCGTGGTTCCATGTTTCTGGTATCTTTTTCTTCCTCAGACAGGAATTAAAAATCTTAGTGAGAATTGTTTCCGTATGATTACCCATTGCTTTGAATACTTCTGCTGTGATACCATCCATTCCAGATGCTTTTCCATTCTTCATACTTCTGATTGCGTGTCTCACCTCTTCCGGAAGGATATCTGGGACCTCTTCGGTGGGCATGTTTCCATCATCATTTACTTCCTCATTTCCTAGAGGATCCTCATACAGCTTGGTGTAAAATTCTTGTACCCGTTTCAGGATTAGTTTCCTACTATGGGTTATGGAGCCGTTTTTTAGCATCAGGGTCACCAGCTGTCTCTTTCCGATCGAGAGATGTTGCTTCATTTTCTTGTAACTTCGATTGTTTTCTATGGCTTTCTCGATTAGCTCATAATTATATTTTTTCACATCTTCCTTGATGCACTTCCTTATAGTTTTGTTTAGTTCTGCAAAATGGATCATTTCTTTAGGATCATTAGTAATTATCATTTTCCTTCTTTTTTCCATCAGCAGTCTTGTTTTTTTGGTCAACTTTTTCTCTGGCTTTGTTTTAACTGTTCCGCCTATTTCTTCAGCAGTTTCCTTGAGTATCTCTATAAATTGAGATTCAACTTCTTGGTCTTCCAGTGCACTGAATCGATTTTTCAGTTGGAGCTGAAATTCTTCTTTTCGTTCTTTTAGCACCTGCATGTTGATAATAGACTTAGGCTTCTTCTTTATAAGCTTCTGTCTTTCTAACTTTGAGTTGAATTTTATTCTGCATCTTACCAAGCGATGGTTGCTTCCAGTTTTAAACTGGTTGAGGATGGAACAGTCTTCAGCCAATTGCTTCTTATTGACTAGTATGTAGTCAATTTCGTTTTTGGTACCATTGGGTCCTTTCCAGGTCCATTTTCTATTGGGAGTCTTTTTGAAGAAAGTGTTCATTATATATAGACTAGTACATTCAGCATATTATATATATATATATATATATATATATATATATATATATATATATATATATATATATATATCCTTTACTGTAGCATATTAGCTAATATAAAACAAACTTTAAATCACATCTCACATACCATAATGCACCAATCACACTCTCATCGTTAACAAATATTCTTTCACTCTCACAATAAATTGTTCCAAACATGAAATAATTTTAATATTATGTGGTAATAAATTAAAAAATTCTGCTCCTTTAATAAATAAACTCCTTCTAGTGGTCAACTTATTGTATTTTATGAAGCTATGTGGTGCCTTGTATGATATAAACGGTATCTAAACATAAATAAAACAAAAATCAAAAATGAATATATAAATGGCATTAAATAAACAATTAATACTATATCTTTATTTTAACGCGCCTGAAATCGGAAAATGCTATATTTCAAATAAGTGTCTCCAGTGACAAAAAGAACTACATAGCACCGACCTGGCAAAATGTCATATGAAAGATAGAAAGCTAATGGATGCATGTTTTTAAAAATTTACAGAGAGCCACAAACAGTTTTATGGATGCATATTCATGTGAATTGACAATGCTGTAAATGAAAGTAATTGTCTTGCACGATTTTTTCGCTGGTAACATATCGCCATTACGGCCACTTGCCTTTGAACCCATTGCTAAAATAATATTCTACTAAATTAATGCAAATCAATTACAACACTTTTCGCGTTCAATTACGGCGATCCTATGCAGCTGATAGGACGTTGCACAACCGATGCGCATGAACGCAGTTTGTTTTTCATATGGCATTTCATCGCCGAATCAGGGCAACGTTAACTCAAATCATCAACAACATAAATTCGAATATGGGTAGTAATTTTTGAACGACGTTAACGCGAATCGTTAATTGAGGCAACGTTAAAGCAAGGACACACTGTATAGAAGCAAATATAGTCAGCAATATTAAGCTTACTTTGTTTGTCTATTGTTGATACAACTTCTATATACAGGTAGTTCTTGATTTGTACGATTAATGCATTCCTAAAAACTACTGAGTAAATCAAATTCGCGTAAAACAAGAACAATGTTCCCATATAAAATTGAAATGTCCAGGTTAGGGGGAGTACGTTCCTGTATTAGCGTATCCAATATCACCAAAATTTCAAATTGTATTATAGAATACAATACAATAAGTGTAATACAATAATTTAAAGTTGAAAATAAAACCGACTCACATATTGAGTAATGTTCGTCACACCCCCCAAATCGCAAGCTTTTATTCTTTCATTCATAAAAATAGGTAAATATGAACTGATTTTCTTCATTTTTGCTTTATTCGATGGCTAAAACTCTATACTATCTTATTCTTGCAATGTTCATGTGTTACACGGTCGAAGTTTTCAGAAATGTGCATTCTTTTAGAAATTTTTTGGATTTTACGTACTCATTCCAGGCATTGCCAAGGAAACTCTCATTGTTGCCTCTGATTCATTTAATGCCAATTAGACCTTCATAAACAAATCCCTCTTCGAGATATCCTTCCTTGTTATTTCTCTCTCAGCTGGACTCGGTTCTCTTGTTGGACCTTCGCTTAATCCTTACTCTTCAGTTCCCTGAGGCGTAAGCATCATAAAAATTTTGCTGTGGTTCACGTTCTATTTTCATTCATTTCAAACTGTATAACCGTAAATATTTGGACTGCGCAAAATGAGAACAGACCTAAATTAATAGACCGCGTAAATCAAAACTACGCAAATCGAGAACTACCTGTAGTTTAAAAGGAATTTATCTTTTAATATACACCTTAAAGTAATTAACCAAGTGAATTCTTATTTGTAATATGAATTAAACCTTATTAAGTAATTAGCTGTAAGTGAATGATTTCCATGGTCTATTTAAGTGAAAGCCGATACTTATCTCCCACTGGTAGAAACAACACCAATTAAACCAAAATAATTAATAGGTTGTAAAGTCATGATGTAATTATGCCATTTTTATGTGCTCTATCATGAAATGTGAAATGTATAATGCTTGATTTCATAAAAATATTATTATTACTTGCTTCAGGATTATCGAATTATGACACAATATGTTAATTAAATTATAAACATATGTAGAATAGAATCATAAATTAAGATAATTTAAATGGAATTGATGTGCAATGATGGATTTTTTTTGATGGACAAATCCTATAATTTAAGTAATGTTTATCCTTAAGGACTAATAGGGTCAACATGTCAAAAACTTAACTTAATAGTACATAGCAAGAAATATCAAAGATTAATGGGGCTAAAAAGTAGACTTATGAAATTAAAAATATAATAAAACCATCCAGTGATAATGTGAGTATATACCGTATTCACCTGAATCTAAGACGACCTTTTTTTCCAAATTTTCAGCTGTAAATATCAAGAGTCGTCTTACATTCGAATACGAAGTATATTTAAGCATTTAATCAATGGTTTTTACAACAAATGGTATATTAGAGTAAACAATTCACAACAGCAAATTCAAGTACGTACATAAAGAAGTGAAATAAACAAATAGTAATAACAATAAGAAAAACATGACGGGAATAATAATTATTTAGACTAATAATCATCGTCGACGATCATAACACAGACGACGTTCTTTCATCTTGCACGTAATGGCAACCCAATGTCAAAACAAATGAGAGCGGAAATCATTGGGATTCCCCTTTCAAACGACGCACCGCGATTCACTTAGTGTGACAGTAATTTTGAGTTGTGCATTCTTGATTTAAATGCACAACCCTTAAGTTAAAATGACAGATCATGTTGAAGTACGTGGCACGAGTGCAAAGGGAAAGTTAACAAAGGAATTAGACGGAGCTAAGATACAAATTTTAAGCTGATCGTGATAAATTACGCCGAAAAAACTAATAACTGTGATGCGAGTAGAAAGTTCGGTGTATCTGAGGCAAATGTGCGTCGATGGAAACTCTCAAAACAGGAACTAGAAAAAGCCAAAGCCACAAGGAAGTCGCTCAGTGGTCCAAAATTAGGCCGATTTCATGGCATTGAAGAAGAAGTAGTCAAGTTTGTGCGCACCGTGAGGAAGAACGGTATGCCTGTTTCGACTGAAAGTTTATACTTAAAGCTAATGAAATTACTAGAGGACTTAATATATCATTGTAAGAATTCAAGGCCAGCAGAAGTTGGTGCATGAGAATGATGCGGCGAAATAATTTTTCTTTACGGCGACGAACTTCGTCAGAAATTGTCAGAAGACTATGTTGAAAAACTTCTCGCGTACCAGAAATACGTAATTGGACTTAGAAAAACCAATAATTACCTTTTGAGCCAAATAGGAAATGCCGATTAAACTCCGGTTTTCTTCTACATGCCATCTAATTATACTGTGAATGAAGAAGGTGCCAAATCCGACCTAATTAAAACTACAGGCAACGAAAAAATGCGAGTCACGGTAATGTTGGCGGTTTTAGCAGATGGGACTAAATTACCACCATATGTGATTCTGAAGCGGAAAACAATGCCTAAGAAACATTGCCAAGTGGAATAATAGGTGTCAAGAAAAGGGGTGGATGACTAAAGAACTAATGAGAGATTGGTTACATGTGGTGTGGAATAGACGGCCAGGAGCTTTACTGAAACAAAGAGCAATGCTTTCACTGGATGCATTCAAGGACACTTATCTCCTGAAATTAAAAACATAATGAGTGCGATGAATATTGATCTTATTGTAATACCTGGAGGAATGACATCGCAACTTCAAGTTTTAGATGTTGCTGTCAATAAGTGTTTTAAAAATAATTTAAAGGTTTTGTATTCTGAGTGGTTACAGAGTGGAACTCACACTTTAACACCAAAAGGAAATCTTAAGAAACCTGAAGTTGCAATGCTCTGCCAATGGATCAAGGCATCGTGGCAACAAATAAATGCAAAAGTAATAGTGAAAGGATTTAAGAAATGCTGCTTATCTAATGCCATGGATGGGAGTGAGGATGATGTTTTGTGGGAGACTGATGATGAAGTTGAGAGTGATAAAGATAGTGAGCATGAGGAAAATAGTGAAGGTTGCATAGACAGTGATGATGACTAATTTACTTTATTTTTAATGTTATCTTAAAATGAATGCTACCATTTAATTTGTTTGAAAACCTGAATGGTTCTATTTGTGATGTGATCTTATGATTTTAAAATGTTAAAAGACAATGACATTCAAGAAAAGTATAAGAGAAAATAAATATTTCACAAGATTTATAATTTTTGTAGTAATGAAGGTCAATTTGAGCTTTTTTCTCTTTTGGAATCATAAAAATGGGGGGTCGTCTTAGATTCAGGGTCGTCTTGGATTCGGGTGAATACGGTATATATATTTACTTTAGCATTATACTTTGATTCTTTGAAAAAACTACTATTTATGTCATAATTAACAATCAAGATATTGTGTACAAATATAGCTTTAATGTTAAATATCAATTATATTGCTATTGTACTCCACAAAATGTATATCTCAGCTAGAAATAAGTCTTAAGTACAGGCGACTCCCGAGATTCGACAGGGATGCCTTCCTGAAAACGTGGTTGAATCTCGAACCGTTGAATGTCGAATCAGCACAAATTCAAACAATTAGAGCAGAAATAAAGATGTCTAGACTGAAACTAAACCTCTCGTGGTCGGGCAGGCTGAAAATTACTTCGCGTAAACTAGTTTCTAATTTGACCAATCGATCGGCTGGGTCGATTTGACCGGACGAATTATCGAGTTGATCAAATCTTGAACGGTCGAATCTCGGGAGTCGCCTGTATTTGGTAAATTATAACTAGCCTGTGACTTTTTTTAGAAACTATTATTAATTACATATATTAATTTAACTAGGGAATGCATGTTAATATATTACATAAAATATACCCAATTGCTTTGCCATTAAACATAACGAGATGGTTAACTCTTTTTCAAATAATATCATGATCCAAAATGGTGACAGGTCTGGCATGGACCTTTATGAGGCCAGCAGCAAAATATTTAGCAAGCCTGCCCAAAAATAACTGGTCAAGGAAATGAAACGAGCCTGTGAATTATACTTCACTAAGAAAAATACTAGCAATGGAATTTGTAACATACTATCTTAGAAAGGAACAAAATCATGTTGTGAAATTCTCTTTTCTGATCTGGGAAGAGAAATATAAACTTTATGAGACTGTATTTTGAAAATATAGTTCAAACATTAAGCTCCTAGTACAAATTTAGCAGGATGCCTAGGGTAAGAGCCCTGATTGCACTTCCACCATGTCTAAATGGAAGATCTAATAAAAAAGTTGTGATTGACTTTCTCATAAAAATTTATTTAGCATGGCTTAGATAATGAACATTCATTATTGGTGGTGAAATCATAATAAGAATGAAATTGCAAAAAACAACTTTTAAGGTATAGGGACCTCTAAAACATGCATATTCATCAAAATCATGGTCAATTTCTTTCACGGTGACAATATTTTCTCTATATATTTTATATATGAGATAGTAAAAATTAAAACAATATTATATTACGAAATAATGGTGTCTAATCATCATCACTTCAAATTCTTTAACCCAGCAGTTCTCAAACTGTGCATCATGATCCCAAAGGTAGTCACAAAAGATTTTCAGGGGGGTCGTAAAGACAGAACAGAGTGTATGTAAAAGTTTCAATTTCTTATTTTTTGGTTAATTTTAATTGCGTAATTTAGTACTTAGGTATTATTGGGTGGCAGACAGAAAATTAAAATTTTGGCAGCAAGATGGCACTGTTTATGCATCCACCGCAGAAGTCACAGAAGTTATCCAAAACATTGTTAGGGTCACCTGTTTATACACCCTAACCAAACCCCAACACAACATAACCCAATCCATCATATGGTAGTTTCGTGTTAACGGGTGACAGTTGGTCTTGGGTTAGGTAGGGTTGGGTTGGTGTCGGATAGGGTTGTGTTGGGTTAGTAGTGGGTAATGTTGCTGTTGGGTTGGTGTTTTTAAGGGTGACCCTAACAACTCTTTGAATAACTTCTGTGGTGGATGCAAACAGTGCCATTTTGCTGCCAAAATTTGAATTTTCTAGCCCTCTCCCGATTATACCTAAGTACCCATAATTTTATTTCAATATTTATATTGATAAAAATCCAGCTTTTCTCTAAATATTCCAATTATATTTTATATTTATTGTTAGATGGATGGGATTGAGAGAGTCGTGACTGCCATGATAGTGGTTCATCACAAGATCAGCTGCCGTAAGAATGGGTCACAGGTGCATGAAGTTTGAGAACTGCTGCAGTAACCAATGTTAGACTGAAGTTGGTGGACTATTTTGATTCATGAACAAAATCACTAAATTTAATTTCTTACAGGATTTATTGTAATTTATTTATTAAAAGTTCAGTTATTACTGCACTGAAAAACATTTCGGTAAAACAAAATACTTATTGAACACCCAGATAATTATTGATGCTTACTCTCCAACTCCTCCATGCTGATGCAATAACAATTTGACTATGTTTCATAAGAAGGAATTGTCGTCTTCTTCTCCAACCCCTCCATACTTTTTGAAGCAAGGTTGCCAAGTCCTCCAAACGTTCTTTTCTGAACTCTTCCAACTCAAATACCTAAACAGAATTTGTATAAAATAACAAGTTTTTAGAAATGAAACTATTCTCATTCTTTCATTTTGAAATTTTTATTAATATTTACCACCTAGGGTATATGACTAGACCAGTGGTGCCCAACCTTTTCTAGATAGTAGGTCACATTGGTGGTTGCAAATCCTTCAGCGGATCGCATTGGACATTGCTAATTCTTCTGTAGGCCAGATTAGAGTTTTAATTGAAAGTTATCTACCTATATATTCTGAAGTGCCATTTACATGAGAATCAAGTCTAAATGAGATTATTATGATAAACATTCCAATATTAAAAGTTTTACTATCAAAATTTTTAAAAATATATGAATTTGTGTGTTAAATTTTTTGGATTGCTTTTTCATCATGGATTTGAAGGCCGCTCAAAAACCTTTCACAGGCCGCATCTGGCCCACAGGCTGTATGTTGTGCACCACTGGACTAGACTGTCATACCATTTTTATACTCTTTTAATTTATATTAATTGCTTATTTTTGCTACCATAATTTTCTGTATATAATATGCATCTTTTTATAAAAGATTGCTCTAAAAGCTGAGTCATACACATTTGTTTTACATGACAGATGTAACAAGACTATAGATTCCTCTTAATTGAATGAAAATAACAGTGAGAAGATTATTATACATATGTTTAATACTACATGAAATATCGTGCATTAACCCTTTGCACTCGGGTTTTTTTCCTTATTCCGTTAGTCTACTCGACATTTAATTTTTAAATATCCCCGTATTTTAAAGAATGTGACACTCTAATGAATATCTGTATTTTATTTCCTTGTAACCTTATTTATTTGCATTTTTTTACATTAAAATAGATGTTATAATTCAGACATTAACTTTAGTCCCTATATTTTTTCATAGTATGGTATTTTTTGAAACATTCTTCTACATGAAGACCGGGTTTACATGCACATGTCTCACATATGTAAATTGTCTCTCTTCTTCCACCTGGGACTTTTCTATTGGAACAAACAACACAGTGTTTATGTTTTTTATTAGGGTGAGGTATGATTATATGCAGCTTTCCATCTAAACGCTGTTCCTGATCTGTGGATGGTGGTCTACCCTTAGGAGTTGGTGCACCCCTCCTGAAATCTCCCACTAATTCAAGCACAAGTTTCCTTATAAATTTTACATGAGAAATTGATTTTTCATTTTTCCTTTTTTGGCATTCTTTGTACAAAATGTATGAAATCACAACACTGACTTCAAGTACCCAGAAAAATAATTTCCGCCACCATTTTAGGGTCTTCCTCATAAAACAGTACGTGCTGGTGTACTGATCAGCTACATCAACTCCTCCCATATACTTGGTGCTGTTCACCACAACCTTGGGCTTGACTACTCTTTCTTTCCCACCACCTCGCATATTTCTCTCCACTGTTTCAGTCTCTGAAGTGTCCCACGTACTTAGCATTGTGACTATTCTCTTATCCTTCCATGCGAGAAGCATTATGTTGTCATCCCTATACTATCTCACCTTTCTTCAATTTTGGGTTTTTTATAACAGGTGAGTTGTCTTTCCGGTTTGGCATTACTGTTCCTGTCAAATGACATTTTTCTTTGAGCAATTCCCTTGCAAGAGCGGTACTTGTTTAAAATCTATCCACTTTCACTGCTGTCACTTGAGTAAACAATTCTTTGTCGTGGTTTTTTCTTCACAATTTCAATGTCATTAGCACTGTCACTGTCTGTATCATTCCCTTTACCTTTGTGTGAAATAAGGGAAATTTTCCTTTTCACAACTCCACTTGGACCAGCGATTGGTTCAGTAAGCTTAGATTCCGCATGATCAGAGTATTCACTATCGTCACTATTATTTTTTTCTCTAAATTCCTCATTGTCAAAGTAAAACTCATCACCAGTGCTTTCTAAATCATATCCGAGAATTCTGGAACACTTTTCCATGGTTACGATGGGTGATTCTTTCTGGAAGAAAGACTATGTGCGACTGAAACATCGAATCAGCTGCTGGGATACTCAACCGTAGTAGAGTACTGAGCCAACAAAAAAGAAATTTGAGATGATTTGAGGAAAGAGCATGCATCAGTATCTGTTTTCTTAGGCGGCTATCGCTATCGCCAAAAAAAGGAAGAGTGGGTGACTCAGCATAGCCCACGGGGAAGCATTGTGAAAATCGGCCCATTCAAGTCTGGCGGTTTCATCAGATGGTTCCTTTACTTTATTTTTCTGTCCATAGCAAATACACGAGTGAATTAGCATATCCTTCAGTGTTTGCGATAGAGAATGAAAAAAACTGAATGACAAAAATAGATCGTAATTATACACAAATTCGAGATCACAGATGCAGACTCCGCCTTATGAATTCATTGATATCCATAAGTAATGTTTTTATCTGTAATAAACAATTGTCTTCAACATAATGATAAAATGGTTGTCAAAAATAGCTTGCATCTCCGAAAATATACGAGATGAATGCATCCTACACTGTCTGCAGCACTCGGCTGGCATAACTCACTCGGCAGGCAAAATAAACTCATTGCTTTTAGAGGGGTATTATTAATTTATAATTGAATCAATGTTGAATTATTATAGTTTTATATACACTCATTTAGTCGCTGATACTAACAAAAAGTTATTGAAAAAAACGTGAGCGAAAAACCACCTCTCATCACGATGAAATGCGTGTCGAATGACGCTCGACATACAAGCTGCTACCGATGCTAGTGATGTCGAGCCACACTCAACACCCGAGTGCAAAGGGTTAAGCACGTATTCCATTACAAAAAGATGTATCATGCGCATGACATTTTATAAAAATAACTATTGATAAAAATTAATTCACACTTATAATAAGTATCATCTTATTTCCATTTACTGCAGCTCTTCCTATGTCGAGTTTCACAATCAGTTTGAGCAAAGTGAATACTTTTGTTAATTCAGTAGCCAAACTTGCCACTAACATAACAAATGCAAAGAGGAGAACAACTTGTATCATCCTGACAATCAACTCAAAAATAAGGGTTAGATGATCTATCATTCTATGTCAAATATGTATAACTCTATTTAAAATTCCTGTATTGTATTGGTAGTCTGTTGAAAATTTTATGGATTACAAACATCAAAACAAAACTATTTTTTAGAAAATATCGCATAGGAAAAACAATAAAGTGTTGAATTTGTATAAAAGAATTTTCTTTGACACTATGTACTGATACTATAAGTCTATGGTAAAGGACATTTATTTTGATCAAGTTTACTGATGATAATTAAGGTTTCAAAATGTTCCAAAAGCTATAAATTGAACATTTGAGAAACTAACAAATTGCATCATGAACTCAATAAATAGTTTGATAATTAAGCATGAATGCTGATATAATTTTTTTCTCATTTCAATATTAACAGCAAAATATACTAAATATACTTACTGTTCTAGGACACCTAATAAACAACTTAGTACGTCCAAAAGCAAACTCTGATGCTGATATAGGGAGAGTGCGGAGCAGATAGGAAACACCTTCAGCAGCTGAACCTTGCCAACATGGCCAAGTATGGATGGACAACATTTTGTAGCGTTGTAAAAATGATTCATAAGTTTCTCGATGACAGAAGCCCCAGTGACGTATGCGAGCTGTTTCAATCAACCTAAATAAATAATTAAAATTTTTCATTATTGCAAACTAATTACATAAATGAAAAAGAATGTAGCAAAAAACTAATCTAATATAAATGTAATCCAATGAAGATAAAAGTTAGAGATAAAATTGTAAATTAGACCCATTTCATGGTGTTTAAGGTTATGGGGATCATTTTCCAAAAAAAAAACATCAGAAGATTTGGAGCAGGCATGTCAAACTCATGGGAGGAATAGGGCCATTTTCTGGTTGTCCATGGCTTGAGGGCCGCAAGTTGGATTTTATTTTCTTTTGCCTACTTTAAGGGGGCATGATGTCTGGGATACTCAAGAACAGTAGATATGGTCAGTGGTGAGCTGCCAAAATTTTAACAACCGGTTCCCTATTCTGATCCGCAACACGACCGTGGCGCTGTAGTTACAAGTTTTGAAGATATTCAGCTGTTATTTCGTTTCGTACCGAAACGTGCATTAGGGAATAATAGCAGTAAAACTAGCGCGAGAGGCAAGGAGCTAACAAAAAAGAAGCATTAAATAAGAAAAAAAAATTCCATGAACTGAGCTAATAAAACAAATAAAGTAAAAATATACACTTTTTATCTTTTTTCAATAAATCACCTTTTCTACGCCAAGAATCCAACTCGATATTAGGGATTAAAATGAATTCAACATGATTAATTTACACCACATATTTAATTTGTCACTAGAAAAAATCCATTTAGCTAATTATTGTGCTATTAAATGTCACAGAACAAAAGGCTCTAAATTATTAATACACTGCCGAAATTTTTCTCGATAATTTAAATTGTGTATTTTTATTATATCTTGAAATTATCGGTATACTTGAAGATTACAGAGGAAAGCCGACATCTATGCGTGTCAAAGGAAGCCGACAGTATTAAGACGCGTATAAAAAGGATCAAGATAAATTCATATACTAAATTTGTAAATCATTTTCAAAATTAACTCTTTTTGCTATATGCGATTAATTTATGTGATATTTTAATGTTCTGGATTATAGTTTATTCAACTGTAATATTATATTACTGTAATGAAATTCAACACTGGGAAATTATTCTTACGAAACCAAACATCCATCGGGTTCAAATAATGGATCGAGCGGACTTGGCTTTCTGTATAAATTTTTAACAACCGGTTCTAAAATTGCTTCAAAATTTAACAACCGGTTCGCACGAACCGGTGCGAACCAGCTGCAGCTCACCACTAGATATGGTTATTTATTTACAACAATTTATTAACATTAATTCATTATTTACAAATATAAAATGTAACTTTATCCAAATTAATGAATATGTTGTTTGTAAACTATGATAAAATTTGTTTTAAATGTACTTTTCATTAGAAGTCTGACCTCGTTTTGTCAACACAAGTTTTTTATAATCCAGACGCAGTTGTTGGGTATCCATAAAGGTTAGTTTTAAAATATTAATTTTTATACTTTTAACTTGTTTTTTGTTTTCATTTCATGTTGATCCAACCAAGGAAATCAAAAAATAATTAATCTAGCACTTCTAAAATGACTCATTCTCACGCATATAAGATAAACAGGCTATTGTAATCTCTTGTAGCCGAGTTTTCGATGGCCGAACTGGTAAGCTGGTCGATCAGTCAGGAAAAAACTCTGTCAAACTGTAAAACCAAAATTTAAGAATACGAGTATCTTCAGTACAGGGCCGGATTAAGCGGTATGCCAAACACGCTTTCTTACGTTATCAATAATTTCAAGTACAGGCAGTCCTCGCACTTATGACATAATTGGTTCCTGAATGCCACGTCGTAGGTCAAAGAACAGTTTCCCATAAGAGCAATGTTAAAAATTTGGGTTACGTTCCTGTCCCAACAGCCAAATAATATATTTATATAAAATGACCCATAATATTATACTCAGGCAAAGATAAACATAAATATAACTTATTAAAATCTAGACATATTTTAATTCTAATTGGGATACAATAATAACTCATAAAAACTTTACTGAAGGAATAAAGTATGTATGTATTACAAAAATTGGAGGTTATAATGTTGCCGTTTTAGGTGATTGTCACCATGGACGTATGAGGAATATCCAAGGACCGACCGATGTTAGCAGGCATCTCACCTTTTTCAGAGCACTTAATTATGTCAATCTTCGTTTCCATTGTTTTCACCACTTGAATTTCTCTTATCAGACATTTTTAAGGGCAACTAAAGTTTAAAAAAATAATGCAAATGGTATGCAGTTTTCCACAACCACACTAGCGTTGTAATGTAGACTTAATGACTCAAAAAAGAACCTTTCGTTTCCCAGGGATTTAACCATTTAGCTGCAGAAATTGGATTTGCCCCACATGCATAAGAAAACATTTCACCAATGCTACTTCCATCCCTTCTACCTCAGTAAGTTTAAATCACACACGGTATCACTCTGAATTTCTTTCTTTGTCTGAAATCTAATATCTCGTGTAGAAGGGATTTAAGAAGACAGTGACTTGACGAATTTTCATGTGAAGTTGCGTTAAATTCCATTGGTGCATACATTGTTGCCTGAATCTACCTTAAGATGTTAAATGTCGTTTTGGCCCAGTGAGCGGCTGAGCGTCATAACTGTGGAGCGGCGCCTTAAGTCCGGAGCACGTTCCTTAATTAGTAAACGTCGTAAGTCCGGAGCATCGTAAGTCGAGGACTGCTTGTAATTCACTTGTGTAAATCCACTTACAAGCTACTATAGGAACAACTTGGTGCATGTTCAAGTCCATTTTCATACCATAAGACAAATTGTCTCGTTGTAAAAACAGAGAAATGGGAAGAGGGAGGGAGAGATGGAATGTTCGTCTCGAACTGAATACGAAAATATCGATAATGGATGATTTGATTTCGACCATTCTTTCAGTGTTTCGTAACATGTAAAGTTAACGTACATGGTTCAATTCCAGAGGATAATTTATATTTCCCATAACATAAGGCGTAAAAATAAGTCTTTCAACGTGCAAGTTTTTGTTCTTTTGCAAATTTAAATTGGAAAAAATTCACCTAGAATCTTCGAATCTGGACTATTTCATTGGAAAATGAATCAACTTTTTATCGTCGATTTTTTAATATGAATCGAATCCATCTACAATTTGGTTTTTGGCCCGAAAATTTAATGTTTATTGTGCTGAAATCCTTTCGTCGTCAATGGCAACCATTATGTTGCTGTTAAGCGAAATTGCAGACATTGCATTGGATTTTATAATACGGGAATTTAGTTCATTTCTTACTGTCTACGATTTTGTGGAAAGATTAAGGTGGAGGGAGAAACTGCGGGAGAGAAAGGAAGGGAGGGGGGGAAATAAAAAAGGATGGATAAAAAACACGTGCTCTAAATAAATCCGGCCAAATCTTAGTCCAGGGCCCAGAATGTGTGATTTGCGTGGGGCCCATGAACTGCTTAATCCGGCCCTGCTTCAGTAATAAATCAGTCCGATTATAATAAAATTTGATAATAACTATTACCTAAATATTTACCTTAGTTCTTTGGTTTCTTAGAAAAATGCTGGCTTAGCTTTGGTATTATATATACTCTGTGTCTTTTAAGGATTAAAACTGATAGTAACAAAGCTGTTCAAAAATACTTCAAAGTATCTTTAATATCATCCAAACACAACTGTTTTCTACAGCATAATGAAAACGAGAACACGAGAGTGAAGCCTAAATACACGTCAACAAAAGAGATAATTACGCATGCTCTTATTGATTTTAAATTAGAATTCCATTATAGAGTGAATTAGAATTTTACATTGTTAGATTAGTAATTAAATTACATTAAAGTTTTATATTCACAGATGTATCTCGCGTATAGTTTGAAATTTATTTTAATTAGATTAGGAAATAAAGAAGAGTTAAAACGGAATCTTCATTAACCACTCATTTTTGCGTAATTTAAATCAGCCACTTGGACTGTATTTCTTTATTTCTAATAAAATATGCCACAAATATCCACCAGAACTATTAAAGGGCCACATTGCATTGGATTTTAAAATTTCATCGGGGGCCGCAGAATTTCGGAGACCGGGCCACATGTTTGACATGCCTGATTTAGAGCATATAATACTTATCTTGTTTCTTTTTCTATTACATTAATCTGGACAATTTTTACTTTTAGCATTAGCATGATTTAGTAGGAGCTCCATTTTTTTCTTGAAAATTAGCAATTGCAACAATTTTTTGTTTCAAAGCTGCATACAAAATTTCACCAAAACTTATCAGTAAAAATGGTTATATCCCATTTTTGGAGTTCCATGTCAAGTGAAAATTTACATATGTAGAGCTGTAAGACAAACTGGCCTGCAGTATAGAGTTTTATTTCAGTACAGGCACTCCCCGAGTTACAAAATGACTATGTTCTGACACCCGTTGTGTAACTTGAAATTTGCGTAAGTTGAAAATTACTCAAGGTTGCTATCTGTTTAGAGTATAATTTACTGCATCAGTACAGTACTGGCAGTCCTCGCACTTACGACAAAATTGGTTCCTAAAAGTCATATCATGTCAAAGCACGTTTTCCCATAAGAGCAATGTTAAAAATTTGGATTACGTTCCTGTCCAAACGGGCAGATAATACACTAATGACACGTAATATTGTACTCAGGCAAAGATAAACACAAATATAACTTATTAAAGACTAGATATCTTTTTACTATAATCGGGATACAATAATGACTTGTAAAAACATCATCGGAAAGTAGAAAGTAGAATAGCGTATGTACAGTAAAACCTCTTTATAAAGGAATTGAAGGGACCCAATTTTTGGCCCTTTGTTGTAGGGAAGTTCTTTGTAAGGAGGTTTTTTCAGATTCATCATATATGCATATTAGCGTATTATTGTTGGTTATAATTTATTTATTTCAACACTAACATTTTAGTCAAAGAATGTTTCCAAAAAATTCACTTTATGATAAAAAACAATATATTATTTTTTCATTCCTGTAATATTGATTAATTTTCATAGTAAAAACAATCTATATGATGTGGCAATTTACGATGTAGGGCATCTGTGGGCTACTGAGCAGTGGCGTGTGGTCCATATAAGCGAGTAATGTGCCGCATGCCCGCATGATAAACAAAGAAAAATATTTATAATTATTCAGAATTCATAATTATTTGTAAATAATATTTGTATCAATAAGTATAGAACTCAACCAAAAAGAAACATTTGGGATGTGTTTCATCGCCATTGGTGAAATGCGAGAAGAGAGAGAGAATAGGAAGACGACGAGAGGGGAGGCAAGCTTCTTATCGTAACGCATTCATTGCGAGCATGCACTCATGGGAACAGCAGGGCAGGCAGCAAGAAGGGAAGAAAAGCAACCTGGCAAAATAGTCACCGTATGCGGCGATACGGTACGCTTCTCTATAAGGCAGGCGGAAACTTGCAGCCCATTGGTTCTCTCTTGCCCTGTTTCTTGGTGGAAAGAGGAGAGGAGGGGAAGGAGACAAGTTGGAAAGAGAAAAGGCAGGGAGGGAGACAAGAGCGGAAGTGTGCCCAAAATATGCTGATTTTCTGCAGCATTTTGATAGTATGTAAACACCGTGTAAGAATTTTGATGACTAACTATGATTTTAAAATTTTCCTTTTTTGAAAATCTCAAAACATGAAAGAAATGTTTGGGTAATAGAGGGCGAAGTGAATATTTAAGAATATCAGAAGGGGAGCATGAGACAAAAAAGGTTAAGAACCACTGGTTTAGACAAATTATTATGTGTTACTAGCATAATTGCCCGTCAAATATAAAATAAAATAAGAATTAATAACATCAATTTTGTGCACTAAAACATAAAAACTGAATATAAAATCCATATAACTGAATGTTCCAGAAAGTAATAATAGTCATGGGCATATACATAGCAGTTGTTTGGCAAAGATATATGTTAATGAAGATTTGTTCGTAAAACATGTTATAGTATATAATTCTACACGAATTTTGTTACGTCAATATAAATGACCTAATCCACAATATTCATTACTCAGATTGTAATGAACATTCATGTGCTTGTTTTCTTGCATCTATAAATCTGTTGCTTGTTAATCGATTTACTGTTGCTTCTGGTGACTAAATAGCTCTATACTTCGATTTCCGTTTGTTCTGATCGTTCAATCTTTTCTGTCTATCCTGTTCCGTTTCTCTTCTCCTAGCTTCAGCAATATTTCCATTTGGCGAGATCTCCAGCGAATTTGTGCTCCTCTATTAAGTCTTCTTTTCCTTTCATCTTGAGTTTCATTATTTTTCATAATTATGAACTGTATTAATTAAAGGATAACGATAAATAAGATGTTATGTATGGCTATTGTTGTTCAGATTTAGTTTTATATAATAGAATATATCTGATTATTCATGCTCAGCATTTAAAATATGTTAAGCCCATAGTATTGGCAGCACTGATGGAAGTATGCTTTTGGCATTGTAGATTTCTCGAGAAATTGTTAATTTTTATAGGTATTTCCTTTTGACTCCAGGTGATAGTTTCTTTTTTCCATAAGATAACGTAATAAATCAACTTTTTTGACTGCAAACAGTATTTTGTTAACATTTGAAAATATCTGAAAAATAAGATTTTGACACGATTTTATCACAATTTTTAAACATTTCTTACGCATTAGGATTGAGCCAACAATAGACTTTAAAAATTGCAGTTGTCAAGGCGATGAATAGAATAAATGCATAAAAATCATGAAAAAATAGTTGTTAAACGTAATTTTTGGACTATTTTGAATAAGAAAAAAGGCTTGATCATATCGTTTCAGCTCTGCCCATGTTATTCAAATGGAGAAAATATATGCTCTTAGAGTCAAACCCAAGACTATTATGTACATGGTGAGCAGTTTCAAATTGATAAGTTGAAAATCCTAGTGATTCCTGAAAGTTTGATCGAAAAAAATTGAAAAGCTTTTCAGTTATGGTTGGTTTTCCTTATTCTCTATCTAACCACGATGGACAGACCAACAGAATTAGGATATTATGTATATAATGTTATTTAAAGAAGCCCACTTCTTCCCACCAGAAATGTGTCATCTCAGCTCCGAATAGGGTTGCCACATCTGTGGGTTTCACTCAAAGTCTTCGGGTTAGCAGCCAAATCTTCGGGCTTCGGGTTGGACTCTGTAATTCTTCGGGTTGAAATGAATTTGACACAACTTTGTTTTAACGCCTCCCACCTTTTATTCCTGTCTCTGGCGTCTCTTGAAAGGACCAAAATTTGACTACAATGTATACTTAACCAAATCATTCTAAATTGTTTTCAACAATATCAAATTCAACTAAAGATTTCTGCTTTTTTGATGAGTCTTTTACTTGTAAACACGATGTCTCTGTGTAAAATCCATCTGGTCACTGGGATACCTAATATTTTTGCAGGAAAATGTTCGAGGCAGCAAACATTAAGTAATACAACTCGGCCACCAATATATCAATATGTAATATAGGTTAGTTTTACGTGTGTAAGTGGTTGGAGTAACCAGCTGAGAGCAAAAGAAATACACTATGAAGCTTAAAAGCAGTACAAGCAACCAATGAACACAGGTTGATGCGTATAAGCGGTTGCCGCAGTTAAGGGGTAAAGCATTTGTCAAACAGCTTATCCTAAATAAAATATCACCACACGCCACTGCTACTGAGCTATATCATTATTATTGATTAAAACTTGGATTACTTTAAGCTAAATTCACTTTTTCAGTATTAAAAATATTTAAATGGCAAATTTTGCAAATTTTTAACACAATGTACATTAGAGACGATAGTATATTAATAAATAGCCAAATAAAAGTAAATTATAGTACAAAACATATTAATGAAAAAATATTTTTAAGTGCTTTATTTAAATAAAAGTTACATATTCAGTAGATCTTCAACATTTACCACAAAGAGCTACTAATGAGAAATTATTTATAGAAAATTTATTTATAAAAAAGAATTTATATTTTATTACGTGTTTTTAATAAATTTTCATACTTAATTATACATACAGGCAGACCTCGTCTTTTGCGAGGGTTACGTTCCTGAAAACACCACGAAAGACTAAATCGCGAAAGGGAAGTAAGTAAAGTGATGAGAAATACAGGGTTTGGGTCCCATCCCAGCAAAAACAGATCATTTATCCTCTTTATTGGTGACCACAGAAAAATAGAGAAAGAGACGGAAAAATGAACTTCAATGAAAGATAGACTTAAACATGATAAAAGAACACAAAAAAAGTATCAGAAAATAAAATCTTAGTTAAGTTCCGTAGTAGAATCGAGAAAAATCAACGGTGGTTGTCTAACTTGCTGGAGCTAATTTCCAAATATGGCAGACCTCATCTTTTTCGGGGTGTTACATTCCTACAAAACTCTGTGAAACTCCACCAATAACAAATAATGCATAAAACACAAAGCTTAAGCATTTGAACTATGTCAAATCTGAGCAGATACCCCAATGATCCTGAATAGGAAGGATCAAGAGTTGAAGATTGAGTTTTTCTCCTTGGGACTTCCCTGTTGTCAAAAAGAAAGCAAGCTCCTGAATGGTGATACCAGCTTATATTTTGCAAGTTTTCATGTCTAAAGGGGCACAAAAGTGTGTGAAGATTACATCCTAAAAATATTTAAAAGTATATATAAGTCACATGTATCTAATTTTTTAAATTACGCATATATATTACATTAATGCACTTATGTAAATATTTTTAAATATTAGAATAATGCAACAATATTTTTTCAGGCCTGACTATGAGAGAAAACGTGAGGAAAAGGCAATTCATTCCACATATAAAAAAATTCGTGTATCCTTTTCATGATTTTTTTTCGTGAAAGAGCGAAACATGAGACCACGAAAGACAAAACTGGTTGCAAATGTGGAACCATGAAAGATCAAAATACGCAAAAGATAAAACCGCAAAAGACGAGGTCTACCTGTCTACCTTATCACTCGAAATTACAACACATAATACGCTTCGAATCATTCAGGTGAGGTCGAAATAACAGTGTTAACACCTGCATAGATGGCACTGATTTCTGCTTTACAGCAGCGCGTACAATATTCTTTTTTTATTTTGCTATATGGAGGTTTGTTTTTAGTGGAATAGGTGAGAATTTTATTTCGTAATTGGAGGTTTCATAATTATCGGAGGTTCGAAATACGGAGGTTTTCTATATAGTTTTATTAGTGAATGTTTTGGGACCGGCGATAATTTTCGTTATATGGAGTTCTTCATTCTAAGGGAGTTCATAAGGTAGAGGTTTTACTGTACTTATAAAAATTGGATGCTACAATGCTGCCACTTTAGGTGATTGTCACCACTGTGCAGCGATTTTCCCCACACCTCCGCACCTAACGAAGCACTTGTCGAATAAACGCGACGAAAAACGCAGAAAATCGCCGCCTTTCGTTATCGGTGTCTTTCGTAATCGGTGAAGAGAACGCCAAACGTCTCCGCCGAATGACCCCGCCGAATGGCTGCTCCCACACCAACGCGCTTTATATAGGGCGAATATTACCCCTATTTCCCATTCCCTCCTTTTCGCATGGTTATATCACATAATCAGGAAATTAACCAATACGAAGTCGAGGAGTCGCCCATTTAAGCTACCCGCCGAACCCCCCCTGAGCGGCGACATCAGGCGAGAGTGGCCGTCGAGAGAACGAGGGCAGAAGCACCCGGAGAGATCGAGAGCCGAGGGTCGCCGCGGTGAGCGAGAGTTAGAGAGAGAGGAGTGACGGAGACCAAAGCGAAAAGAGTTGTTCCTCGCAAGGGAGGAGTGTGCTAAAGCTTCCTGTCGGACAGACTGTAACGATAAGTTGAAATTTTCTGAAGTGGTTAAGCTGCGAGATTTACGTCTCAAGAGCATTTGTGTTGTTAATACTTTATTTTGTGTACAATATAGCATTTAGTTAGAGCCGTATGTGGCTATGTTTATTGGTTGCCACATAAATGGAGGCACCGGAGAGATATATTCTGTAAATCTAACTATAAGGTTGCTATATGTTCGGTTTATTTTGGATCAACAATTTGTGGGATAGTTCTAGTTTGTTTAACAGTATTTCTGGTTTTTCGGGGGATATCCAAGGCCCGACTGATGTTGGCAGGCATCTCACTTGTTTCAGAGCACTTAATTACGTCACCGTCATTTCCATTGTTATGGTTCTACGTTTCTTAGAACCAGAAACATCACCAGCACTTGAATTTCTCTTATTAAACATTTTTAAGGACAAATCAAGTTTTAAAAAATAACGCAACAATATGCAGTTTTCCACAGCTACACTAGCGTCATAACAGGCTAAATACACAGTTTTCCACAACTACACTAGTGTCATAAATCGAGGGCCGCCACTCTAAAAAATAACCTTTCGTATTTGGTTTTCCAAGGATTTAAGTATTAGCTATGGAAATCAAATTTTCCCCATGTGCATAAAAGAAACATTTCACTGATGTGACATCCTTTCCTTCTACCTCTGCAAGTTTTAATCACACATGGAATTACTCGGAATGTCCTCTTTGTCCAACATCTAATACTAACTCGTGTAGAATGGATTAAAGAATACAGTGAAATGATGGGTTTTCATGTGAAGATGCATTAAATTACATTGTAGCATGTTCCGTGTGACATGTCATTTACTTGCCATACACATTGTAGCCTGAATTGACATTAAGGAATCAAACATCGTTTTGGCCTGGCTGGCTGGCCATGCATTGTAACTGTGGAGCAGCACCTTAAGTCCAGAGCAAGTTCTTTAATTAGTAAACGTTGTAAGTCTGGAGCATCATAAGTCAAGGAATGCCTGTACAAGTAATCGGTTATAGAGGCATGTAAACTAGCACATTTACTCTCACTGCGACACTTATCAGCCATGGTTGCAAGGCAACATGTTAATTTGCATCAAAGCAAAACACACTTAAGAGATCAAGCAAATGTACATTAGTGGTAGAACACACTGAGAACACCGCATTACAATCCACGCCTTGCGTTCTTCCTCCTTGCACATATGTAGTTCCCACCCACTTATGCAAACTGCTAACATAAACTTTCTGCACAATGAGAATTTTTTAAAAGTGATTTACGTAAGTGTGGGTTTATGTAAGTCGAGGCTTACATAACCCGGGGAGTGCCTGTATTCTCAACATAAAAGTAATTTTTTCATCCACTAACAAAACAGAAAAATAAATTTAAAATGTTTCCAAACTAAAAATAATTAAAATCTGTATTAATGTAATATAGAGAAGGAAAAATGGCAAAGCTAATAGGAGTTAACCTATAGGTATGGAATATAAAATAACTCATTTAGCTGACTGAGATTGTAGTCATAACACATTTAACAATATAATGTTTATATGATCTATAATTCCCAATACTTTTGATCACCTTATTTTCCTTTAAAATTATAAAAATTTGACCCAAAATTTGACTTACCCTAAATACCGAACCTGATGAAGGACTAATGCCATTTCAAATATTCGAGGTTGCTTCAGTTCATTTGGCTTTATACACCGAATATAATGAGGACTTTTAGATTTAAGGTTGTTTATAAGCGCCCCCATTGAGACTTTAAATTGTGTGCCAGCAGTAGCAGGTCTCTTTAAAGTAGTGCGCTTAGGGTTTCCTATGAGATACAAAAAATTATTGAATTATACAGCTCTAATGTTTTTAAGGTATAACATTAAAAGAACAAAAGAAGAATTATAATTAAGAATATAATTTAAATAAGCTTAGAAAAATTTATACTTTTAGACTACAAATGTGATTATGGTAACAGTTATTTTGTATTTAATTTTACAAATGAATTGCATTAGTTGTATTGCATACTGATTTTACCTTCTGGAAACAATACTTTGAGCAAAGGATGTTCACATCGGTACATGGCTAGGGAAATATCTCTGTGAATAATGTCATTGTTTTTGTCCACAAATCCAGATACATTATAAGTTACAGTGCCAGCATAGTGCTTCAACCTACAAAATGTAAACAAAACAGCAGTAATAAAAAGATCATTGAAAACAAGGATTAATATTTTTGTGCAACTCATATTAACATACACTTCAATGATACACCACATTTAGTTAGATGTAAGCCACAATTTTTTTCAAAATTTTACATTTATAAAATGAAAACCTGGCTTACATAAAAGCAAAAAAAAATGGGAAAGTCTAAAGTATGGTATAGTCAGTGATTTTTTCTGCCGGAACGCAATGAAACGCTGTTCCAGAAGTGGTTTTCATGCAAAATATAAAATAAAGAAACTTGTAAGAATAAAAATTTATAAATTTTGAAAATGATTCAAATTCAAAATATTTATTAATAGATCGACATGCATTTCACATATGAAATGCAAACCACCATTTATGAAATTATGTTTATAAAATCTAACTTTTTGTTGGAAAAAACTATGCGTTCCGGAAGCTTATTTTTTTATAGAAAAAAGCACTGGGTCTAGTCATTAAATTTCACCATGAATTTGCTAAGTGGCTCTTATGGTTCAATATGCAGTATTTGACATTACAAAATATTACATAATCATTACAATGAGAAAGGCAAAGAAATATTGTTATTAATATTGATGACAGAGGTATAAATACCGTATCTGCCCGAATGGAAGCTGACCCCGGATTTAAGCCGACCCCCCAAAAATTTCCACAATTTTTTTGGCAAAAACGTAAATTTCATAGATTTTATGCTGAAGTGTACCGGGCATTCATGCACATCTTCGAATACATTATTCGAGATCGAAGAAATGCGGGGGAAATGGTTTAGTTGTTGACATTTTGAAATATTACTTCAATTAATAATTTTGTGTTGCTGAATAATGTTCCACATTCAGTGGCAATAATTTTATTCATCTTCATTTTCACAAAAGGTCAAATATAGTAACAGCGATCTTGCCAAAATATTTTTTCATCCAAGTCTATTTCCAACAGTTGAGCGTTCAAATCCTTCAATGCATTTTGCGTTATCATCTATTTACGCAAGCAATCTCGCCAATATATATATATATATATATATAATATATTTAAGCCGAGGGGTGATTTTTTCATGATAAATTTTGACAAAAAACATCGGCTTGTATTCGGGCAGATACGGTATATTAATTTTTGCTGGTAATAGGAGCTAGTATCACCAGGGGCCTGTGAGAAAAATACCATAATCTATCGTATGTCAAGACACAATTTGGTCTCATTTTATGATAATTCTAAAGGTGGTATTGCTTTCAATTTATAAGTCATTTTAATATCTCCCCATAGTTTCTCTATTTAAAAAAATAATGTATAGGGAAAGGGATGATGGTCTGTGTATTCTGTATCATAACTCTGAATGCACACAATGCATAAAGTCATAAATTTAAGACATTAATAATATTACACGATGCTCTCTATTAACTCTACAGCTGTGCATACTGCATTTTCAACCTGCTGTACATTTGGGTAAAATATCCTGTATTCTGTTAATTTCGCACATAAGTCTCTTTCGGCTGTGTTGTCTTTGTAGCCCACAGTATATGTTTTGGATGAGTACAAGATAATTCACCAAAATAATTAATTATCGTAAATAAGAATTATATTTATAAGTATTTAGACAGTGGCTTTTACTAGAAATTTTTAGTTTGTCAGAATGTGTCAGGCATAATTGCTTCTTTTATTTGAATTATGTAGTAGAGTAATAACCTGATTTACGTCAAGGATGCATTCCTGAAAATCACGACGTAAATCAAATGAACAAAAATTGAAACTGATTTCCCCATAAGAATCAATGTTATAAGGGGGTGACGCATGCAAGACATCGGAATTTTTACCTTGAATATTACTTACTGTATTTATTCGTGTACCCTACGCACCATTTTTCCCGAAACGCCTGTGAAAAAAAGGGGGTTCGCGTCTTACAAGTGGATTTCTGATCAGGTTATGTAAATTGTATCAATAGTAAATTCTCTGCAATGTGCTTGCATCTATGTTGATATTTGCGAAAGACATCAAATTATACAAAGTATAACCGTATTTTTGTGACCAAACAAACGTTCACAGGCATAAACTCGCAAAAGTAGGCAGAAAGAATATGCCAACTATCTGATAACTATAGTTCAATGACTACTGAGGATTTGCCGGCTGGAGAATAAGTAGGTGCAAGTTTGGTCCTTTTCCCTCATCCATTTCAAGGTATTCAGAATGGTGAAATTTTGTTGAGAATGAAAGATTTCATTATCCAAAAGGAAGACAGAAATCTCCATCTCAAGTGTTTGGACTTGTTTGTTCCTAACTTTCCAATATTTACTCATAAGATGATACGCGAAAAAACTCCCCATCCACATAGGGAAGTTCCCATACATAGATGAACAAATATTTCGGGAAGCTCTGCATCAGTGCGTAATATTACGTCAAAAACAGTGAAGTGGGGATGAAGTTGCATAATATTACAACAAAAAAAGTTGAGGTTAACAAAAGAGGACTACTGATGAGGAGATTTCTGCTAGTATCAACATAAAGAGATCATCCAATAAATTGCATCACGTAGGAGGGAGCGGTGAATCCGAACCAAATTCTAAAATTCCGTCTTTACTCTATCTTTTCTAATTTACGAGTGAAAATAATTGTTTATTGTCTTAAAACTTTAAAAATGTATATTAATTAATTATTGTAATTCATTAAAAGGTTCAAGAAGATGGAAACGGAAAAATCTGATGATTTTCCGACTTTTTCCAATTTTCCAAAAAATCTTAGATACCGATGTAACTTCGAAGCAAACCAATGTAAATTGGTACACAGGTACTAAATGATCGATGACATAACTTTGAATCAATGTAAATAGGGGCAATGTAAATCAGGGTATTACTGTACACTATATGTACAGTAATTTCAAAAAGTCTAGCGACACAGCTCGGTCACACCACATATAGGCCGGAGTTGAAAGTTCCGAGTATGTTGGTACCCATTGCTTGAGGAAAAGCAGGAGAGGGGAATGATAGGGAGCGGCGGAAGAGTGAAGAGATGAGTTTCGAAGCCTGGGTAGGCTTGCAGGGAGAAACGAATGGAATGAGAGCCGGTGAGAGAAACTCCATTCAACAGTACGAGAGCATCCAATCCAACTCTGAAAAAAGGACTCTCTCTCAGTGGTTGCCTTCATATGCCAAGGATAAAAAGAAAACCTCTGAGAGAAGGAGGCGTGTAAATGGTTCGAAGTCCTCAGTGATGTCTTACAATGAGATAGGGAAACATAAATGAATATGCCGCCTCTAGAAAGCACTTGCGGAAATGATGCAATATTTTCACCTTTGTGGGCATTGTTAATGCAAAATTCTAGGCTGCACTTCACTTCAGAAAGCATAAAAATCATCAATGGATCAAGGGCGAAAATTATATAATCTAATAAATAAAAGAGGATGTCAGTCTGTCTGTTTGTGGCAACCATAACTCATCAGAGAATAAAGTTAGGAGCTTGAAATTGGGATAGCAGCTTCAGGTTGATCATGGGAGTTGCACTGCCGAATATAATTCAAATCGGCCGACGGGGTCGTGACCACGGAGGTCATGGATCGGTCGGTCAAAATTTCAGTTTCTTGAGGATATCTCAGCATCTATTGGACCGATTTTGATGAATCCTACACCAATGTCAATGTTTTGATGATATACATTTTCTAGCTGAAAATGGACAAAATCAGTCCACTGGGTCGAAAGGTCTTAATGTAATGGCCGATTCAAATTTTGGTTTTTTGAGTAATCTCAGCAACGAATTGAAATAGGTTTAAAAATATAAATTTTTCATCAGTTATTTCTGTGAAAACATAATTTTTGCATTTATGGCATTATTGAAGTATAGAAATTTACTAACATTCAATATCTTACGTATAAATTATTGTTGAATTGTTGTTTATTTCATTGAAATATTTGTTGTTTTTAATTGAATTATCTTCTTATCTAACATATAAAGGAGAATCTTTGTAAGTTTGTTCGCTTTGAATGCTTTTAATACGAGATAGGGAGGGAGAGAGATGAATGGTAACAGAGGGGGGAGATGGAGAGAGGGAATTAGAGAGAAGGGGTGGAGAGAGGGAGGGGGCGGAAGGGAGAGGGAGAGATGGGAGGGAGAGAGAGGGAGAGAGGGGAGGGAGGAGTACAAGGGAAGGAGAGGGTGGAAGGGAGGGGGAGGGAGTTTATACGTTTTTTTCCCAAGATTTTCTTCCTTCATTCATCTAAATAGGAAAATGAAGAGCGGTTTTCTTAATTTTTGCTTTATTCGACGGGTATAACTGTGTACTATCTTATTCTTGCGATGCTTACATGTTACATGGTCGAAGTTTTAGATTCACTAAATCCGTTGAAATTCAACGGGCACTCCTGCTAGTAATCCATAAATTATGATAACACGAACTGCTAAGGTAACGAGGAGTTTCTGGGAATCGCCTTACCGGTTTGTTAAAAATGTTCCTTAAAATTGAGCATAACACAGTAATGAAGGTGTTTCTGCGAGCGTCGAGAATTGACTCTCTATGATTAACTAAATTTAAAAATATGATCTGCCATAAATGGTGATACGAATAAAGCTCATCTTTGAAAGCAAATCACATCATCGGAGCTGATGTGAGTCACAGTTGCCATTCAGCCAAACTCTTCCGAGGATTGAGGGTTCCATTCTTATAGCGATACAAAAGTTTTTCTCCACTTATTGTATCACTCAAGCACCAAGAAACTGTCAGCATGAAAATTGCTTTTTCGGGAGAACATTAGGAAATATTTACATCCTTTATCCAACTAATTTTACCAAAATTCTAATAAATGGCAATTTTTCACATGTAGCACTTTTCTCACAGATAGTGGATACATTTTATATTGACTTTATTTAAATTTTCGAATAAAAATTTTATTCTAGCAGCATTTAATAGGCAATGAAAACAATGAAAGATTATTTAGTGTTTTATTTAAGTATTTAATGAAGTCTCCTCCTGAGTTGATCAATCCTTGCATTCGACAGTTCATGGACCGTACTAAATTTTCACATATGTATTTGTGGCCGTCGTCCGATTGAGCCCCAGAGTTCCATAACATGCTCTTCAAGAGCGGCTGCCGTCCTCAAATTTTCTCCCGTCCACTCATTCACCATTATACCCCATAAGTTCTCCATGGGATTCAGATCCGGCGAGCGAGCTGGCCAGGGCAGAACATCGATATTCCAGTTCTAGTAAAAAAATTGTCGAGTTACACTGGCCGTATCTAACGGTGAATTATCTTGTATTACTACCATGTCTTCACTGTCTGGCAGTATCTGTCAGACATAAGGCAGAAGATGCTCATTCAGGATCTCCACTAAATCAACAGCTCTCATTTATGTTATCGTAATTTATGAAGTATTACATAATTTTTGCCCTTGACACATTGATGATTTTTTACGCTTTCCAAAGTGAAGTGCAGCCTAGAATTTCACATTAATAATGCTCACAAAGGTGAAAATATTGCATCCTTTCTGCAAGTGCTTTCTAGATGCGGCATATTCATTTATGTTTCCCTATCTCATTGTAAGACATCACTGAGGACTTCGAACCATTTACACACCTCTTTCTCTCAGAGGTTTTCTTGTTACCCTTGGCATACGAAGGCAACCACTGAGAGAGAGTCCTTTTTTCAGAGTTGGATTGGATGCTCTCGTACTGTTGAATGGAGTTTCTCTCACCGGCTCTCATTCCGTTCGTTTCTCCCTGCAAGCCTACCCAGGCTTCGAAACTCATCTCTTCACTCTTCCGTGGCTCCCTATCATTCCCCTCTCCTGCTTTTCCTCAAGCAATGGGTACCAACATACTCGGAACTTTCAGCTCTGGCCTATGTGTGGCGTGACCGAGCCATATTGCTAGACTTTTTGAAATGACTGTACATATTTTGCCTGGTTTATATACAGGGTTAGGTAAACATGGTATCATAACAAAAATTATAAAATAATGAGACCCTGTGTCAGCAAACATATTACATTTAATTGTTTATAGTGCTAAGAAATCCTCTATAATAGAGGACTAGCATGGACCAACATGGTCTGCAGTGCCAATGTGTATGTAAACTTTATTAAAATGTAATTCTAAATTTATTAGTAAAATGGTTAAGATATCTTTCCATGATTTTAACTTGGTTTTCTTATTTATTAATTACTGTATATACTCGTGTATAACCCGCACCCGTACTTTTTGCCAAAAAATCCTGCCTTTTTCTCATACCCCGTGTATAATGCACACCCTTGATTTTTGTGGGGTATAAGAACAAAATTATATTGTCATGTTAAGTATTAACTAGAGTACTGTAAATAAATGTGTTACGGCATTAAATTATCGGCAGTTAACAATTTTAAAATGTATTTCTGAAGAAAATAATTACTTTGCTAAATTCCACAATTTTTTATTATGGAATTTAACAAAGTTATTATTTTCTTCGGAAATATAAGTACAGGAGATGCTCGATGTACAGCAATCCGATATACGCATTTTCATTTTAACGCCATTTATAATGAACATACAAATAACATCCTATTTGTGCCACAGTGCTCGTTAATACGCCTTTTCTACCTTAGAATGTTACATTGTGAAGTTCCATGGTAAATTTTCAGATATGGTTGTCCCAAGTATACTGCACAGCCAGAATATTGCAAACTTTATTTATATGTTGCATAAATGTGAAAATTTTTAATATTTGCATGTATTTTTAAAAAATAATGCCTAGATTTACTTTTTTGTTTAATTCAGCATGTTTCCTTTATCTTTACTGCGTATTTGATAAACTAAGTTTATATGATCAGTGGCGGCTCCTATGTCTTTTAACTGGTGGGGACAGCCAAAAAATTTTGTTGTAATTTTGTGTATGCGCACGAGCATAATTTTGGAACCTCCAGATTACTATTTCGAATTTTTTCACCGAATAGTGCAACCTAAAGAAAAGTTTTAAGAGGTTGCTTGCATGAGAAATTTATGACGCATTATTTCCAATAAACATATACAAGGAATAATATTAAATACAGGAGTAAATTAACTACTGACATGTACAACCTGCACCCCACTATATGACCTGAAAATTTAGTCTTCAAACTGCACATTATACACAAGTATATAGAATCTGCCACTGTACATGAACAAATACTGCTGGAAAATTACTTTCGATTTATGCCAATTTTAATTTATGCCATAATCCTCACAACGTATCTATGGCATAAATCGAGCGTCGCCTGTATCAATTACCACAAAGTTCAGCCAATTTCCTTGGATTTTCTTAATTTTAAAATGCTTGAACTTGTTCATAAGTAATACATTCAATAAGTTCCACATTACATCTTAGAGAGACATTATCAATAATGAAAGAGATTGAGTTAAGATAACAGCAACTTCATACAGTAAGTTGGCCAAACTAATGCCATGTAGAAAACTGCAGTGCCACTGTTGCCAATCCTTTTAAATCAGACAAAAAGGGATCTATAAAATAGATAGAGTTTTGATTTATAGTGGATGTCGGTTCTCTCTTTTTTATTTCATTCTAAAACTGTTTAATAGAAGGAATAACATGAAAATGTAACAAACAAATCTGGAAAGAGGAAATGTGACAGGTACGATCAAGTTCATACACATCATTCTACATTCTATGGGTTTAAAATTACTTATGTTGTTAACTGTACATACTAGAATCATTAACTAAATAAAATTATTTCAATTTGCTTATTCTGTTTCTTTCATTTTCGATGTGTTTTGCGGGAAGTCTATCTGGCGATTTTGCAAAAATTACAGCAATCAGCTGATGTGTTAGTGAAATGCGGAATATTTAGAGAAGATGGAATTATAACTGTATAGAAGTAATTAGGTGTTCCATAAATATAATTAATATATATATAACCTGGATTATCAATCATTATTGTGGTTTTCCCCTTAATTCACCCAAAAAGTGAGAATCTGGTGCGAGGTAGGTTCACTTTAATTTCCAATTTTAAGTGCACAAAAGTGTTACCCGTGTATAACGCGCACCCAACTATATCATATGAAAATTTAGTCTTCAAACTGCACATTATATATGAGTATATAAGGTAATCTAGTCAAATTAAGACTAGATAAATGTACCAATCACACATATATGATAATTCTAATGATGTCATTAATTAAAAAATTAAATACGTCTCACCTGAAGCAATTATAAGGTAAATTTCCTCGATTTTCACTTTTGACAAAATTTCTGTGATGTTGTAGTGCAGCTTCAAAGTGAGTATGGCCTGCGTAAGCATGTGCAATGCGTGCAAGAAAGGCTTCATCTAGTGATGGGAACACAACCTGCGTACCAGTTTCCAAGCATTCAGCACCCCTGAGGCATTCTTCATCCAAGATAGATAGGATACCATGATTGTTCTGTAAAAAAAGGTAACATAAAATTTAGTCATAAGATACTTTTAAATGTACGTAAATTTTTATCAGCAATCTGAGAAATTTATCAACAGAAATTCACAATCCTTTCTCAAGATGCACTCAGAGTAGATCTTAAGCATAAACTAGTTAGGAACCTATCTTGTGTCAGAAATTCAAAAAGGCTGTAAATTTATTAATCTTAATTACACTACATAAAGTTCTAGACAATTTCTATTTATTTCTCAGTTAAGTTACTGAAATGAAAATGATGCAATTAACTCTCAGGAATGAATGTTATTTTATATGCATTCTTAAATTAACAAGAATCATCTCAGCTTATTACAACTGGCACAGATAGAAAACCTTTTATTGATCTGTGAACTCTGATTACTGTTGTACATAGATTAGTTTATCACAAACCATGGTCCTGAGTATCTGTGGTTGAAAAATTGTACACTGTTTTACTAACCACAGTTTCCAGTCTTGAATATCTGCAGTTCTTCACATGACTATGGCTAATTGGTTAATTTTACTAATGTTGAAATTTATGTTAACAAAAAAGCTGTGTACTAACTATTCTTTACAAGAAGTAGAGTCAATGTAAAGAGGATATTTGCAGCTTCTGATACAACCATGTGTTAGTTGGGTGGTAGAGGTTAGAGGAATTTCATGGAAATGTTGGTTTTACCAGCATCCTTTGAATTTGGGGATGGGTTTCCTCTATATAGTTTAGGCTGGGAGAAGGTTTGTGATCCCTTTCTCAGAAATCATTGTTATAATTTTTATATAATAAATGTTTTTTTCAAGTATGGCATAGTTATTTTTCACATTATAGTATACACTATAGGACTTTAGTTAGGGTTTAGTACAGTTCAGCACAACCAATTCGGAATAACTGGTTTGGTGACAGACTATTTGGCAATGAGACTATTCGGCACTGGACAGTTCGGTGCCAGCCGTGTTCTGCAAGGCACAATTCCAGTATATTTTGGAGGGAATGGCGTCATGACAATATTAATATTGCAACTATTAAGTTACTGAATCTATTATGTAGAAATAAAAATGACTATATTTAAAGGAAAATAGAATTAAATTCTTTAAAAATATAATCATTTTTATTTAAACAGTATTGGTTCGATGAAATCAAGTCAGGTAATTTAACTTAACAGTAACATTTGTATTAAATTAACATTAATACAATTAATTAATTGTGCAAATCATTATGCATATCATCCGGTGATTTTTTTATCGTATAATTTTTATCGTGTACTTTTTCTCACAAAAGTTAATTTAAATCTATTTTCCTTTAAATATAGTCATTTTTATTTCTATGTAATAGATTTGGTAACTTAATAGTTGCAATATTAATATTATCATGACACATTTCTCTCCAAAATATATTGGAATTGAGCCGTGCGAAACACAGCTGGTGCCGAACTGTCTGATGCTAAATAATCCCATCGCCGAATAGTCCCGTTGCCAAACCGGTCATGCCGAACTGTCCCTTTCCGACTTTAGTTATGCGTCTCTGAAATTACTCTCCCTAACCACCAATTTCCCATAAGTCCTACTCAAACATGGTTTTATCAACCATGGGTTAAGTCAGGAATATAACCCACCCCTTCCCTCCTGGTTGATGAGGTACTACAACATTTACTTATCCTCATGGACATGCATTATTAATTTAAACAAATAGTAAAAATTATATGCAATGCCACAAATTCTCCTTATAATTCCTATTCAAAAGTATAACTAATGAAGATAAATTTTGGTAAATATTCACACACATATACACCGTATATTCCGGCATATAAGTCTACCTTTGAAGCCGAAATTTTTTTTCCTACACTGAACATAAAATGTGAACCTTAAATTACGAATGAATAATATCGATATTTACGAAGACCGTTGATATTTCGCTATTTTGAATCAGCTGTTCCAGTGTTTACATTTTATGACATTTATTTTAAAGATTTATAATAATTAATTTTAATACTGTATTTACTCATGTAATATGCATGCCTATTTTTCGACCAGATCAAGGAGAAAAAAATAAATTCCTACTTTAATAAGTTGACGTCTATGGCAGCGGAAAATTAGGAAAAATTCAAAAAAATGTGGGGATTCCCTCAAGGTGTGTTCTCTCCATGGTTCCCTCTAAGCTGCGCAACTGTTTTTGAAGTGCCGCGAACTAAATTTTTCTAGCGCGCACGATTGTGTGTATCTTAGAATATATCGGAACAGGGCAGCGTTAACCCCGGTGCACATATGTGCACTAGCATCATGTAGGCACGCATAGTGATATTCATTCCACCCATGGATGAAAAAAATTAGAGGGAACTATGGTTCTCTCCCAGGTTAAAGGAGCGTCAGCAGCTCACGATGAATTCGGCGAATACAGTTACAGATGCCAACTTATTCTGGCAAAAAGTGTAGTGTAGGTAGAAACTGATAGTAAATTTTTAATGACAAAACTGCTTTTTTAGATTAACAATAATAAGCTTAAGACTCAATTAAAAGTTACAGCTTTAATATTATAAAAAATAATACATCATCTCAATGTTGAAGATGCACAAACAACAGTATAAACCACGCATTTAAACCCTAAATGTTTCTTAGTCATGTAGATATGCTTAAACTTCGTAGAATTATTTGTCTTTTGCGAATATAAACATAGATGCAAGTGTGTCGCAGTAAATTTACTATCGAAACTCGCAATTTTTAAAACTTGGTCAGAAATCTTTATGTATGACATGCTGTCACTTTTTTACTGACATTTTGGGAAAAAAGGTGCACAGGGTACACATTTGCAATATTTTATTGAATTTTCACCGTAAAGATTGATTGCTATCACTAGGTATAGTTCATTTCGATAGTATCATTAGCAGCTGATATAAATCAAATTATAGGAAACTTTATTTAGTGGGTCAAGTTCTCCAAGAATAACAGTTTCTTATTGGTTGAAATTAAAACATCTGTCACATGGAATGCTCAAGAAGAATAGCAAGGACTATAAACAATATTTATATATATTTTTATTATTACATTTATTTGTTTTGTTAAAACTTGGATTGTACATGAATTTGATTTTGTCAGAAAACGGTTTCATGAGAAGTGTTTTAAAGTGAAAAAGTTGGGGTCGACTTATATGGCGAACATATGCCTAATCATGTGTTTTCACCTAAAAAAGCAGTGGTTGACTTATACACAGGAATATATGCTGTGTGTGTGTATACAGTGCTCGAAACGGAAAATGTTACGAAACTGAACGCTTGTATTCATAGTGAAATGGAAATGTTTGCAAAATGGAATGCTTGTTATAAGGGATGGTATTTCTAAATGTATGACGAACTGGAGCGGCATTCTGGTGCATTCATTTCATCTCATTGTGTCTCTCTTGTGCTGATGAAGGGATCATCCCGAAAGCTCCAATGTCTACAAATGTGTCTCTCCAACACCCCAGCAGCTCTCCTTCCGGTAAGTGCTCACTGGGTTTCCTTCAATACCTAGTTGCCCTAAATATCCTTATTTACCTTTCCTCTTCCACAAGTGTGTGTGTATATATATATATATATATATATATATATATATCAGAGCATCGAACCGGAACCGAACCGAAAACTGAAGCCGGAAAAAACCGTTATTTTTCCTGGAGTGAAACTGAACCCGAACCAAAACAAAATGTTTTCCTGAGCCCGAGTTGAAACCGAAAACCATTATTTATTTCGTTCCATATATTTTGGTTCGCATAAAAAGTGGGAGCAAAAGAAGGATTTTTCCTTTTGCTTTAGTTTGAGTTTTTCTGAAAGCCTCACGTTTAGAAACCGAATAAGAAAAGGGTTGGGTTTTTCTTGAGAACACATTCTCCTCAGCCTTGGGAAGGATGTGTCTTTGTGATAATATCTGTTGGCTCAATAGTGGGATTTTTCATGTGCATCTCAATACTTAGAGAGAGGGTCTACAATACATCCTGCTGAGATTACCTGTTAAACGAGTCTACTGGAAAGGAACTTGGGCGGTACTTTGAAGACAGCTTCTAATTGTCTTGCTACCCTCCCCCCGAGCATACCCTGTAGTGTGTGTTCCCGGCAAAAATATTTCCCGATTCTTAACTTGGATTTTCCTTAAAGTTGGAGGTTAATGTCCCCATATACTTTCACTCCCTCTCCATATCCACTGAACCCTTGTATTCTGGTAGTCATTCTCTAAAACTTATCCAGGAAGGATCGCTCTGCAGTCGTGGTTTTGAGATATTCTTACTTCGGTTATCCTTTGTTACAGATTAGTAAATTTCTATTTATTTTATAGAGTGCATCTTAAAATGAGCACACATATTTGTACTGGTTGATTAAAACTGAAGAGAAATTAAATATGAATACGAATTTGTTATTTTTAGTGAAATATTTTGCCGACCGCAGAAACCCACATTAGAGACTACGCCTGAAGAAAGTTCACGACAGGCCGAATAAGTAATATGACCATATGTACCGGTTTGGCCGGGACAGTACCGGTTTTGGAGCACTTGTCCCGGTGTCCCGAAAGACTAAACCAAAATACTTATTTGTACCGGTTTTGGGATTTATGCTCCCGAGGTTTCGATGATACTATCGATCCACACAAGCGAATATAGGGAATAGATTTGATAAAGACTGATGGAACGAAGTAACTATACATAGCGACATTAAAGCACTCTATCTACTATATACATATAATTAGCCGAAGTAGATGATCTGGGAGCTTTGCTGTGCGTGCTTACGGCATATTACTGAGAGAGTGATGGAACTGCACGCGTGGGGAAATAACCAGTAAGAGACAGGGATTCCCAATCGTTTGTTCCCAGCGAATTGTGGTAGTAGGGGTAACGAAAAGAATGAGAATTGATTTTACTACCACAGTGTACTACAATGTAGCTAACTGGCCTGTAACAATCTCGAAGTTTTGACTCCGCCATTCTTCGTTTGCCATTACATTTTTTGTTCTGTTTACTCTGTGGAATTTCCGCATGTTCCACTAGTTTGAAGGAAATGAGATGTGAGGACGTGTATATAATTTGAAGTCGTTCCACGAGGTAAGAAGTTGTTAACAACAATTTAAAATAATTTTTGCCAGTTTCTATTTAACCTATTCTATGTTAAATTACTTTTCTCAGCATCGATCGAATGTTGGCAACCCTAAAGACAATAAGAAGAAAGTAATGCCAGGGGAAATTTTGCAATTGCAACAAATTGTGCATTTTCCAGACTGAAATGAAGACTGGATTCCCCTCTCCACCCCACCACCCAACCATATTCAACAGTAAGGCGTGGATTTATCGGAGAAATAATGTAAAGAAACACTTTGTTTGTTGTGGTCTGCTTTCATGGTGTGTAAACCCCACAGTCTGTTATGGAAAAAACTCAGCCTTGTTAGCTTATTTAGTAAGGTTAGTAATAAAAAAAGAAAAATATTCCTAAATCATCATGAGCCCTCGTAGGAAATTTTTTGAAGATGCTACATCTGAATTATGGTTACACTTGTTACTAATTCAATTGAAATTATTTAATGACACTGTCTTAAAAATTGAAGAGAAGAATATTTCATTAATGGAAATAGCCACTGCCCTGGCTAATTTGAGAAATCAGATGATAGTAAGAAGAGAAGCCAAGTTTGTTGGAATGAAGGTGTCAATGATGGTTGAATCACTCAAAGACGAAGGTGAATTAATGCCTGAGACATTCTATAAGACAGTCGATATTTTCTTCCAGACTGCATTGAATTATTTAGAAGAATGGACTAGAAACTTTAAATTTGTTTCCATCTTTGAATGTACAACCTCTCACTTGATCGGAGGGAGGTGATTCGATGGTAAATTGCCTATACTCCAGGGGCAAACAGAGTTTGTCCCGGTTTAGCTGATTGGAAATCTGGTCACCTTACGAATAAGTGTGTCTTATTTTCTTTTTGTTTGCATGTTTGATTGCAGGGTAATATGTAGATGTACATAGATGTTTTTTATTTGCTGCTGGGTGAAAATCACGTGCTTTTTCTTAGTAATAATTTTTCAAAACGGTACTTATCATTTCAATTTCATGAAATAATGAAGTTTAACATTCTCACACTTCATAAGTGATTAAAAATATTCAGTCATCGTAAATTTGTATCATGTTAATAAACATTTCTCAGCCTTTCTGAATTCTTGGACCCTCAATTTCTGCGGGCTTCTTCCTGATAGATATTTTATAGATTTTTTCATCCATTTAAGTAATCTCTGAATGAAAAAAATTAAGCCGTGCATTTATAGTTTTTACTATAATACGAGCAGTGGACGTGATCTACAAATTGTTAATGAAAATAACGTAATATATTACTCAACTTACTGGCACTATTGAGATAACGCAATCTCTTATTTTACTGCACGATTTGTAAATAAAAATATTAATAATTCATTATTAGGCATTCCAGCTTTAGTGCATATTAGCTTCTATCAGGATGCAATTTTTTTCCATAGCTATTCAGCGGATTTTGATCAAATTTAGTACTAAGGACTAAGCACAGTAAATTAGAAAATGAGATGAATGCTTTGCATAACATAATAAGTTTAGATTACTCTATCGCAGAAAACGTGCTCATTTATAATTTACTTTATACTTTCCTAATATGTTGAAATCATTCACGGTGCATGTATGGTTTGTAAATATTCAATTCAAAAGATAATCTTAAATAAATAAGATACATACTAAATATTCACATTTAAATAATTTATTATCATGTTTTGATTATGTTTTTTAAATATCACTATTTTTATAGTGAAGATCTATTTGATTTAATAAGAAAATTACTTAATTAATAAATCAATTCTTGAAAGTTTCCTAAAAATGTTTTAAAGTCGGATTGAAAAAATCCGCTTCGAACCGGTTCACTGATGCTTGCCGGAGCGAAACCGGAATCAAACCGAAATTTTGTGTTTTGAGTGAACCAGAGCGAAAACCGGAGCAAAGAAAATTACGGTTCGATGCCCTGATATATATATACACACACACAGTAAAAACTGTGAAAGGCAGAGCCTGTATTTGGTGGAAACCTGCTAAAACAGGAAATCCAAAATAAAATCGTACTAGTAGATACCATTTTTCATCTGAATGTCATTCTGTAAGGCAGAATCTGCGATACGTGGACGGAAAGGATTTTTTCTTGGAATTTTTGTATTATTAAGCACATTTGAACCTGTGAAATATGGAAAGTAAAATCGGTATCTTTAAAATATGTCTAGAGGGAATCCCAACTCCTCCAATCCTCCCCCCAAAAGCCTCTCATCAGGCTCTGCTTCATCGATGACATCTTCTTACTGTGGACTGATGGGGTGGAATCTCTTGATTGCTTCCTACATACAATCTCCACCCACCCCACCCTCTCCTTCACCCACCACTTCTCAATGACAGAATCTATGTTCCTCGACGTAAATCTATGTTTTAGAAATGGATGCATCAGCACCTCGGTGCACATCAAAGACACCAATCACCAACAATACCTCCATTACACCAGCTGCCACCCACACCACACCAAAACATCCCTTCCTTATTCCCTCGCCCGCCGAGGATATAGGATATGTTCGGATAGCATTTCGCTATCCGAATATTGCATAAAAATTCAGGAGGCATTCCTCAACCGAGGCTATTCTCCAGAATTAACTCACCACCAAATACACTGTGCCATTTCTCCTTCCTCCCCTCCAGAAAAACACCGAAACCAAACCCACATACTCAAAGCAACACCCTCCTGACTCTCACAACAACCTTCCAGCCAGGGCTACACGAAGCCCTGAAAAATATCCTTGCTGCCACCCACCCCATTCTCACATCCTCACCCATCACTCTTACACTCTTCCCCAAGCCACCCATCATATCATTCCGTCGACTTGTTGTGGCGCAAAGAACTCCCTACAGGTCCAACACCATCCCCTGCAGGGTCTTTCCCATGCGAAAGACCACGGTGCCTCACTTGCCCCATCATAGAGACTTCCTCCACGTTCACCAGCCCAATAACAGACATCACCTACCCAATTACGTCCCACAGAACCTGCACCTCCAGAAATATAATATACCTATTAAACTGCACAAAATGCCTGGCATTTTACGTGGGCCTTACCACCACACCCCTCAACATCTGCATGAATGGTCATCAGGACAGTGTTGCTCATAAGCATCCCCTTCCAGTGGCCGATCATTCGGTAAGCCACTCCCTACCCTTCAATAGATGTTTTACAGTCAAAATAATCCAGGCTCTCCCAAAAGACTCTCCCGCACCACAACTCCGCCAATGGGAGCTGGCCCATATAGAAATCCTCCACTCTCTTTCCTTTCCTGGTCTAAACCTCTGCTGACACCCCGACCTCAAATACCCAAACCTCCTTTCCATGAACCCCATCCCCTTCCCATCCCCTCTACCCCCAGTGAGACACTTAGTTTTAGTTTTAGTCATACTCTTGTGCCGAAGAAGGGTGGATGCCCGAAAGCTCCAAGAAAAAGCCTTCCTCTATCGCCATGGACGTCCACAACACCAAGTAAGTGTCCACTGGCTTTTTTAGGGCAACTAGGTGTTGAAGGAAACCCAGTGAGCACTTACCAGAAGGAGAGCCTCTGGGATGTTGGAGAGACACATTTGTAGAAGTTATTATCTTACACGAGGATTTCTGAACAGGTTATATAAGTTGTGAGTATTGATAGTAAATTTTCTGCAATATTTACTCATGAGACGCTATGCGAAATAACTCCTCATCCATGCAGGGAAGTTCCCGTTCATAGATTAACAAGCAATATGTGAAACTCTGCATCAGTGTGAAATATTATGTTAAAAACAGTGAAGAGGGGAGGAAGTTGCATAATATTTTTTTTTTAAATTGGTACAACATACACTGTACAAACTTTCTCATATATTAATGTCTCATTTAGTTATCGTTTGAGAAATATGAACTATGTACAATCATTATAAACATCACCTTAAATAATTATACAAAATTTGATGAAAATCCAATTGTCATTAAAGTTGTCCAAGAATGAGCTCGCCTTATATTCATTCTTTGAGAAATATGAACTATGTAGTATTATTGAAGACATAAGCTCAAGTAACTGTACGAAATTTGATCAAAATCGGAGCCATTTTTGAGAAAATCAAATTGTTGTTAAAGATGTGTAGAATAAACTTCCCTTTATTATTGAGCAATGTCAACCATAGCTTCTATTCTGTATGATAAAATACCTAAGTATGAGATTTTACTCATTTTTGCTTAACCGTTAAGGTTCTAGAGCTGCGAACAGACAGACCCACAGACAGACGGCATCACGGAAACCACTTTTCCGGACTCAGGTACACCTAAAACGTTTTTTTCCATCAAAATCTCAGGATAGAATTTTCTTTCTCAATATACTTCTTATATGAGAAAGTAAAACAATTAAGGGGTTAACAAAAGAGGACTACCGAGGAGGAGATTTCTGCTAGTATTGGCAAAAAGAGATCACTCCATAAATTGTATCACGTAGGAGGGAGAAGATGCTGAACTTGAGCGGAACTTGTTTCAGGGAACGGAAATCAGTGACTTAATAAATAACTTATTCCAGCTCAAATTAATTTTTTTCCCCTGGCCCAAAAATAAGGGTGCCCAGGGTACACGAGTACATTACTAAATACTGTATATTTAGTCATGTAATAGACCAGAAAACTCAAGTTTTTTGGACTTAATTAATACATTATTGCAGAAACAATCCCATTTCTAACCTTTTCTATTAGTTCACACACAGCAGAACTGCTTACGAAGTCCACATGCTTCCACTCCAAACCTTCTCGGACATACTCTTCCTGTTCTTCTCTCAATGTCCACTCGGACACCACCTGCTGCAACTTCTCATTGCAGAAATTTATAATGAATTGCTCAAAGCTGTTTAGCTCTAGCATTTCAAATCCATAAATATCTAGCAAACTGAGTACTCTTCTTTTCCCATACCAACCAACCTGTAGAATAAATTAAGAAATACAAAATATAATTTACTAAATTTTCTAATGCTTAGCGGTGAAAAATTTTCTCTTTGTTACCTATTATATTCAAGGAATATTAGTCAGATTATCTTGGTAGGAACCTGTAACCATAGTTACTCTCACATCCATATGCTTATAGTCCATACAATAATCTCACTGGATACAAGCAGTTATAGCACCTATATGGTTTCATCGGATTGGTATCATTTTCCTGAATATCACTTTTCCAAATGATCGTTTTCCCGAAAATTATTTTACCGAATATCATTTTTCCGAAAATCATTTTTCCAAAAATCATTTTTCCAAAAATTATTTTCCCAAATGATTATTTTCCCGAATACCACATTCTGGAAAATAATTTTCCCGAACATTTTTTCACCGAAAACTATACTCTGGAATATCAACTTCTTGAAATCATCTTTCAGGAATTGATTTTCCTGAAAACGGATTATCCTAAAGTTATTATGTCAAATAGTGTATTTCCCAAAAGTTTCATTTTCCAAATACATATTTTTCGAACATGGGATCCTTGAGTGAGGAACATGGGGGTAGCAAGGCAATTATGAATTACGACTGTTCTTTTGGTTTGTGCTAGGGGAGCAAACAATTACTATTGTTTGGCCTGAAAAATCCACAAGGTTTGTGATACAGGGAGATTGAAAAGCATCTGAAGATCTCTGAGGGGCAGGGTGGGGAAGGTAATAAGCTGACTAGATGTACACAGGATAAAACTAAAGTTAGTGTTAATGATCTTTCTATATGTTTAGAATAGCATAGTAAAATGCAATAAATTAGCTAATTTAGATAGAAATACTTATGAAACGCAAGCAATATAGGTATCTATCGACTGGAAATAACGTGTAGTTCAAGATTATGTAATGAATTAGCAAATTTAAATAACGAAGTTGGGGGAGGGGGAGCAAGGGGGAGGGTGGGAGTTATCCTTAAAAAACACAGGCAATACTATTATAATATTAATAGTGTAATGCTCATTGAAATATCAACGGAAGAATTATGGATAGATAATTGTTATTTTCATTTAAAATAATTAATATCACACTTTTACATACGAAATATTTTGCCATATACAACATTTCTAGTGAATATTCTGTTGTTGACGGGTTATCTTTAGTTAAACTTAAAATAGTTGCCTCTTTCCCTCCCTCTTCCCCCCTCTCACACCCTCTCTCTCCCTCCCCCCTCTCTTCCCCTCCTCCCCATCTTACACCCTCTCTCTCCCTCCCCCCTCTACTTCCCTCTCTCCCCCTCCCTCTCACTCCTCCCTCTACCTCTCCCCTCTTCCCCCGCTCTCGTATTAAAAGCATTCAAAGCACATTTATACCCATATAGCGTAATTGTCTGTCAACATGACGGGATACCTTTAGTTAACCTTACCTCCCTCCCTCCCTCTGTCTCCCTCCATTACAATCCCTCTCTCTCCCTCCCTATCTCGTGTTAAAAACATTCAAAGCATGCTTACACCCATAAGGATTGATTTAACAATAGGATTTTGAGGTCTAACAATATAATTAGTCACCATGGCAACATTCCGTTAAAATGGCAAGATTTCCATAAAATATGTAAATTGAACGTTTAACATGGGATATTTCGAACTGTGGGCAAAAAAAGATGAACAGAATAAGAAACTATAATTTTTTTCTTCAAAATGGTTCAAATCCGAAGGTCGTAGGTTAATTCCTTCTAATTTTAATTTCCAAATGAATAAAAGCCTGCATGTTGAAAAATCTCGTTTTACATGTTAAGTAATAGGAAATGAAAATGTCTCCACTGGAGTCGAACCAAGGATTTTTTTCGCGATTTAAATTCGTCATCACCTGAAAAAGTGTTAATCAAGCATCCCTGCCAAATTTCGAGTTTCTATCTTCATTACTTCTAGAGTTATTAGCGTTTAAGTTAGCATTATAGATAGAGAATTGCCTTCTATTATAACGATAATAAACATCGTTTCACATAGCAACGGAAACTTTGTTTGTGTTATTGATGAGTTCTGGCGAAGAAATATGAATCATAGCCGATAATGGCAATTTAAACTTGAAAGAAGTTTGTCAGTTATTTGAAGATAAGGTTAGTATACAATATTTATTATTAATTAATATTAATTATAATAATAATATTAATTATATTATTTTTTTGGTTGAGCAAATACCTTCGAAGAAATTTTAAAATGTCCAATTCAAGAGCCGAATATTATCATGATAGGATCAATGCGCAAAGAAGAGAACTTTAACAGGAATTTAGAGAAGGAATTAATGAACACAGAAGAGGTCAAGCTCAACAACGAAGAACAAAAGATGCATTTTTCATAGTGGTGTCATTTGGTGTAAACTTATGATGTCATAGTGGCGTAACTCACTATTTGATCATAGACGATAATAATAAATGATAATATCGTAAATGATAATAATAATAATATTCAATACATCAATTTTAATAATGTGTTAAGTGATTTAATGTAGATAATTTATGTGTCATTGTTTTCTTCTCATGTCCCTTATGATGTCATGTAAAATTAATAAATGTTACCACACATAAATTATCTTCTTTCTACTATATTAATTTGCTAATAACTTGATAAAGAATCGAGATAGAAACTCTAAATTTAGTAAGAATGCTCGACTCATATATTGTATGGTGGTGACAAAAAAAAAATCTCCGAAAAAAGTCCTGGGTTCGACTCCAAGGTAGGAATTTCTATTGCCCATAAGGTAGGAGGGAGGGTGAGAGAGGGACAGAAAGAAGGTGAGAAAGCAAGGAGGAGAAAAGCAATTATTTTTTTTAAGTTTAACTAAAGAGAAGTAGCGGCGTGGAGCATGGCACGGGGTTGGGCGCCGGAGGCGCCAGGGACAGAGCCCCTAGTAGGAGTCTATTTTATGGTTAACTATTTTAGGCATAACTTGACGGAATTTCTTCATATTGTTGAAATAAAAAAGACTTGCTTGGCAATTCCACATAAACATTTATTTTTATCAGGAGAAGTAAACACATAGCCGGTAGCAATTTATAGTTATATGTAGCTACCATGAGCAGGTGGGGATGGGTGATTTGGGGGAGGGTAGTTAAAGAGATGGTGGAGCGAACGATCATCGGAGGAACGTATGTTCATAGGAAGGGTTGAGAGGAGAAAGAAAACTGTTGAGCTAAGTGAATTCCAGTAAGGTGGTTAAGGAGGTATGGAAAAACAACAGGGATAATTGGCCAGAATAAATAGATTAATGGAAGGTCGAGAAGTGTGGAATGAAAAGGATACAAAATACCATTTATCACTTCATAGTTATTTGTTGCAACATTGTGTAATTTCTAATTATTCCAGAATATCAAGTTTGGTTCCCTTTCTTTCATTGTGTAGGATTTTGGGAATAAAGTTGCTGTTGTGTCCATGTTCAATTACGTTTGGCAAAAAGAGAGGTCGTGTTATTATTTATGAAGCAAGAATGATGTTCTTTAATTCTTTTTTTGAATTTCCATCCTGTCTGACCTAAATAAACTGCTGTACAATCTCCATAGTGTAATTTATAAATTCTACATTTTTCTAAATTCTCAATCAGCAATCTCAAAGCAGTGGTTAACGCACACCGACCAAATCATCCATTCCAGCTCAAGACACAATTTTCACAAAAATTGCGGCATTTCATTCCACATACTGTTAAACATTCCTTTGTCCTACTCCAACATCAAGAAAGAAGTTCTGATAAATAAATAGATGGCAGTTAATGATGGTTACCTAAGCAGATTAATTGACAGATTATTTGAAAGAAAACGATCCCAACTTGCCATAAAACAGATATATGGTGCACCCCCTGTTGATGAATTGAAACCACTATGGTGAAGACTGTTATTTATTGGAAATGTATCTGTCAAAATTAATATTTTAATTCCTAAAAATAAGTTTAGGGCCACTTTTTAGAATAAATTAAATTTAAATAACCTTCTATGCCATACTACAGGCAGGATTGAGAATTTAGACAACTCTCCCGCTTGATTCCCCTCTCCACAACTTCATTATCTAAATTTGCTAATTCATTACATAATCTTGAACTACACTGTTATTTCCAGTTGATAGATACCTATATTGCTTGTGTTTAATAAGTATTTCTCTAACCCTTCCTCTTGCACCCCCTCCCCCAGCTTTGTTATCTAAATTTGCTAATTCATTACATAATCTTGAACTACACATTATTTCCAGTTGATATATACCTATATTGCTTGTATTTTACAAGTACAGTAAAAGTCCGTTATAACGCGCCTCACTATACTAAGGATTTGGATATACCACGGGTCTAGTCATGTCTCCCAAAACGATTCCATTTATTATCTTCGTAAACAACCTTGTTTCAAATTTTACCGCGATTTATTTTCTTCATAAATAACGTGGTTCAAATTTTACCGCGATTTCTTTTCTTCATAAACAATTTGGTTCAAATTTTACAGCGATTTATTTTCTTCGTAAACAACTTGGTTCAAATTTTACCGAGATGCTAAACTCTTGTCACTGTCTATAAGAATGATGAAGAAATTGTAGCTGAAGTCCAGAACCGCAGAAGAGAAGAAAAATTATCGGAAGATGACAGTGAGAATGAAGAGATGTGTGAGGTTGAGATCCCTAAAATAAGCAAAGTATTGGATAACATCAGTGAAGTGATGAATTGAATGTAGAGACAGAGTGATTGTGATCATCTTCATCTTTTACATTTGCAAAACATTAAGACCTATGTGACGAAGAAATGCCATCAGCTGTCGCACCAAAAGAAAATATTGGACTATTTTAAAAACACCGATTAAAGTAAGGCATGCATTTAAATCAAAATACGATATCAGTTTTTATAGTATTTTGCAATTAAATTTGTTATAAAGCATAATATACTTTCACGTTTTTAAAAATTATTTCCCGAAATACCTTGGGTTGCCGATAACGCGGGTGTACAATGTACACTGTACATTCTGTCTCCCGAAACCCACCTTATAACGGGGTTTTACTGTATTTCTCCCACCCTCCACATTGCTCCCCCTCCCCCCAACTTCATTATCTAAATCTGCTAATTCATTGCATAATCTTGAACAATATGTTATTTCCAGTTGATAGACCCAAATATAACTTTGCCTTTATCATTATTCCGTTCTGTGTCCAAAGATGTAATTATCAGAAGCAAGTTTTCATGAATAATAAATTTTATTTTTACCAGAATAAATAAAACAAAATAAATGATTTTTTGGGAAATTGAAATATTCTGGAAAATGATTTTCGGGAAATTGAAATATTCGGGAAACTGATCATTCAGAAAAATGATATTTGGAAAATTGAAAGTGTAAGGGTTTCATCAACCCAAATATCTTATATTTATCTATGATGCAAAAGCATATAAGTTTGATATTTGCACATATGAAGTTATCCTTACATTAAAACATGTTTGCATGCAGAAAATAATTTCCTGCAGTTTGTCTTGTAGCTATGGTATTCGCCCCTGGGTCAGGGATGGCAAATTATTTTTGTGTCACATGCCAATAAAGTAATGTGAAACATCAGAATTTTTTTCGTGTGCCACTAGTTTACTCCTTTTCTAAGATACTTCATATTTTATATAAAAAAATACAAGCTTACGTGTGCCAAGTAAAATCACCTGCATGCCATGCATTTGCCATTTCTGTCCTAGGTAGTCACTAAATGACTCTGTAGACAGGAGTAGGGATGGGGTCTAAGAGAGTGAAAAAACCCAATGTATTATAATATCAGTGGAAAATTTTTATTTTTGTTGAAATATGATCTGTGTTATATTACTCATCATAGTAAATGATATAACTGGATGAATTTTGATTAAAACCATTTGAGCCATTCTTGAGGAAACTGACATTTTGTAAATATCAATGTGTAATTTATCCTAAATTGTTGCACTATAATAGTTGATCTCATCAAGGCTGATATTCAGGGTGATACCATGCATAAATGCGTAAATATTTATAGTGATATTTAATGAAACTGTTTAGGCATTGGTTCTTAACGTTTTTTAGCTGTAATCTAAATTTTGGTCATGTTAATCTACATTCTCAAACAGTTCACCTGTAAAAAAAGAGAAATAAGGCCGAAATAAGTAAATGATGAATTTATTAAAATCTCTTCCTAAATAAGATTATAAGTACATCCATACCTAACTTTGCACAGAATATGTGTTCCTGGAAAGACTGTAAAGTGAAATTAGGTAGGTTTTCTCATAGGAATACACAAGGTGACTTTTGAGTGCCATATTGAGCTCAAAATGCAACAATTTATTTATATAGTATTCAGAATTGCTTCCTTTATCCATTCTTATAACCTCTGGGTCAAACTGGTATATTTTATGCTTTCTTTACTGCTTGGAGAACATTTCAAAATAACACTAAAGTAAAAGTTATGCCCATGCAATTCAAGATAGTTCTCTAAAAGAAAACAATGCTATACAGTGGCATTTGGTATATAGAGGTTCACAAAAAATAGGCATTTTATATTTGCAAAACTAAGCCGATGATGAAAAATGATTTTATTGCACCACCATATTAATTTATTGATGATTAAAAAAATAATAAAAAGTAAAATACAGATAATAAATCATTGATCTTGTCAAAATTATGGCTTTGTACAAGTAAATTACAACAAAAATCAAAATTATCTAACAGCCTATTTATATTTTATAAAAGAAAATGTTAGTCTTTATCTGTCATCTGTTTTGTGAATTATTTGAAAAATATATTTTAAATTTTGTTTAATAAAATAAAATGGATGAAATAGAAAAACTTCTGCAAATTTGGATCGAGGGTCAGGCTCAGAAATGAATTCCTCTGAGCCTTGCAATAATTAAGGCTAAAGCTAAATCTCTCTATGAGGATTTGAAGCAATGTATGCGGGAATGTGTTTCTGATGCATTTGAGTTTAATGCAAGTCATGGGTGGTTTAGTAGGTTTAAGGTAAGGGCAAAATTACATTATCTTAAGTTGACTGGTGAAGCTGCAAGTGGTGATGTCGAATCAGCCTTCTCATTTCCTGATGATTTGCAGTAATTATTGAAGAGGGTGATTATAGCACTAGGCAAGTTTTCAATGTGAATGAGAGAGGCTTATTTTGGAAAAAGATGCCTGTCAGAACTTATATTGCTCAGGAGGAGAAGACTACACCTTTAAGCCTTCTAAAGACAGACTCACATTGTTGCTTGGTGGGAATGCAGCAGGAGACCTTAACCTTAAACCCCTACTGGTTTAACACAGAAAACCCAAGGGCTTTTAAGGAAAAACTTAAATCTAAGTTCCCTGTGATTTGTAAATCAAACCAAAAGGCTTAGGTTAATGGTGCACCTTTTTTAGACTGGTTTTGCACCCATTTTATTCCTGCATAATATTGTTTAGAGAGCAATTTAGCATTTAAATTTCTGTTGATACTTGATACTAAAAGGAAGGGGTAGATATCAGGAAATGAAAGAACTGGCAAGGAACAGGGAGGAATGGAGACAACGCTGGTGCCAGGGACCTGCCCAAGGGCAGAGAACCTAATGATGATGACTTGATAATGCTCCTGGCCAACCCAAAACACTAGGAGATATATGTCCTAATCTGCCTTCTAATATAACCTCATTGCTGCAACCAATGGACCAGACTGTGATTGTGACATTCAAGATATTACATGGTCTGCAGCATGAATCAGGCAATCACAGCAACTGATGCTGAAGGTCCAACTTGGAAAGATTTTTGGAGAGGCTATAACATCTGGCATGCTGTAAAAAACATTGGGCATATATGGGCTCAAATTAAGGAGATAACCATGAATGGGGCATGGAAGAAGTTGTGTCCACAATTTGTTCAAAATTTAAAGGATTTGCAGAGACCCAAGAATAAATTATAAAGGAAGTTGTTCAATTATGTAGACAACTCAAGTTAGAAATGGATGAAGCAGATGTGGATGATATGACTGCTTCACATGCAGAGCCTATGTCGAATGAAGATCTCCTTGAAATGCAGAAAGTCACAGAAGAAGTAAAAGATGATGATGAAGAAGCAACTGCTAGCTCAACTCAAGCAAAAGATATAACTTAGAAGCAGCTTAGTGAGGCCTTCCAAAAATTGCAGGAAGTCCTTAGCATTTTTGAAGACAATGGCCTAAATTCAGAGAGAAGTTAACAGGTACGAATAGATGTGGAAGCAGCTACAACTTGCTACAAGGTTCTCCACAAAGAAAAGAAGAATTCATCTATTCAGCTTTCTTTGGACCACTTCTTTAAGAAACCTAGTCTAGCAAGTAGCCCTTCAAAGTCTTGCTCAATTAAAATTGTCAGAACCTGTAAGCCTTGCTGAAGAAGATTTAAGTTAAGAAATTATAATTAGAATAGGATTTAATCTAGATTAAATATTATTTTCTTTACTATTAAATGCTTTAAATGTTAGATTTTGAACTACAGGTGGCATATAAGTTATTCTTTACTACTTCGTTACAATATTTTATCGAGTTTATCAAACATTTCGATAAATTTTCTGTTGACAAAGATTCAATACGTGTGTTACGAATCACTTCCTTGGAACGTCATCGACCATCCTATTTGTGTCTCGGGAGATCGGCTGAACAACATTATTGAGAAACTATGTTGGTCATGGCAAAGTTATGTGGGGTATGCCTGTATACAGTGGCAGATTTGGAAAATTGCCACCCCTAGAGCAAATATTTTTCACCGCCCCCTCCATTTTTTCGATAAATTGATTTAATTTAAATTTTATTCCAGAGAAACCATATATTATTTTGTCGGTATTTATGGTTACATCCGTGACGAGTTTCGATAGGTTGGTTTCAATGATCTCTCGTGATTTTGAAGTGATTTTCTTCGTCCTCCATCATCTGTCTTTTGTCTACTCCCGACATTCAATAAGCATAGTATTATTCTTTTGTCATCTCCACTGTATAATTTTTTAATAAAAATGTTGTGTTAAATCAGCAATCGTTGGGTTGTCACGAAAAGGAAATTTATTCCATAAGAATAAACTTGAAACTTTGTGTTTAAAAGTTTAATTTTGAGAAAATGTGGTCCATATTGGAAGACTGGACTCAATAAAAATGAATATATAAATATTTCGAAAATACAAAATTTTAATTTGATAATAACAGAAAAAACTACATACTTGTTCAATATCTATTCTGAAATACAATTTTTTCAAAATTTAAATGAAATATGCAAAATGGACTAGAAAAATCAAAAATATCTAAAAAATAATAACTTGCACATTAACAGTTAACAAACTTTTATCAACATTTTCATATTTTATTTATTTTCCAAAAAGCCACGAGGCTGAAATTTTTCGTATATGTTAAACACAATAAATGCTTAGAAAGAGATTACAGAAATTTCGATATCCGCTTTTCTTCATCCGTAAAAAATTCCTTAAATTAAAAAAACCGGCGGCAGTGTCGGTGAAACGTCGTCATCTCTCTAGACCAGGGGTCGGCAACCTTTTTGACAAGAATAGCCATTTTTTCCAAATTTGTATAGAATCCAACATAAGATGAGCCGCAGAGCACGTATAATAAAAAAATACGTAATAAATACCATCAAGCCATGTTTAATGACATATATTTATTTAAAAGCTTCACAAACACATACCCATACAATGATGTTTTGAAGATAATTCATAAAAAGAACTTTAGAAACAAAAGAATAATTTACATAAGCTTTTATTCTATGAAAATATAAGTAAACGTACAAATGAAGCAAATAAAGAGATACTTGCAGAAAATGAATCTAGGACTATAGATGAAAATGAGAAAGTTGTAAATGAAATTTTTACTCAACAGCCCATACTGGATCCTTCTATTGAGAACGATTATATTATTATCAATTGAGACCGTCATTGTTGTCTGGTGTGCTTCAAGTGGGAGAATAGGCATCGGGAGCCACAGTTCATACCTCTAAGAGCCGCATGTGTCTCATGAGCCGCGGGTTGCCGACCCCTGCTCTAGACAAATGCTGCAGAAATCCCGATAAAACTACGGATCATGGAGCCAACACGCGGCGAAAGCCTTCGTACTAAAATCGTATAAACAATTTCATTACACAATATCATTCGTGAAAGTTCATCTTAGCACTGAATAGTGATTTTTGTAAGCCATAATTCCCCAATTCAAGTAACTGCACGAAAATTCAAGCAAAATTGAAGGTATGAATAAAAGGAAAAAACAGTAAAAATAATAGAAGTAAGCATAAAGGGAAGGTGAAGTGGCACTCTTTTAAATATATCAAGATTTTTCAGATTTAAGATTGTGTAAAAAATATAAATATCCGTATATCCCGCATATGAAGCTCCCGAGGTGTGTACCAGGTTTGCATGACAACTGACACGAGAACTTCCAAGTCGTGCTACTGGGTCGGAGGAACGTCATACCGTCGAAACTGTCTCAAACTATTATTTTTGGAATTATTGATTATCAAATCGGAATAGTTAACTGCAATGATTTTTTCCATTGAAAGTTACACTAACACTCTTTTCCATCCCCGTCATGAAATACCGTTTTAATTTTCATTCTTGAATCAGACCGCCTCATATCCCAACTGCCTCAAAATTCTGCCGTCCCCAAAATCCTGTCGCCCGTAGGCCATGGCCTACTTTGGCCTTATTGTAAATCCGCTAATGCCTGTATATAAGTCTGAGGATGTCAAATTACTCCTTTATTGTGTAAATAATGGTTTGAAAATATTTTGTCCAAGGTCCAAGAATGTAACCCCCACTTATAACATGTAACCTATGGGAAAACGTAATCCAGATAACGACGTTTCAGATAACAGTGTGTTTTCCAGGAACACATTAACGTCGCTATCTGAGGACTGTCTGTATTTATTAGTATGGTTGCCTATCTCGCAGGAGCTATTTACACAAATAAAACAAAAAACCCAGTTTTTAAAGGATTATCTTTAGAAGCATAGTCTGATTAACATTTTAGGGTCCCTTTCTTCACATAGCATCATGCATTTATGAAAACCCCTTTGGCAGAATAGATAAAAATATCTTTTCCAAGGATACACACCATGGGACGTACATTGGAGGGAGACGGCTAATGGAACAGAACTTCTAAACAATCAGCAGCACTTATATGTAGAAACTCCTTTACCAATCACTACTGAAATTCTTTTCCCCCTCTCAACATCCAAAGGGTTCAAAGAGTTCTCCGTTGGGGGAATCTTTTCTGCTCATGGAGGAAGATGGTAAATATTATCTTACGAGAGACAAAAGAGTGCCATTTGCACAGTGCATGAACAACCGGACGCTCTCAAGGATTATCAGAAGTGGTTGGGATAGCATGCCCTTTGTTTTGTCTCAAAACCTTTAGACCCTGGATGCACAGCACGAGACAAGTGTGAGGATGGGTGGGAACATGAAAATGGAGGGTAACTGAGTGGTGAAGTCCCACATTTCACTTTTGCCATTTACAAGTTCCGAAAAAAGTTTCCAGTTCAGAATTTCGTAAAGGATTGAAAAATATCTGAGTCCTCTAAGATATGGCACCTGGTGCAGTCACTCGACCATAACATGCCACCAAACGGCTATGTCAATACCCACTTTAAAAGCATAAATTGATGAAATTTATTTTTAGGAGGGGGGCAGGCCCACTGCCCTCCCCCCCCCCCTCAGTACACCCCTGCAATACAATCAACTGACTACATTGTTTTTTATGTATATTCAGATGCCATGGTGGCAATGTATAGTTTTGTGTGGCATGGTGTACCCTATAAATTAATGGGAACTTTGGATTGGATTGTAGCAGTCTGGGTAGGAAAACACACTTTCTCCATCCAAAATTCACAGAATTGAGTATTAGTTGCTCAATGATGGCTCATTTGCAAATGAAAAATATGCTGATAATTAAGCCTTCTGTGGCCAGGAGGCAATGTTTTGATAAATACCTTATTTAAATCCCCTTTAACTAGCTTTGGAAGTAAGAATAACAATTTTGATATAGTATAGAGGTAATTTTTGTCACAGAGGTATACTGCTAATACAAGACAGGAGGATTACTAAAATATGGAGGCATGGATGCCCGCAGTAAGGGGCAAGAGGGGGCATTTGCCCCCCCCCCCCCCTCCCCCCCTACGTTTCCCAAAAAATTTTACACATGGCATTTTAAAGTTTATGCTGGCACAAGCAGGGCTGACAGATCATGGTGTCAATGGTGCGGCTGCAAGTAAATGTTTTGAGTGCAATAAAACTCCCATACTCCTGTTGAAACTGTATCTCCGAATCTTGATTGTAAGAAATATAAGGAATGCAGATGACTGGATGTAACTTTCCTGACATTTTTGTTGCCATTTGGATTCTGTATAATCAACAGTAAAGGAAAAAGTAATCCGAGCACTTGCTGAGAGGCTTCCTGGAATCCCAATCACAAAACGGAAGAAGAAAAAAGAGAACATGTTAACATTTTGCACTCAGGTGTCGAGTGTGGCTCAACATCGCTAGCATCGGTAGCAGCTTGTATGTCGAGCGTCACTCAACATGCATTTCATCTTGATGAGAGGTGGTTTTTCGCCCATGTTTTTTTTTCAATTACTTTTTGTTAGTATCAGCGACTAAATGAGCGTATATAAAACTATAATAATTCAACATTGATTCAATTATAAATTAATAATACCCCTCTAAAAGCAATGAGTTTATTTCGCCGGCCGAGCGAGTTATGCCGGCCGAGTGCTGCCGATAGTGTAGGATGCGTTCATCTCGTATATTTTCGGAGGTGCAAGCTATTTTTGACAACCATTTTATCATTATGTTGAAGACAATTGTTTATTACAGATAAAGACATTACTTGTGAGTATCAATGAATTCATAAGGCAGAGTTGGCATCCGTCATCTCGAATTTGTTTATAATTACGATCTATTTTTGGCATTCAGTTTTTTCCGTTCTCTATCGCAAACACTGAAGGATATGCTAATTCACTCGTGTATTTGCTATGGACAGAAAAATAAAGGAAAGGAACCATCTGATGAAACCTCCAGGCTTGAATGGGCCATTTTTCACAATGCTTCCCCGTGGGCTATGCTGAGTCACCCACTCTTCCTTTTTTTGGCGATAGCGATAGCCGCCTAAGAAAACTGATACTGATGCATGCTCTTTCCTCAAGTCATCTCAAATTTCTTTTTTGTTGACTCATTACTCTACTACGATTGAGTATCCCAGCAGCTGATTCGATGTTTCAGTCACACGTAGTCTTTCTTCCAGAAAGAATCACCCATCGTAACCATGGAAAAGTGTTCCAGAATTCTCGGATCTGATTTAGAAAGCACTGGTGATGAGTTTTACTTTGAGAATGAGGTACATGTAAAATTTATAAGGAAACTTGTGATTGAATTAGTGTGAGATGTCGGACGGGTGCACCAACTCCTAAGGGTAGACCACCATCCACAGATCAGGAACAGCATTTAGATGGAAAGCTGCATATAATCATACCTCACCCTAATAAAAAACATAAACACTGTGTTGTTTGTTCCAATAGAAAAGTCCCAGATCGAAGAAGAGAGACAATTTACATATGTGAGACATGTGCATATAAACCCAGTCTTCATGTAGAAGAACGTTTAAAAAAAATACCATACTATGAAAAAATATAGGGACTAAAGTTAATGTCTGAATTATAACTCTATTTTAATGTAAAAAAATGCAAATAAATAAGTTTATAAGCAAATAAAATACAGCTATTCATTAGTATGTCATATTCCTTAAAATACGTGGGTATTTAGAAATTAAATGCCGAGTAGACTAACGGAATAAGGGGAAAAAAATCCGAGTGCAAAAGGTTAAAGTAATTATTTGCTCTCCAGCTGGAATATAAAGTAGCAGAGATATCAATCTTTGAAACTTTAGCAGAGCAGTACTGCAAGCAAGTGCACAGCCAGGCGGGAGGGAGTTTTACTTCTACTATGCGAATCAGAATAACAAATAAGCGAATATTTCAAATATAAATGAAAAGAATGGTTCTGATCCAATGTAGGCAATCTACTTTTATCTATAACGAAAAAACCTACATCGCTGAGTAATTTGGAATCTTTCGATATCTATCACGGCAACTAACTCGCGTTGCTAATAACATTAGACGTAATACTTTATGGAGAATTTAGAAACAAACATTTTATCTGCGGTGTGCAATACTACTCCCCTAAAATGAAAAGCAGGCACTGCTTAAAAAATCAATTTAAAAACGTGTTTTTTGCTATATTTGTGTAAGTAGCCCCTGCGAGGTAAGCAACCAATGCTAATGGGTAGGCATTTAGCCCCCCCCTCCCCCGAAGAAATTTCTGCGGGCACCCATGTATGGAGGGAACAGCATTAAAACTTTTCACTATTTCACTATACAATTATACTAACAAGGGGAGTGTCAGGTTAACGGGAAAGGGATTTGTCTGAAAATTTGCGAGCTGGTAGAGCTAGACTTGGGAATCATGATTTACCCCCCTTTTGGGCGTAGACGGTCAATAGTTTAAACAATAAATGGATTTGTTTATTTAGACACCGTTTAAGTACCTTGTTAGTTTCCCTAGTTGGATAAGCACGTTTGGCCCTGAGGTTATAATTGGCACTATGAAGTCAGAGGTCCCTGGTTCGAATCATATATATATATATATAGCGGTTTGTAACCACTTTGGCAAGATACAAAATTGAGGCACTTCCAGATGTGCTAGAAACTTGAAATTTGGTAGAATTATATGTTTTTGTTCACAGCAGAAGGAAAAAATCCAAAACTTTCGAAATTCCCACTCTGAGGGGCTATTTTTGCCCCTTTTTGCCCCATTTTTGGCCCATAAGAAAACGTAAATTGGTGTAGTTTTTATATTTGCACTTTAAAATTATTTCCCGTCAAGATACGAACTCGAGACTTAAACTATCGGATAGGATATAAATTATAGTTTCTTATTTTTGAAGACAGAATTTCAATCCGAGTAGAATTAGCGTAAATTTATAGTTTTTATCGGAAAAAAGTGATAATTTTTCTGGGTCCAACAATCAGCTACCTAGGCAACCTTAAGGCAAGTGTAATGCTTTCATATGGGTAAGCTTTTAATGGGAATCAGAGTCTTATATTTCTCCTTTAAAACCTTACTAGCGTAAAACCCATTGAAATATCAACGGGAGTAAAGATTAGATCATTCAAGCTATTTATGGAAATCAAATTGGCATCAGAAACATTAATTGTATTGAAAGTCATTTCCTTCTCTCATCCTCCCGCCCTCTCTCTCTCGTATTAAAAGCAATGAAAGCACCTTTACGCCAATAATGATTGTGTAATAGTACCGATTACTTACCTTTGATATTACTCGTGTTGCGTTTCGTTGATTTGTATACGACAAGAAATGTCTTCAGCCTTGATATCCAGATTAATTGAATATAACACCGCCTCCACCAGTAAAAGGTAACTTATGCAGGTCATTTCACCAAATTTGAACTAACAAGTATAATAAATGTTAAAATATAAAAGTTATATATAAAAATTTATTTTTATACCATTACTTGTGTTATATTTATTTTTAAATATTGTTTTCAATTTGTATTTTTTCATATATTCTTTATTTTTTTTACTTTTAACGTTTGTGTTATTTTTTCAATTTTTTTCATATATTCTTTATTGGAGTTACTATAATGTTTTAAAAGTTTTTCTCATTTTTAAAAATGCCTTTCTCGTCTTCTATTACTTTCTTAAAAGGGATTTCACAATGAACCCTCACAGTTTCCTGGATGATACATATCATAGAAGCAGCGGAAGCAATAATATTTTCGACACTGCGCACATTTGGAGAAACACTGTTCGCCAAAGTGACATTCTTGGATTCGGCTTCTTGGCTCATTGTCATACATTGAAATCCTGATAGAGATAAAATACAAAAATATGTAATGGCAACGCTTTTACTAGAGCTCGTTCGCTTTATGCATTGTCGTGAGTCAGAAGACATTCTCTCGGGCAGGTGCGTAAAGCGATCGAGCTAGACAATGTCGCGGGCAGAAGTGTGGACGAGCAGTAGTCGCCGAGGTAGGGAGAGAGTTGGATGTTGTGAGTGACGTGCGAGGTGAATCGGTTTACATCAGCCATACACCACACATTCCAGTGAATGATAATTTGTTGTAGGAGATCTGCAGTGAGATTTTCTTCCGCACTCGCCGGTCTTTCTAGTTGGTTTATGACCTTTTGAAAGAGTTATTCTCAAGTAAAAGAAAGCATGTTTTATTTAATTTGTCGCAGTGGTAAGTAGTGATAAATTATTTCAGGATTGTTTTATGATTTTATGATATGATGCCGGTTTCGTTAATGCACTGATAAATTACATTGATGAGTGCTTCATCGATGACGAAAATCAGCCGACATGCACCGTTAAGGTAATTCCTCCAAAGTGCACCCCCATATGCCAACCTTGCGACATGTATTTTTACCGTCAGGTAAAGATCTTTATTTCACGACTACAAAATGTAGCAGTTCTACTGCAAGAAAAACACGATATTACTAGACGAGCGAGCGGACTTGATAAAAATACATGCTCTTGTGCACAATCAACTGTCTGCTTCCATATTTAAAGATATGGTTCTTTACATCTGGTTCGCATCACGATTGACAAAACAAAGGAAATTCTTCCTCAGTGTCAATCAGATAGTGTTTCCTAATGAAGTCAAAACGAATAAATGTCACTGGAGCGAACAATGTTTCTCCAAATGTGCATGGTGTTGAAAATATTATTGCTTACGCTGCTTCTACGATATGTATCATCCAGGAAACTGTGAGGGTTCATTGTGAAATCCCTTTTAAGAAAGTAATAGAAGACGAGAAAGGCATTTTTAAAAATGAGAAAAACTTTTAAAACATTATAGTAACTCTAATAAAGAATATATGAAAAAAATAGAAAAAAATAACACAAACGTTAAAAGGAAAAAAACAACGAATATATGAAAAAATACAAAAAGGAAACAATATTTAAAAATAAATATAACATAAACGCAAAAAAAAGAAGCATCACCCAGATCCGAACCGGGGACCTCTGACTTCATAGTGCCAATTATAACCTCAGGGCCAAACGTGCTTATCCAACTAGGGAAACTAACAAGGTACTTAAACGGTGTCTAAATAAACAAATCCATTTATTGTTTAAACTATTGACCGTCTACGCCCAAAAGGGGGGTAAATCATGATTCCCAAGTCTAGCTCTACCAGCTCGCAAATTTTCAGACAAATCCCTTTCCTGTTAACCGGACACTCCCCTTGTAAGATTGATGCCAAGGCAATGTTATGAAATACGGTCAATGAATAGAGAGGTTTGCTAGGTATATGTTTATTCTGTACCAACCTTGATTCCTTCATTAACACGGTTGACGAGCCAAGTAAAAAGACGACTATAGAGAGCTTTACAGAGAGAATCCCTAGATGCAGTGGCCTCTGCTGCACTTAAGTCTGCAACCATTGAGGTATCAGCCAATTGCTGTGACTGTGAAGTCTGCCCTGTCACATGATGATGGCTGAGTGAATGGAGGGAATGATGACATTCTTTGCCAAGGCGACGTGAGGTCAGCATTCCACTCACCAGACCTTGATCAGCACCCACTAACTCACACACCTCATATACCTCTGCCAATGTAAATAAATAAACAAATAAGCTAATTAGCAAATTAGCTTCTTAGATTTTCAATGAACAGAAGTTTTATTTAAAAAACATGTTTGTCAAGAGACAAATTTTGGGAGAATTAAAATTGAGATTAATGTCTTTAACAAACACAAAATCAAAGACTGTTTAAAGTCAAATGATGAAGATTTTTCTATACCGGTTTTATATGACTTGAGTCCATATTTTTCAAATATTTTTCTTATAAAATTAGATTTATTTGAAATGTATACTATTCTTACTTTTTGGTATCTTGTCCATACATTCAACACTATGTACTTTTGATGTAATATATGTGAATTTTACCAATGTAAACTTTTTAAATGGGAAAAATTTTGCTTAGAGAAGAGTAGAAAATTTCGAAAGTGTGCAAAGTAATAGTTTCAGAATTTACCAAAACAAACAAGTAAAATGTAAATACAGATGAAAAACATTGATTTTTAGATGCAAGAATATATCAATTCTGATAAATTTCATTCATAATACATGGATAAACAGAAATTAAGGTAACATGCTATCCATGTTATAAGTAGAATTCTTAAACTAAAATAAATTTGAACAAGGATTCAATATTTAGTGCATTCAATCAAGAACTTCACAAATTTGCAAGTGCAAAGATAAACAAGGCAACTGTTTATGAGTTCAATAAGTAATCCCTCATTTACCATTACATATATAAAACAGATGAAACACTCTTAATTAATAAAACATTAACACACCAATCACAAGACGAAGATGACAAAAAACAATCATCAATTAAACTGACACAAACATTGAGGAAGTGTTATATGTATAAAATATGTAAAAAATCATGTAAATTTTTAGCACAAATAAACATGAGTCACCATATACACATTTTAAACAATGGAAATTCTATAGCAAATACAGTTATTAAATAATACCAATACATTGTATGCAAACACATCAAAACTAAAAAATACAGAAACATCATTTTAAATGAACAATATGTATCCAACATAAAAAGTTAAAATGCATACTGACAAAACTCATTCTTCAAAACAAAACGACAAAAATCTATGAAAAATGTATCAAGCAGAAAAGTTTTCCAAGGTTCCGTGCTGGAGGAACAATAAAAATTGAAGGTGTGAAACAATCTGCAAAACAGAAAAAAGAAAAAGAGGATGATGAAGAATGAAGAGAGCTGCTCCTACCTCTTTCCGATTCATCACAACCTGCCCCCTGAGCCCTGGAGAGTAGGTGGGATGGGTGATGGTGAGGGGACCCCCTCTCCCCGTCCCCTGAGCATGCTTTGGTCCCTGAGGAAGGTGGAGGAGTAGGCCCAACCACCACAGACATTGTGCGTTGCTTCAGAGTGCCACTAAGCTCACCAAACTCTGTACCCAAGAGGTGGCAAACGTCATACAGCTCTGGAAGGAATACCCAAGAGTTGCATCCTTCCTAACTATCCAGTGTAAGCTTGTGTATGCTTGAGATGATTAATGGATATAGCAGCAAATGATGATAAACAAAGAATAACATACACAGACTGACACTGTCAATAATGACACCTTTAAAAGGTTTTTCTTTCTTTCCTCAGTAATACATGACAGCCGTGAAGTTATGAGGAATTTACTGAATGATCCCAGGGTCCCTGTCATGCTATTAATTTACCTCACAGAATTTTTAAAACACAAATGTAAGCTTCCTAAAATTTTAAAGTGAAAAATATGGAAAACGACATGCAATTTAAGCAAAATGAATTTGTTTAAGAGAATTGCAGCCACTAGAAAGTAATATAAAAATGCAATTATAAAAATTTACAAATAAAATTTTTAATGGAGCAAACAAAAAAATAATGATGTTACTATTTTGAGGGTAAGCTTACGAATGGGAGAAAAACTAACCATATTCATTGCTGACTGTACACCCTTCAGTGCCATCAATGTTGTTCGTAGGGATAAAAACAATATTACCTAACTTCAACACACACGCTACAATTTGAAAGACATTGATTACTTCTTCAAGGGTAAATCCAAGTGTTTCCAAAGACTTCTGTAAAAAAAAAAAGAAATGAAATAAGTATAATTACCTTCAATAAAGTCAAAGTGAGCTTTAATCAAAACTTGTGCAATTTTGGAGTCAAGTTAGTTTTTTCACAGATAAGGTATAATGTATGAATTAGAAGAAATTAAAGGGCAAAAATTAGAAGATTGCATTTCAGAGAATAATTAAAATACCTTAGTAACTTGGAAGTCCCTTCGATCATCAACAGTTTCCAACTGGAGGGCTCGACTGCTATGAAGAAAGGCATAGTTATCGACATTCCGCTGAAGTTTCAGGGATTCTATAAAATAGTGAAGGAGAAAACTACTGTCATTCATGAAGCATTATCTATAGGCATACCAAATCGTTTGGTAAATATATCTTTCAATATTAACTTTAATAAAAAAATAAGCAACAAACTGAGTTTTATTAACTTATTCAAAATCAACTCATAATCTAATTTTTTGACAGTTTTATATGTATTTAAAAGATGGATTGTTATAAAATTAGTGATAAGAGCCATATATTTTTGTACAAAATGCTTATTTTTTTATTATCCATGTACAATTAAGAATATTCAATAAGTTGTCATAATTTATAACTTGATTTTTTATTATAACTGACACAAAGATCAACAGTATGGATTACCTTACTACATATGAAGAATTTTTTTCAAAGGAAAACCTGTATATGATAACCCTAACCAAATGTTTATATAGCTGCAAAAATGTAACTAGGAGACTTTCTCTTACACACTTCGCACCTCTGTTTGGTTTTCTCACCCCATCCTTATGTGACCCATTGGGTTCTATCCACCCCCTTGCATACTTCATGGTCTTTTCATAAAATTTCCTTATATGCAACAACAGCAATAATATCACCTGGGCTCAGTACTTTTATCCTCCCTTTGCTGCATCAAACCTTTCTCTTTCAACCATATTGTTCCTTTCTGTTTTCTCTCCACCTCCTCTCTCTTTCACCTCACCTCTCACCCTTTTCTCTTCTCTTCTGAAGTAAAAGGTGAGAGTTTCTTTGAAAGAGACCACCAAGGTAATTCCTCACAACAGAACATCTCTTTCTCCTACTAAATTGTTATTTAACTAAAGATTATCTTCACCTTCCACAAATACTGATTTTTCAAGCTCTATAGCAATATGTGCATGTAAACAGAGTTGTATATTACAGATATCATGCTCTAGAGCTGGGCTCAGTAACTGAATTAACAAGAAGAGCAACTTTCTTCAAATTCAGAGCAAAAATCAAATAAGAAGAGCTACAGTATGGCAGAATAAAACAGATTTTATAAAAAAGTCATTTTATATGTAACTCCTAAATAAATATGCACTTTCGGAAGCTTAAGTAGTAAGTGAATATGTTCCCAGGCACTTGTCTAGGAGAAAGGGTTGGTTTAGGAACCCACATGAAAGCCTTCAAAGAGCTGCAAGCAGCTCAGGAGCCACAGGTTACAGGCCCAGCTCTAGGGCTCTTGCCTTGGATCATGTTGTGATTTGCTGACTTCACAAAGACTATATTTAAGCTGTGTTGTCTCATCTCCCTCTATAAAGCATGCTGTAGCTACCCCAATGTCTTTTAGATCTTAATCTCGCAATATTTTTAATTAAAAACATGTAACCAAATAAAGTTTTCTGCAACATGAGAAATACAAATAAACCATTTTTCTAATGTATCATACAATATGAACAGCATTTCAAAACAGACAATATCATTTAACAAGAAATTCTGATAAGTACTTGAAGGTGCTTATTTTGTAGTGAGAAGAATCATTTCCAAATTGTTACATTTTTTAAATAGTAGGCAGATAAAGGGAGTACTGATTTATCAAATGATATGAAATCAAACTTACTAAGAAGCTGGATGTCTGCACCTGTGAGCAGTTGGTAGAAAATATGGAAGTTCCTTTCTCCCTGTGCTTGTTTTGTTACACGAGACTGCAAAAAGAAATTATCCAATTAAACCTGTTCAATTTGAAGCCTAGAACTTAAAAAAATAGTTTTAGAAATTTATTTTGCCACTGAGTATGAATACGCCAAACCATGGCTATACAAAAAATTCAAAATAGCCAAAAATTAATGTCAGATAACATCTTTTACAAGAAAACAACTGTTTGTAAACAATGAAAAATTTATATTAATGTAAATCAAAATGTTTTCAGAGAATTTAAAAATTAAAGTACGAGACAGAGTGAAGAATACTCACCTTTTCCAGGAGATCTGTATGCAAAGGTAAACAAGAATTTACTTGAAAAACAAGAACAATTTAAAAGTGAAGATAATGCATGTAGATTATTGGCAAACAATAGAATTTTATATTACTTCCTCTCTGTTACATGCAGTTATGCAGATCTTATGTCAAAAAATATAAAATTTGTAAGCAACAAAGTGTAAGTTAGACAAGAAAGAGAAATACACTTACAATTTGTAATAGTTCCTCCCAATGGCTCTCCCTTAAAGTCAAATTCTACATCTAGGCACTTTCCCTGAAAAATAAGCATAATTGTTCCAATAAGAGTGTTTTCATGTCATAAATTTATAGTGCAAGTAAAAAAAATGTCCTGGTGATTCTTATACTCAGTGGTTAATTTGTAGCCACATAATAAAGGGAATGCCTAACCTTATCACTCAGAACAAAAATGAATACATAATGAGATCTATGGTCTTTAATATATATATATATATATATATATATATATATATATATATATCTGTACATTTCAACCTCCCTCTTATATATATATATATATATATATATATATATATATATATAAGAGGGAGGTTGAAATGTACAGACATTCATCAGTCTTTAAATTCTTGTAACTTCAACATTTTTTATTCATAACATTTTAGAAACTTCCTCCCATATAAGTGAGGGAATGTCATTCCCTTGAGTTCCTCCAGAAATTACACACTGCTTATACTAATTCAATAATTATTAGTGACTTCATTAATATTATTCAACTTAACTATTACATTTATATATTTTTCATTTATTTAATAGTTTGGTAACTTGATAACATAAGCACACAAGACACAGTTTTTGCTTGTAGATAAAACTCTGTATCATCAGTAAAGTGAAATGATATGCAATCACTGTTTTCATTTAATTTGAATTTCCCCTTAAACTGTTAAATTTGGAATGGAAACTTCTGTGATTGCTTTTCAATCTACATTGTACTATTGCATGCAAAATCTACGATTCTTGTTCTCCCCTCTTCTTACCTAGGGGAGAAATAAGGTTTTTCATTTACCTTTATGAAACACCTATGAGATTGGATTTTTTTCTTTATATATGCCCTAGAATTACATTTTTATCAATTCGATGATCTTCACTTTTATGTCCTCGTGTAAGGATTCTGGATTTCCACATTCTCTCAATAAGTTATTTAATCTAAACTGTTACAGCTAAGTTTTTCAGTATATTTTCTCAGCATATCTTTTGCTGTTCCACCTCTTGGAATTTCACCCAATCCATTTCTACTTTCTCATGTAGAGATTATTAAGAACAGGTTGACACTTTACATTAATGTTGTGTTGTTGCATATTTCAGAACTCATTTGCTCCTCTATATATTGTGAAATGAAGCATTTAGTTCCAGAATGATAATGTTTTAGGAATACATAGGTAAGTAATATGAAATTCGTTGAGTACTATTACTTGTTCCCTCTACTCTTAGATTATGCCCATAAGATCTGTCATAAAAAATAGGAAGAGCATTGGTCAACTCCCTTTCATCAGGACTTATAAGTAGTGCTTTTTCCTGGTGGAGTGAACTGAAAAACTATTCTAGTACCTTTCCAAAGACAAAATTTAAACAGTGGAGTTTTTATTTTGTGAGTGATTATTTTATAGTAAGTTACACTGCACTATTAAATATATTATTAAATAAAATAAACTACATTATAAAATAATTTATTTCATTTTTATTCAAAAATCATTCACATGATTTTGGATTTTTTTGTAATAATTTGTACTGACAAAACTTAAGTTGCAGCATAAATTTTATTAGCGATTTGCTTCCTTTGACATTTGTCTTAATTTTTTCTCATTTTATAAAAACAACATCAAAATCATATTCAGAGTAGTTATCCTCATCTCTAAGTCTATATAGCTTTTCATTGTTTTTATGTCACAAAATATAACTTTTGAACCCATATCAAGGTATTAATGAGGAGATCTCATATTTTTGCAAAAATGCTCTTGTCAATGACTGAAATGCAACGATGATTAATATGACATATAACCACTATACGTTTTTGATTATTTTAATCTTGCGTTCGGTTGATCTTGGTCAAAAAACTAATAATACAAAAATTACAAATATGATTTTGATAAAAAAAAAACATTAAAAAAGCGAAAGCATGGTATTCAGAGAATTACTAAAGAGAAAAAATGTGATGTGGCCAACACCTGACTTTCTCCATATTTGGGGTATAGTTACTTAAATTATTATGAATAGCATTATAAGGCAAAATTATTATTTCATATTGTAAAAGAATACAGTCGTCCGTATTGCCGTAAATTAGGTATATTTTGAATATGTTTACAGAATTCACCACTACATGGTGATGGCGCTGTATACTAGAAAAAGCAAAATATCTCCGAAATGGATGGTTCTACGAAAATTTGTTTCAAACAAAACTCGGAAGAAACATTATTCTCTACAACTTTGGTCCTTACAAAGATGACCAACTACGACGTTTTTAAGGAGATATTTGACGAAAACCGAAAAAACCGATTATTTTTTATAAATAATTCCTAAACAATAACTGCTATGGAAAATTGTTTCAAATGAAAGTTGTACGAAATTACATTCTCTATAACATTTGTATAGAATTGTATATACAACAATGTTGTTTTAACGGAAAAATATCGCAAAAACTGAATCGGGTCTTGAATAAACCTCGACTTCTGGTTAACCCTTATTGTCCAAAAACTAATCAGTTCTTTGTGCTCATGCTAAAGTGTTATATATGAAATTTGGTAACGATACGGCAAGTACTTTTTGAGTTAGAGAACCCACAATCACACACACACACAGAGACAGACATCATTCCGAAAATAGTCTAAACATGTTCTAGGGACCTCAAAACATGTATTTCCATTGAAATCTCGAAATCGATTTTTTTCATGAACACAATACTTTCCTATAACTACGTATGGAGAAAGTAAAAAATCGGTACAACATACATTGTACAAACTTTCTCATATAGGTACTAATGCGTCGTTTAGTTATCTTTAGAAAATGAAAATTGTATGAGCCTGTTCTTAGAAAATCCAATTTTTGTTAAAGTTGCCCAAGAATAAACTAGCCTTATATTCATTCGTTGGGAAAAATGAAATACGTAGTATTATTGAAAACGTCTACTCAAGTAACTGTACGAAATTTGATCAAAATCGTTGGAGCCGTTTCTGAGAAAATGGAATTATTGTTAAAGTTGCCTAGAATAAACTAGCCTTATATTCATTTTTTGAGAAATATGAACTATACAGTATTATTGAAGACGTAAACTCAAGTGACTGTGCGAAATTTGATCAAAATCATTAGAGCCGTTTTCGAGAAAATCGTATTGTTGTTAAAAATGCGTAGAATAAACTACTCTTAATTATTGATCAATGTCAACCATTTCCATAAAATGCCTAAGTACGAGATTTCATTCATTTTCGTTCGACCGTCTAGGCTCCAGCGCCAGTAACAGACAGACAGATGGCATTGCGAAAACCACTTTTTCGGATTCAGCGACACCTAAAACGTGTATTTCCGTAAAAATCTCGAGGTTGAATTTTTTCGCGAAAACAATACTTTCTCGATACTTCATATGAGAAAGTAAAAAGGAATGGGAGAGAGAGAGGGAGAATAAATTGGATGGAAAAGAGCGGCGAAATGAGATTTGAGCTAGCACTGGAGGAGGTGGGCATACGAGGAGTTTGAGGTGGAGAGAGCGATTTTTTAGAACAGCGCTGCTGGAAGGTTTAACTCGAGTGGTTTGGTAGCGTAAAGGTTATATGTTGCAGGGAAACCCATTTACTGGAATAACGTATACATAAGAAAGGACAAATGGATGCAAACTAACATCTGCAATGCATTATAGAGTCAATCTTGATCCTTCTTGTGGGAACGATTTCGCCCTTTCACCACCCAGCTGACTCAAGGAGCACATAGGTTTCTTTCGACGACTTTCCTATAGAGTAGTTGTTGGGAGAGGATTCATCATTTGAACATCTTCATAGCATGGGAAATATTCAGATTGGAATGCTAAAGGATCTTTTTTCCCAATCCCAAAAGAAAAACTAAATAAATTTTTCAATTCCATAAGATTTTTATCAAAGATATTAAAACAATTACAATTTAAGGGAAAGTGAAATAGATAAAATAGATACGTCTTATTCCAAATGTGTGATTATTTCAAAAATGACTCTCGTCAGTCTGAAAGATACAAATACCTATATAATAATTGCAATTAAAAATAAATTAACAGCTAAAATTCATTGTCGGTGGAAGATTTTCAACTGATAAATATAATATTGCCAAAAAGAGCAACACAGCACATTTCAAGTTCGTTACGGCCGAATTTTAATTTTAGTGGCAATCTGATATTTATTCTAAGATACCAAATTAATGAAGAAGTAACACAAATAGCATTAAAATACTCATTAACATGTGAACATTTACAAACAGAGCAAAGTTGCTTAACTCCTATCCTTTAGGACAATGTTTTCCAAACCAATTTGACCATGGAACCCTTTTGGGCTTCAAAAGTATTGACTGAACCCTTTAAAACATTTCTATAGTGCTGAAAAAGTAGACACAAAATATGTTTTTGGACAATTGGTAGCTACAAAAATGAACAAAGTTAAGCAAATAAACTGATAGAAAATAAATAGAAAAAGTTTGTTATTTTAGATACAAATTTTTCACAATTTTTTCATGAGATGGTGTTTTTCCATCTTTTCTTCGCAAATCCATTTCTAGTATGAATGATGCTGGAGAGCTGGATTCTCATATCAGGTACAGCATTGAGACTGTTCCTGTATTTTGTTTTTGTCACAGTTCTGTTATGTAAATAATTTCATATTTAATATTATAGAGAAATACCACTGCTATCGAAATTTTCTTACACAAACCCTGGTCCCACCTCGTGGAACCTCAGGGTTCTGCAGAACACAGTTTGGGAAACGCTGCTTTAGGATATGATACCGATGGAACATATAACGTGAGGAAATATCAGTGGTATAAACATCTTTTGTCATTTAGAGTTACGTAAAATTGTATGTGATATTCAGGGCCATCCCTAGGGTAGGGCGAATCGTGGCGACTGCCTCGGACCTCGCACTTTGGAGGGAAGGTGGGAGGGGGATTCGATAACATCACAAGGAAAGCATAAGTTAAATTTGGCAGTAAATGTTAATAGGGTTCTGCACAAGCCGATTTGCTCCGAGCCCCGCACTTCTCCAGGGGTGCCCATGATTATATTACAAAACACAATTCAGAATTTTTAGCCAGTTTAAAAGTAATTATTTAGTTAATTTATACTGAAGAAGAATGCTGAAGATGAAATGGACAGAAATTACGAAAAGCGACAAAATACTAAGAAGAATAGGAGAAGAGAGAATGATTAATTAAGAAAGAGGAAAGGGAACTGGATCTGACACTGCCTAAGGATAGGTAGCACGATTAAAGGTGCGCTAGAAGGAAAAGGAGAAATGGGTGGGAAAAGGTTTTAGCTGATAGATGACTTAAAAGGAAAGAGATCTAACAAGACACGAAGAAGACTGCGGAAAGTAGGAGTATGTGGAGAACCAGGTTTAACCATAAATAACTACTGACAAACTACTTAAGATGATGACCTCAATATTGGAATTGAATTGATGAATGCCAACGTATTCCAAAGCAATCAAACGCTGAAGAATTCTCTTCATCTCACGAACAAAAACATACAGAAAAACTAATCGATCGTTTATGTATGTTTTTAAATAATATAAATTTTGCCTGATAATTTGGATTTGGAAAGGTACAAATTCATCGAGGGTAAAGCTAAATTTTCACTCATCTCACACCATCTGATTTAAAATGATAAACGGTATCTTTACTATAAAAGTAGAAATAAATGTGGGACACCAAACAATTGGAACAATAATTTCAAGGGCATCATTGCATCAGAAAATATATAAGATGTTAATCCAGCCAATACTGATGTTAAAAAAGTACATTTAAATTAATTTCTTGGCTGAATATTTTAGGAGTTAAAGAAAAAAGTTCATTTTTTGCTTTAGTAAATTGGATTTTGAATCGCGAGTATCCTGATGAAGCTAGTTATTTAGCGAAACCAGTCGGGAAATAAAAAATTATGGAATTTAACCACTTTTTTCTTCGTTAATACGAGAATGTCCTTTTTATGTTATAATTTGTTTGAAATCCCGATTGCCTAATTTCATTTACATATATCCAATCATATAACACCTGTCGTAAGTTTAACGATAAAGATGGACACACCAAATATAGTAGGGCAGGGGGAGGGGAGGGGGGGGGCAACCTACGGCCCGCAAGCCGTTTGCGGCCCACGGAGAGCATTTCATGCGGTTCGCGAAGCTATGATGAAAAGCGATCCGTAAAATTTAACACAAAAATTCATATTATTTTGGTAAAATTATGATAATAAAACCTCGAATTTTAAAAACTTGATTTTCACTTGTATGATGCCTAGGAATCTCTAGGTTTAAATTCTAATCCGACCTATTGATAACTTCCAATTAATCGCAACCGCCGATACGCCCCGCGACGTAGAAAAAGTCTCCCACCCCTACAGCATGGACTTAAAATATCCCTAAAAAAGAACGAAACGTCATTTTATTACTCACTTCCTTAACTTAAGCGATCACGTGATGCGTACGTCATTTTCGTCTTCTCCTTGCACACAAATCCTAAATACCAAATTTCATTAAAAACCCTTCCATCTACCCAGCGTCTGTCGTACGCGTACAGACGCATCGAATACGATAATCGCTTTTTTGTTTAAAAAAAAGATAACGCGCCTAAAAATCAAGTGGTGAAAATCGTCACCGAAGCACGACTTGTTGACATAAGCCACAGGCTAAACTCCTAAAGGCGAGCAACTTTGGAATTTACACTTGAGCAACCTCCTCCCCGTCCATAACACCGCGCGCGACCTCCGTCCTCTCCTGCCTCCCCCACTCCCTCTCCTCCCTTTCATCCCCCTCTTCCTCCCCCCCCCCCCTCCCCCGAACCGGGAACTCTCCTAAGGCCCGCTATCTCTCTCCCTCTCCCTTCCCCTCCCTTCCTCTTCCCTTTCGTGTCCTTTGGCTCCTCTTCCCCATACCCTTGATAACCAAGATCGCTCAATATCCTCCAGGCCACCGCTTTCTAAAGGGACCTCCTCCTCTCGCTCGCCTAGGCTCCCTAGCGATATCCCACGCACGTCTGGACGACGGCTGCTACGACAGACTCGAAAACGTCCACTAAAAAAAAGAGGAAAAAAAGGAAAAACGAAAAAAATGAAATAAATAAAAACAAAACGAAAAGCTTAGTGCGCCCCTTCTGGCGTTAATTATCGCAGAATGGTGGGCCGGATAACAAAAGAGGTATTAAAGGCGCCACTTAAAAAGATCATGTCGATTTAAGTACCGCTGGGACCGTCGCCCGGAGGGGGTTTTTTTCATCCTTGTTTTCTTTTTTCAGACGTCCAATCCATGAATGACCGGCGCTCACGAGCGGAGGAGAAGCGATGCGGTGCTCTTTTCCGGGGAACTGGCGTGTGTGAAGGAACGAACTCCAAACGTGGCGCGGAAGCACGGCCGACGACGATGAAAATGGCAGAGAGCGAGGAAATTTAATTGGAAGTCGGACGCCTGAGAGACAATTTACGCGAAACGAAAAATGAATCCGAGGGGAACGGTTTATTTGTTTGTTTGTTTGTTTGTTTATTTATTTATTTATTTTTTAAATCCAGCTGGAGTTCTCCCGGAACTTAAAAGCAAGCTAATAAAATTCTTAGGACGCCTTAGTTCGCAAGTTTGTTAACTCTTAAAAGCGATTAAGGTGCAAGGAGAATTACGTTACGAGTGTGATGTTTGCGCAATTATAGCCTCCCGTATCTACATTTAGATTAAAACGACGTCGGCTACGAAGGGAAATTCGCACGAGAGGGAATTTAATCGAGTGCGCTAAGGCTGGACGAAGTATTAGGGAGGAAATTTTAGTGCGCGAGGAATGATGATACCTTATTTGGCCGAAGGTGAAAGCGTGGATCTAACGTTAGTTTGAGAGAGGATTTGAATGAGGGGGTCTCAAAGTGCGGTTCGGGACCGATAGGAAGGCCGAAATATGCTATGTTAATAACAGACCTCAGTATAGGGCCGTTCCGAAGCATTTTGCCTTTCTGGTTAGTCCTAAACGGTTCCAGTTTCATGGTAATTTAAAGATATTATTTGGGATTTATTCGTCTAAACAATGATTTTAGGTGCAAACAGTACTTAAACTTAATTCGCGCAAGTCTTGAATGATATATGATTTTGGTTAAGGCCATTCCTTCACAAAACGCTGTTGCTACGTCAAAAACAATGTTGAAAATTCACTGAAGTAAAGGTTGCAACGAATGGACGGTCTTTTAGAAAGTACAGCGCTGCCTTAACCATCGGGCTAAATAGGCTATAGTCCAGGGGCGCCACTCATAAATATTTATTATTATTATTTATATAATTGATTTGTAAAAATATGATGAGACACTAACTTCCTTACATATAACTTCTGCTTCGTCATATTTTTTCATTGACTGTGTTAGATTAGATATTCGCACAAACAATAGTACAGACAGAAGCATCCGTGTCATTCGGCGACGGCGCTATTGCAGCGCCACCTACTGGCGGTACTGAAATTAGTGAGAGGAGCTTGTCTCGGGAGTCAATCCGGTGCTGAGGAACCCTCATCCCACTCTCCCAAATCCGAGACCAAAAAATCCCTATGAACATAGATTAAGTAAAAGTATCGATGGCGTCTTTTCATACTGAATTTCATATTATCAACCAATTTGCCAAAAGTAGATGTAGAAAGAAGTACTTTTAAGATATTTTATTTATTTATAAACTGCATTATTATTTGAGTTTCTATTTTGTTTTTTATATTTTCTATTTTTTTGTTTCAATAAAAATGTGTATTGTTTACATTTATGATTTATAAAATCGATATGTATTTACGTATTTACTTTTACATTAAAAATTAGTAACCCCCACCCCACTATAAGAGGACGCATCATGTTACTAGCCCGGAGCAAGCATGAAGAGAAAAATCAGAAATACGAAAATATATGTGCAGTACTAAGTCCAAAAACCGAAGTTATCCAAAAGACGAATAGTTTAAAAACTGAACGAAAAATTATCTGCTTATAAACTCAAGAAAAATTTCAGAAAAGACCAAATACTTTAAACAAATAAAATTAAACTGCATTAAAAAGTAACTGAAGTAGCGCAAAAAAGTCTTCCTCTTTCGAAAATCTAATCACAAGCAGCTCAACCTCCGACGACGACGAGAAGTAACTTACACACAAACCTTACCTGTGTTTTATGCACGAATGTATGAGAGATGAATTAAGAAAAAATTTCATAAAATCGAAATGAAAAGGTAAAAAAGAACGATCACACTACAATATGTGCTAAATAATACTTCGGCTATCGGGAATGCATTAGTTCAATTATGAAATTTTCTAAGTTTGTATAAACGGAATAAAAAAATGGATTATCACAATTAAAAAATACGTATTAAATAAGAAAGATAGGAAATACTTACGAATCTTGAAGAGTTGTCGTTCCGGTAGGTTTTGGCGTTTCCAAAAGCTGAAAAAGAAATTGAATCGACAGTTAATTTATGCAAAATAAAAAAAATAAATTTTGGAGAATATGATAGCAAATGTAAAAGCTATATCTATAACGATTTTTGCAAAAGTGAGTAGACTCCGAATTAATTATCTCACGAAATAAAAATTGAAGCGTTAAAATAAATTTTTATACCTCATTTTTTAAAAAAATACAGAAGTGCCTTATTATGAGATAAAAACTTTAGCAATTCAGTCTCAGGAACAACAACAGGTGAAATTTATTTTCTCTATTCGGCAACTATAGTCGCTTTACGAGAAAATAATCTTAACTCGGAATAGAAGAATTGTTTAGTTTATTAACATACAGAGACCATTTGGCAATTGGTTCCACCTCGCTCTTTTGATAATAATTAAGAATATTTATACAGGTAGAGTTCTCCACATAAAAATACAACCTATATGAAAAAATATTCCGGCGGATTACGTCAACCTAATGCAGTAGTTCCCTGACTGGGTAATGCAGCTGATTTTTAGGGGTGCCGCGAAAAACTTTGTTTAGTTATTAAATAAACATTTTGGATTTCCCGAAAGGTAATTATGGAAAATAAATTTTCCTCTAATAAACTGATTTTGGTTTAATACCTACAAACGGATGTGTCCCTAGGTTTTGACACCCGTATGTGAAAATATAAAAACCGTGTTTTAAGGGTACCGGGAAATTCTGTTTATCTTTGAAGAGGTGCCACTGACCTAATGCAATATCTTAGGGTAGCAGTTTCCAAACTTTACGCATCTGCGACCCATTCTTAAGGCATCTGATCTTATCGCGATCCCCTCAACGCCATCATCCACAAATAGATATAACATGTAATATTAATATCGAAATACCATAAATATTCATAACATCTGTGATAAAATTAACGTTACTTCGAAATATACGCACTCTGATAGAAAATAAAACAGAACCTTCCTGTTTTTTGCGATCCCAAGTTTGAAAATGACTGGATCCTACTGATACGCAGCTGATAAGAAATCGATTCACAAACGGCAATTACGTTCACAATATTTTCATTCGATGTGGCGGACATGTTACCTTTTAAAGATCCTCACGCTCTCAGCCAATCAAACGGTTAATAAGTCTCGTTTCGTTCGTTTACGCGGTCGAATTCCGCCTCTGTGTCGAGACGAATACGCCGAAAACGTAGGCACTTTGATGCTGACGGCGGTCAAGGTGATCAAGGACGGTAAACTGGGTTAAGGGTTTCGATACAGAGACAAAGGAAGCGGCGAGAGAGAGAGAGGGAGGCTGAAAGCCGCAGTTATCGGAGCGTCAGACGAGAGGGAGGCTATAGGGGGTGAGGGAGGCGGAAGGGTGAAAGGGACCGTAAAGGGTGCAGGACTCACCTTCGAGGAGCGGTCCGGCCTGGAGAAGCCGGTCCTTGATGACCTGGTGAGCGTTCCGGACGGGCGCGGGGGAGTGCGACGAAGAGGAAGAGGAGGCGGGGTGGTGCGGGTGATGGTGCGGGGGATGGTGGTGGTGGGGCTGATGGAAGTGGTGAGGGTGATGGGGGGCGGGGTGAGGGGAGGCTGTGAGGGGCGCCGTGGTCGAAGAGGAACCGGAGGAGGAGGTGGTGGAAGAGGAGGCGGTGGGAGGCGGAGGGGCGAAGGAAGACGTCGAGGTGGAGGCGGGGCCACTTCCCATGCCGGGAGGGGCGGTCGAGGTGGACGAGGAGGCTAGGGCCACGTACTGGAGGAGCAGGCGGGCCGCTTCCGTCTTTCCCGCACCACTTTCTCCGGACAGCACCACGCACTGGTCCTCGTTTCGGTCTCGCAGCCACCGGCACGCGGTGTCCGCCACGGCGAATCTTACGAGAAAAGGAGGCATAGGTTATAACGTTCTGTTCATGTAAAACAGCGGCTATCAACCTTTTGTACCTTACGTTCCACCAACCAGTTTGGCAAAAAAAGTTTCCATCACGATAAAACAAATCCCTACTTTTTCCAAGAAGGTAGTTTTTAGTTTACATGCATTTTGGAATTATATTAATGGAAATTTTTTAGAAATATTAACTAGTGTAATAATTTTGTTAAATAAAAGCTTTATAATAATTGTTTTCGAAACTTCGTGTCCCACCCACTGGTTGAGAAACACGGGTCTAAAACACGCCTTCTCTTTCGTTGTTTTGGATGATGATTACGATTGCGAGAATTCATCTTTTTTCTTTCGGAATCACAAAAATATTTTTGCGTACCGCCAAATCGTCAGTAACCTGAGTTAAGTTAAGAAACGATTCTAACCGAATAAAATTTGTTTAACGGATCCCGGACTGATATAGAAGTGAAATAATCTTCGAGTTATTGTAAATTAGGTTCGTAGAAGTTCGAAAAATGGAATTACTATCGTATTACCGAATTAAAATCAAACAATATTCTTTCCACTGTCAGGCGAACGATACTAAAAGAGAAAAAATCGGAAAATCCATTATATGAGACAAATATAAATATTAACTTTACCACCACAAAGCAAGAATGACGAATCTAAAGGGTGCCGAAAAAGTCGCGCTCCATAAGGATTTTGAATCATAACGAGAAAAACTAATTTCCTTTCGTTTATCAAATCAAATTTTCGAATTTTTTGCTATCTTCAAAGTACATCGCAATTCGACGAATATATTATGTCTGAACCTGTTCTAACACAGAGACGCTGACTATGGAAAACTCAGATTTTTTATTTTCCTTCGATCCTTCGACATTCCTAGATCGTTTAGTGTAATGACGGACACTAGATTTCATTGGGGATTCATGTCTAAATTATATGCTATTTTATTCCGACCTTATAGGGAATGGATAGCCCAACCAAATTGCTTTCTCTCCATGTACACTAAAAGCTTACCAAAAGTACACCTTATTGTCCAGACACAAATAAAGCAAATAGCTGCTGTCCGGTATTACCCTTAAAAATCGGGTAATGCCGGACATAGCGTGGGGCAATGTCGGACACTTTTTTTGGGGAAAAAACAACACAAGCAGAAGTTGTATTCATACTTTTTTATAGAAACATAATTTTGCATACAAATATGACAAAGAAATGGACATGTTAAATGTAACACCAAGCAAATAAAAAATAAAAGTACTAAAATTATAGTTTTTTTATCACTCTGAAATATTAATAGCTTTTTTATGTTTTGAATATTATGTCTTAAAGTAAATGAACTCCTTAGAAACAAGAATGTGAAAGAATAAACACAAAGAAGCCCACGCCGAGATTCGAACCCAGGTCTTTCACGCAGGTTCTTAACACTTAATTCTTAACACTTAACCAATAGACTACAACGCCTCTTACGAAATGACTCCTTATGTTGTCAAATTAAAGAACAGGAGTGGATAAAAGCGTGACGAACGAACGAACACTTTACAAATATTCGCTTAATTATGTACATTGTTATAATATAAATTTTTCGGAATGGATGGGGTAACGCCGGACGCTTAGGAATATGTCCGGCATTACCCCAATCTCGCGTCCGGCATTGCTCCATCACGGTAGGTTTGTATGTATCTGAAGAGGCCATGAGGTGGGTTAAAATTTTTGGCGATTCATTATGTCATTAAATACCGCTTAAAATACACTATCTAGTCCACCTTTAATAAAATTTAAAACAAATATGTTAAGCAAGATTAAGTCATACCTGTGAGGTGAAAGTCTTGCGAAAATTCACCAAAGCACACTGGCAAATAACTACTTAAAAAATCGTCGCGTCTATGTAAGCAGCCATTAAAGTCTCATTCTGTGACGTTATACACAGGATGGCAGCACTGCCAACCAACAGATTAAAACACTAGAGCTTGTCCGATATTCCCCAGTGTCCGGCGTTACCCCAGTTTCCCCTATATACGCATTGTGTCAAAACACGTTCAGACAAGCTGATGGCAAATAATTCAGGCAACTGATTTAATAGAAAAATTATTTTCCCATGTTATTTATTTAAAATCCTTATGGGGTGCAACTTTTGCTTCACCCCATGTAGCACGCATATCTTAAATGAAAAATGTGAAGCTTCTTGGCGCGTACCTCTCATGACTGCTATTTGCATTTCATCATATTCAGAGACTTTTCAGAAATTCAAAAGATTCGCCTTCCAAACTGAAATTACAGACTACGTTTCTTACAGGGGCGGATTGGGCCGCCTGGACACCGGGCAAAGTCCCGGAGGGCCGAAGCTGATCCTGGGCCGGGGCTGCCTGAGTGGTTGCTGCCTCGGCCAGGAGCTGTTGCTTTTCCGTATTCTAAAGTAGTGTTTCACAATCTATGGGTTGGGGCCTCCTAGGGGGCCGCAACATTATTTTAGTTGTTATGGTAGGCCGATATCCGAGTATTTGCCAGGGCCGATTTTTGCTCCCAATCCACCCCTGGTTTCTTATACAAACCAGACAAGAAACTCAGTCCAAGTATTGCTTACGCAGAAGTTCGAAACGCAACTTTGATATGAAACGTCTGTCATGTGCGGTATAAAGACAGAAACAACAATACAATAACAAAAATAAATGAAGTTGATTTTGGTAGTATTTCTAATATAAAAATTTAATTGCTCAATCGTAATCACATGTTATTAAAAAGACCTCTGAAAGTTGAACTCCATAAAGTATCGCTCGTCCAACTTATCCTCAAGTTGTTTCATAAACAAATACTTATAAATATACCCTTCTGAAGTAACTTAAGCGCGAGAGAATAAAATGTGGTTACTTAATATTAAATACGATTGTATCATTGAAACAGAATTCCCTACAATAAGTTCACAAATGTTAAAAATTCAACTTAAATGGAGGTCAAAATATACAATTCAATGAATACCAAAACTCGAACCATATGTTTACACATGCTCTTAATCATACTATCGAGGACTGGAAATTAATTGTTGAGGGAAAAATTCCTCCAGCAATAATCAAAATGCTCACGAAAAAACTTATAATTTTCAAAAAGTTAAAATTACAATGTCATCGAAGACGTAGAAACGTCTATCAATATAATGAATAACGATTTAGCGGCCAGCAAAAAAACGATACTAAATTGCACGTTGAAATTTTCCAGTCCTTCGAAGAGAAAAGAGGATTTGCTAAAATAAATCCTCAAAAAAAATATATGGTGGTGATAAGACGACTGTTTAAGCAATGGGATATATCATATTTCAGAGATGGGATGAGCGAATGAGAATACTTACATGTGGGGAGGGAGCTCGAGGAGGCCACGGCATCGGTATGCTTCGACCACGTCACAAGAGTACAGCGCCAGATTCTTGTAAGGGTTCACCGACACCAGAACGTTCCCCACGTACGTCTAAGTGGCATTTGGATAGAGAAACAAAAGAACTACGATGAGTGTCTGTGGAGAAAATGGCCACGCTGACAAAACGTGGAGACGTTCACGGTAAACTATGCATATAAACGAACTACAAATAGACAGAGGCGATGAAATATAAAACGACATCGGGTTGAGAAATGAAAAAGTAGGCTTACTTACTTTAAAGGAAGCAAATACGAAGTTTCAGTAAATTATCAATCATTTTCATTTACAAAGGCGGATTTATCGATTGCATCAAAATACTTCACTTTAATACTTATGGTATGGTGGTCATGTTAATAAAGGCCTATTGAAAGTTAATGGTGCATTTCAAATGCACAATTCACAAGCCAAAAATTGGGCGTTATGTAAACCATAGGCTACTAACATAGGTGCTGCCACTGATAACCATTTAATATCATTATAATTATATTAAAAATAAACGTGAAACATACCGCTTGTAGCAAAATTAAATTAAAAATTTACGAGCTCACAAAAATTCAATTAATAATTGTGACACAAGAGACCTATACGCTCCTAGTACGCACGCGTATTTTTAATTGAAAAAAATTCCGGTTGTGTCACGTAATAACGTGAAACTTGATTTGGAGAGAAATGTGTACTATTTTTTCTGCTGTTTGAATCTTTCATCTTAAGCAATCGACTGACAAATCAATCATCACATGTACTTGGAGTAACAATATTTCAGATAGCCATAGACCTTTAAAAACAAACAAGTCGCTGTAGCACTGCAAAGGGACTGTATGCATGTAAAGTGATAAAGAAGGAAGACGTCCAAAATCCTGGAACACGGCAATTTCTCATGCAATATTATTAAGGATTTGTATTTCAAAAGATTTGGAATATTCAAACGTTGCTGATTTAGTGTATTTTCAGTCCTTTAAAATAAACACTAGGGAGAGATTTACAACGAACAAAAACATACGAGCAAGAAAAATTAAACCCGAGTTAAACTTTAATAAACGGATTTTTAACAAAGATTTTGAGAGATAATATCATTAACTTAAATTATAACTGTAATGGTAGCAAATAATAAATTGGACGATATGGTATTGATTAAGAATAAGACGTGATTAAGTTGCTTTAAGAATCGAAGATTTAAAAGAATAACATTCATTGTACGTTCCATTCGAACAAACGCTTCGTTCAGCATTCCAAAAATATTTTTAAGTACGCGATTATTTTATCGAAAAAAATAAATTAAGACTAAAGGATGTTAACACGAACGAAAATAAGTTAACGACCGATTTTAATATAATGAAGATTACCGCGGTAAAGGGATTTTAACTCGACTGCTGAAGATGGAAAAATAAAAATCGAGGAGAGAACATACGAAGCCACAGAACGAAATCAGTTAACCAAAATATTTCGAGGTAAAGGTTAACAAAATTATCCCGAACCCGAAAAATAAAAATGCTGGGATAAATCCAGAGATGGAAATTCGGGAGTTTTTCCAGACCCCTAATCCCTAAAGTATAAGCACATGGTCATAAATATCTTTTATCATCCGTCGAATCAAGAAGTTTTTAAACAAAAACCGTACTAATTTAATGAACACTACGTTATTTGTGGTTTTCGATACGAGAAATGATGAGAAAGAGAGAGAGAGCGCGCGATCCCGTAGCTGCGAAAACTCATTTCCATCCTTCGATAAATCCTCCACTGAAAGGAAGAGGGGTTATCTTATACCCATTTTATGGCCGGAAGGTTTAAGATCTCATTCCGAACATCCAGATAGCACTAGTGGCTCCGGGACCCAGCTGCTGAGGCAGACAGAGCTTGAGTCTGAACCGCGCATGACATCTACGACACTTCTAGAGGTGTTCGGCGAGAATTGCACATGGGATGTATTATTAAAGAGACGCGCAGTAGCGTAGCAAACTTTTTGGAAATCCCATTGTAAAAATCCTCTTTGGTGAGTCATATAATTACTCTTTATGTATAAAAATATTACCATTTCCATAAGAAAACAACTTACTATCCGTCGATAAGAGCAATATTACGCAGCTTTCAATGCGATTCGGTGGTAGCAAATAATTTTCGATTATTTCGGCGAGTCTCGCCATAAATATTGCGACAATCGAAAGAAATTAAATGGTGCGCTCTCCCGACAAACGGAAAAATCACGATGTCGGAGAGACCCCGACCTCCGTGATGGAATGGTTATAAATAACTTACAGAAAATAGCGAGTCAAAATATTAACAGGATAAAACACAAATACTTCTGGATGAAATGCTTCTTCGCTGTAGGGGCTACCTTGACTGGGAGCCCCGGTTTATGGGACCGGTTCGCTATTACTACGCAAGGCCACCGAAGCCGCGTATTATTTTTACATAACCCTTTCTTTGTAATTATTTTAGACATTTTCCGTTATCTGTACCAAAGATGGATTGCGACGAAGGACCGAATTTGATTCTACTGTTAGCGTGGCCTGATGATCTCTTTTGAGGAAACAAATCAGGAATCGGCGGCAAGTTTTACTACACGTTGGGCCATATTGGAAGCTGCAAATGGTTGGGCGGGTCGGATTAGAGTTTAAATCGAAATTTGCCTGAATATTCTGAGATACGTGTGAAACACAATTATAAGTTTTAGAGTTAACAATTCAATATTAAAGGTTTCATCCTCATAATTTTAGTTGGAAAAATGAATTTCTGCGTTAAATTTTGGGGACAGCAGTGGAGATATAATACCGCAAAGTCAGCGACCGCAATGGGGACGACAGATTTTGAGGTCCTTCAGGTCTATCAATATATTATATAACGAATATAAGGAGTAAAAATATTATTTTCGCGAGGGGAATGAAAGTTTGTAGTTCCAATACCGTTTATGAATCATTTTTTCATCGTAGCTTCGCGGGACGCATCAAACGCTCTCGAGGGCCATATGCGGCCGTAGACTTTCCTCTCCTGGCATAAGTGATCTTTCGTGACCAGCATTTTCATTAATTTGTATTTGCACAGTTATACATAAAAACGATGGATCGTGATAAAGGGACAAATTCGAGTCCCTCTTTTTACATAACCAATGTTAAGTCGTGACCGCCTTTGACTTAAAGCCCACGGCTTTAACTTTTTTCATAATAACAATAATATTATACTCGTTTTCATTTGGGATAGCGGTCCTCGCCTGCACCTACGTATATCTGGTCCCGCTTGAATCGCTGGTGGAGGTTGGCCGCGAACGCGTCCTCCGTCAAGGGCTCCAAATGCACGGCGTCCCAGGCGCCCACCTCCTGCTCGAGGCACACCACGTCGGGCGGGCGGCGAGGGCGCCGGGGTCGCCCGGTGCAGCAGCGGCGACGGTAGTGCGACGGCGGAGAGGGCGGCAGCGGCGGGGGTGGCGGGGGAGGACCAGAAGGGGAGGGGGCGGCCATCCTCCCGTCCGCACCCCGCCCTCACCCCCACCCCACCCCCCGCCTCCACCCTCCTACGACTCCTCCTCCGATCGCCTCCCTCTTAAATCCCCCACCGGCCGACGCCTCCTCCCCCCCCTCCTCCCCTTCGGAACCCTCCTCCGCCACCGCCGACGCCTCCCCCCGCTCGCCTTGCTGCTTCCCTCCTGCAAGTAGAACAAACACAAAACTCTTCGGTAAATGGAATCTGCGAAGGCCGGTAAAAGGGAAGCATGGGGGAGGGAGAGATATTGAGTGAAAGGGTGGGCGGAGAGATATTGAGAGTTTAGGGAAAGTGCGAGGGAGAGATAATGGTTAGGGTGCTGAGGGAAAGTGATAGTGAGAGGGCTTGGGGGGAGAGCTGAAAGGGAGAGATAGGAGTGAGAGATGACGGGAACGAGGATGGAAGAGGGGAAGAGGGTGGAAGAAGAAGGAAAGGGGAAAGGGGGAGAGATAGAGGAGCGGGAGGGAGGGAGAGGCAAGGGGAGGGAGAATGGGGGAAAGGAGGGGAGAGAGAGTGGAAATGGGGAGAAAGGAGGTAGATAATGGGAGATGGGAGAAATACGGAGAGAGGGGAGGAAGAGGGGGAGAGGGGAGGAAGAGGGGAGGAAGGGTGGGAGAGGGGAGGAAGGGTGGGAGAGGGGAGGAAGGGTGAGAGAGGGAAGGAGAGGGTGAGAGGGAGAATAGGTGGAGAGCAAGAGTGAAGGTGGGTAGAGGGAGTGAGAGAAAGGTATGTAGAAAGGAGAGGGCGGAAGGGAGATAGAACGGAGGGTAAGGGTGAGGGAGGATATAGGAGGAGCGAGGGGAGATAGGGAGAGAGGAAGTGGGGAAGAGGAGAGGGAAGGAAAGGAGAGAGAGAAAGGGAGAGGGAGAATGGGGGAGAGCAAGAGTGAAGGGAGGGTAGAGGAAATGAGAGAAAGGTATGCAGAAGAGAGAGGGGTTGAAGGGAAGCAGAGGGGAAGGTAAAGGGTAAGGAAGGAAGTGAGATCAAGAAGTGAGAAAGAGGAGGGAGGCGAGATGTAGAAGGGATAGAGGGAGGGAGAAATGGAGGTGGGAACCGAGGGAGAGAGGAAGTGAGGTAAAGAGGGAGGGAGGGATCGGGTGAGAGGGGAAGAAGGTACGGAAAGGGCGAGAGTGAAAGAAAGCGCCGAGAGAGAAAGAAAGAAAGCAAAGAGGAGAGGGAGAGGTGTGAACAATATATGCCGGAGATGGAGGGGAAGAAAGGGTTCGGAGATATTCGGGGAGAATGGAGGGGCAAAGGAGGTAAGAGGAACGAAACGCATTAAATGGGGGAGAGTGATGTTCCCCTCCCTACTCCTCCTCCTCTCGGCTCCCTCTCGATTGACTTACTTACTAATGGAAAGGAACTGCTAATGCATATTCTAGTGTTACAATCCCCGATACGATTCCTGGCTTCATTATCGAGACTTTGTGAGGGAAGAGCAAAATGGGAATGAAGCGAAAGGGTTCTTCTCCTTCAATAACCGTGTCGCTTTCCGTATCGGAATTCTACGATATACTGCAAGTAGGTTCCGAAATGGCGAGAAATTTATGATGGAAGGGAGACTGGAGAAGCACATTATATATATATATATATATATATATATATATATATATATATATATATATATATATAACACAGCATTAAGAAGGTCCTCGTCGTCTCCATCTAGAGCTTTCTGAAAGTAATAAAATCCTCGCAAGTTTTTTTTTATTGTCTCGTCAGCTATTTCGGAATGGCGAGGCGCCCGAAGCTGCTTTTCGATAAAAGGAAAATGGAAGGAAAAAATAAAGCCGAACGAGATTTCGTCCGCGGTACGTTCAATGCGATGCAATTAGCGGATCAGGTGTTTTCGTTGCGAAGGTAACGATGCGGGAGAAGAGTAGCAAACCTTTGTCCGGCCGCAAATATAATCGTGATATGGGTAGGTTGGCTCTCGATGTAAGGGTAGACGTATATGCTCTCGCTGCTTAATACGCTTACTGTAAAATACGCTATTACGTGCTGTATATTGTCCATTTAAAATAAATCAACCAAAGATATATTCGCCGCTCTACTGCCACCCGCCATATTTTCTCATCGCACGTTCGTTACGGCTTCATATCGGGCATTCATAATAAAAACTGAAAATTATCATGAGAAATTATCTAAACCAGTGCCAAACTATCTTTTCATAAAATATACCCCTTGGAAAATTTCATTAAATGTGTGGTACTGGCACTCCTTTTTGTCACTTAATCAACTTTCCTTGAAATGCACAAAAACCATTTCGTTGGTATCCCCCTACGGAGGATCGTCTGATATCACTTGTTCTACCGGTGCCATACTTTGAATGGTGCTAATCTAAATTATAAACCGTTCCATAGTATTAACGTGTAATTAAAGTAAACCCTCATCCAACGCGGGTTTATTCAGCCTTGATTTGGTTGTACTCGTTTAAATAAATGTGACCTTTCTGCCCAAGAAGTATTAAAATATGTTATGCGCGATCCTGAATTGGGCGCGCAGAGCATTTTACGTACGCATGTAAACACGTTTTTTCCATAAGGTATTAAATTCGCGCAACGCGGATTTTCCCAATGGAACCTTTTACAGAAACATTCCCCATAAGGTACTAATGCAGGGGTATCAAATACGCGGCCTACGAAGTAATTTATAATATTTTATATATATATATATATTTCAGGTGAATGTTTGTAAATAATATTCGAAATTTATTTAATCAGCAATTTCTAAGTATCCGCAGTTCATTTTTCATTCCAATTTAAGCGCCCTGCATACTTGGGTTAATGGAGAATGATTTTCCGCTGCCAGCGTGTTTCTTGGGTGTCGGAATTACCTAACCTCACGATGCCGAATCTAGTATTTTTCTAATGAATAGGTTTAAGAGCTCATCCAAGGATGATGACAATCTTCACCACTAGCGTAAGGAAAGAATGTCCAGAGAATATAAAACGGCGCGGAAAGCCTGCAAGATGGTATTTGTATTAGGTACGGTACCTTAATGAGGCCGGAGGATTCGGTACAGTGCCTTCAAACGGCCTCCGCAGCGATGCGGGTTTGAGCCCTTCCCGACTAATGTATCACGAATAGATAACTTTACGAAGTTGGGAAATTTTAAAATACATCAGGAATTTATTATTTATTAATTTAAAATCGTAAGATCTCGCAAACATCGATTAGACCTTAATTTTGTCCAAAAATCCAACGAAAAATCTCTCGAGATGAGAAAAAAAAGAAACAAAAATTTATCGTAGTTATATACGCGGACTACGAAACGGCTCTCGTTCGGGAGGGGCGCGTGGAAGGAGTTTTAATGGGAGAAACACAGCCTCCACGGAGGAACATATGTACGAGCAAACGGTACGCTAGGCGTTCGAAAAATGGGGGTCACAGAAGTAAAATTGAACCCTATCACCAAAGGGGTCGACGTCCCAAAAGTACCGGCAACAGCAAAAGATAATCGCTTCCAATAGGTAGGACGATTACATCCTAGACCGACAAAAGGCCTATCGCTTCTCCCCACTTCGCGAAGTGGGACGACCGCCGGTAGCACACATTTCTTTAGGTTACGTTTTTTTCCTCGGGATTTTCGTTCCACACCTCGTATAATGGCACCTATACATTTTTTTATACAGATATTTTTTCTGAGGGTTCGCTGACAGCGGTAACCGACTCGCTTTCGGTGGAAGGCCTTCTATATATCCTCCCCCCTCGAACTTTCACCCTCTCACACTCTCCCTCCTGCTACCTTACAAGCGCAGTGCGTAAAAGAGAGCGAGAGGAGGAAGAGGAGAACGCGTTTTAAGGCGAGGAAGTTGTATGAGGGACGCGTGTTGGAAATGGGGAGAAAAAGCGCGAGGCCCAAAGGAATTAGGGCAGAGAGAAAGGATTAAGTCACATGCGGCAGAAAACGCCGGACGGGATGGGTTGGGGTCCGGAACACGGAGGAAAAAAAAAGCCCACGCGAGAAGCGCGTGCGGTTATATCCGGAGTTAGAGGAAGAGGATGAAGACTTCGCCTTCGCGACGGGGCCACTAGGGCGCGCTAATGGTGGCGGCGATCGACGAAGAAGACGATTACCATTCACAAAGAGTATCCCTTAGGGTAAGCGCCCACTGAAGTGGCGGGGAGAGTGGTGTGGCGGCGACGTGGCAGTGAAGTGGAGGCCGACTGTACAAACCAATGGGAAGACGCCAACAGAGGTGTTGTGGTAGGGACGTGGTGCGTGGCATGTAACTTCTCACCACTTCGTTCCAACCAGTTCGTTTTTTGCCACTGCCACGCCGCCACCACTCTTGATCGCTGGCTGTTTTTATTGACGTTTCGTGCATTCGTTTCCTGTGCCAATAATGAGAGACGATCAGGAATTCAACATTCGGTTTGTGGGTTTAGTGCAGGAGTATCCCTGTTTATACGATCACACTTCCGCCGAATATCACAGAATGAATATTCAAGAAAAGGCTTGGAAATCCATTGCAGAAGAATTGAAAGAAACCGGTAAGTAAATAATTTGTAATACTTCTATTTGTACATGGCATCTTAAATTTTTTACATCAATTAAAAAAAGATAGGAGTCTAGTTCAAATACAAACATTCACACAGAGAAAAACATACATTTGCGCTCATATGTTAGGCAAGAAATAACTTTCTATAGCTTTGCATTATAATGTACAGTATCTGATATGTGAATGAAAAGAAAACCTCTCATAAAGTAGCCATAAATGAAGGAAAGTTTTTCTCGAAATATTAAAAGAAAATGTAAGTTATGGCTGAAAATATCTTTTTTCAGCGTCGTCCCATACCGTTTTTCACACACAGTATTTTTCCTGCCATGGCAATGCGCCGTTCGGTTTTAAGAAAAAATCGCATAGTTCATTTCTGAGAGCAATAGCAGAATTCGCTGCTCTGTTTTGGTTTGTAAGCCGGCATTGTGTCGTCCTATTATTTTCAACTGCAGCAGTAAGTTGCACAGTAGGAGTTGAAAGGACACCCTCATGATGCCGAATAAAATTGTGGAGTACACAAACAGCCTGAACGATATTATCAATATTTTTGATGTCACAGTGTATTGGCGTTTCCAAGATCCTGAATTTTGACACCATCATTCCGAATGCACACTCGACAGATTTACGTCCTCTCGATAATCTACCGTTGAATATGCGTCTGCTGTTTGTCAGGTTTCGACGGGGATATGGTTTCATGATATTTGTTGTGAGAGGAAAAGCTTCGTCCGATGCAAAATAATATGGAAAATCTATCTGCTCTCCCGGTAACGGAGTAGGTTCTGGTAACTGTAGCTTTCCACTGAATAATGCTTTTCCAAATGCACTCTCTTTAAGGGCCCTTCCATCACTGTTCCTTCCGTACTCGCCAACATCAATGCACAGAAACATTCCATCTGCATCAGAAACAGCTAGTAGTACTATTGAAAAGTACCCCTTGTAATTGTAATATGCAGAACCTGTGTTTGGAGGAGATTTAACTCTAATATGTTTTCCATCAATACTGCCGACGCAATGTGGAAGATTCCAAAGTTCCCAATATCGACTTGCTGCTTTCTGCCAAATTTCTTTTGTTGGGCTTGGAAGATAATCAGGCTGCAAACTTTGCCAAATAGCAAGCGATGTTTCTTTAACAATTCTTCTAATAGTGGTATGTCCCTTTAAGAAGTAGTATGAAAGTGCCTTAAAGGAACAGCCAGTAGCGAAGTACCTGAAAAGAAAATCGTACTTGAAATTACTGCTAAATATTTCACTTTTATAAGAATTACTCCTAAGTAGTTATGGTTAATGCATAATACATGCTAACAGTTAATGCTGTATTTTCATTCTCATTTTATCGCTCTTTTGTTCCAGTTGCTGCTTGCAAATCACGATGGAAGAACTTGAGAGGAAATTACACAAAGCATCTGAGAACATATACACCTTCTGGCTCTGGTGCTTTAAAAAAGCGACCATATTATCTCGCCGAATGCATGACTTTTCTGTTTCCATTTACCAAGTCCCGAATTTCGAAAGGTAATGTCCAGGTTGAAGGAAAAGAATTGGATATGTCGCCTGAAATGCCCGATTCTGAAGGGTGTTCACATAATGATGAAACCGAGGTCGATGCCAGTCTGCAGGAAGAGCAGCAAACCTCGCAAGAAGAAGAGGCTGAGCCAGAACAAGAACAACAACTACAGAAGCGTCAGGAAGACCTTGAGCAGCACAACCAGCAGCAGCGAAAACGGAACCCTGCGGAATATAGTGAGAGTGGCTGTAGGCTTAAAACAAAGAAAATTCCAACTCAAGCCATTTCTCTCCAAGAAGTCAACAAATCCGCCTTCGAATATTTCACAATGAAAATGAATGGCGCTCGAAGGGCTTCTGTAGAAAAGTATGAGGACGCCGATGCTTCATTCTTAATAAGTATTCTTCCAGATATGAAGAGAATGACTTACGAACAAAAAAGGAGATTTAAAATTGGGATATTAACACTGGCTGGTGACATTTTCAATGAACTGACAAACCCTGAACCAGGGATCTCCCCAGGAACTTCCTCTACTTGTTCCCCTGTATCAAGAAATAATTATTTTCATGGACAACCTCCAGCATTTTCACCACAACAGTCGGAATCCAGTACCCATGATACTTACAACAGTTGCTCTCAGGTGTTTACTGACTTTCAGTTCAGTTAGCTTTTACAGGAACAATAATTTCGTGAATTTTTTCAAAATATTACATCTCTTCAAGAAAATTGCTGTATTTTATATTTTTGTAATTATAAAAGGATACATATTTTCACTAGTCTGTCATATATAATTTTTTCTACATTAATAAGTTGTGTCTTTTTCTAGTAGGTAGTTTTTTCTCGTACTCTACTTCACATGTATAAAAATAAAAATGGTAATATAATAAAAAATGATTGTATAATATTTGCACAGCAATTTTTTTAACCTAATAAAGTACATCTTTTATAACAAAATATTTCTTTCTTTATTTTTGATTTTTGGTTCTCTTTTTGGAAAATATGAAACCTTTTCAATGAAATTAACGGCGTTTATTTTGCTATAATAACTTTCTAAAATTATTGCTTACCTTAAAGTTATTAAAAGGCGTTCTTCTGGAGTGAAACAGAGTCTCCAATTTGTGTCTTTCTTCTGTATCGCAGGTCGCACTTTTTGCACTAACAGCTCAAAGGTTTCTTTGCTCATTCTGTAAAAGGACTTAAACCTCTCATTGTATAGATTCAACCCTTTGAATACATTGAAAACTCCGCACTCTTTTTTTGCGTGCCAAAAAGGATGTACCCAAAAACGCCGACTACGACGATCATTAAGGTAATTAAGATTTGCTAAGTGAACTACCGCCAGAACGTCTTCATCCTCGGAGGAAGACATTGAAACTCGCTGTTGAGACTGCGACCAATTGGCGTTGCACCACTCCATCACCTCGCCATCACCACTTTACTACCAGACCATCGCCGCGACGCTGCCATTTGCCACTTCAGTGGGCGCTTGGCCTTAGTCTCTCTCCCCATAGTTCGCTACATCCGCTTCCGAAGAGGATAACGAAGACGAAGCCGTTCCCAGCGAAAGAAACTTTAAAAAAGAAAGAAGAGGACAACACGACTGCTTTCGCGTCCATTTGACGACCCGAAAATACCTCCGCGGAGAAGAAAATTATTAGACTGCGTTAAATGATCCCACGGACAGAAGGGCAAAATACCTTCGGAGGCGGAATAGAAGTCGCATTTCTCCCGCTCTCCCTTAACCCCGCTCGGCTTCCCTAGAAAAGGGAGAGAGGGGGAAAGGGAGAGAGAGAAAAGGAAGAAGAGGCCTCTTCCCGCCTCACTCTACTCCCCGTCTTTCCCCGTTTTTCTGTGGAAAAACCCTTTCTCGGCGATGTTCAATGACGGCGTCGACGGCGGCTGCGAGCATCCATTCAACCTCTCTCGCGGAGCGTAAATCGCCCATCAATTCTCATCCCGCTAACGTATCTCCCGCCACCATATAATACCCCTTTACGTGTATAGGGTTACCTTTTTACCCTCACAAAAAAGCAATCTTCGTAAAAAAAAAACAGCTAAAGAACCTCTTTGAAAAACGATCAAATGGGGTTTTGGGTGGCTAAAGGGTGGGGCGATCACTGACCATTCCATAACGCGGCGCCAAAACGTCCCTCCTTTTGGGATGCCTACCAAACCTATCCCTCCCGTTTCTTCCCTCTCGCCCGAACAACCCTTTGAAAACCTATCTCTCTCTTCCCGTAACCCGCCGCTCCCTCCCTCCCTCCCCTTCACACCCCTGCCCTCGACCTCCCCTCCCGTCCTGATATTGATTTCCTAGCCTTGGCTGATTAAGATGGAACTGGCTTCCCTCTCCCACCCCATCGACTTCAGTTTGCTCACCCCCTTGCCCCATTCTCTCTTTCAAACCAACCCTCACGTATAACTCTCCTCTCTCTCTCTCACTCCCGTCTTCACCTTCTCCTCCTCCTCTCTCTTCCCCTGCCACCGGAACCAATATCAACCGCTCGCCATCATTCCCAAATCTTAAACGTTCCTCCTCCTCTCTCCCCTCCCTCACCCTCTCCATTGCGAGAAATAGGCCGGTATCTCACTCCGACCTTTTACCCTCAACCTCCCCCTCTCCCTCTCGGATGCTTACTTATTAATCCCCCAGTGGTCCCCTCTAGCACCCCGAAGTCCCCTCTTCGTACTCGACCTCCTTCAGCCTCCCTTCCGGACGTCCCCTACTCTCTCCTCCTTTCCGTCCTCCCCTCTTCTCTCTCACCTCCACCGCCCTTGACACCCCTCCTCACACCCATTCAGCCCTACTTTTACGAGCCTCCCGAGTTTTCTTCTAGAGATTCCGTATCCCTTATTTCAAGCCCGCGCGGAGACTCCTATCGTCCTTACTTCTTGCTATCTCTCTCTCTCTCTCGCTACCTCTCTCTATTTTCCTTCTCCAATATCATATTCCACAAAAGGCATTTTAAATCGCGGTCCAAGTAGTATCTCTCCCTCCCCCCTTCCTTTTCTTCTTCAGCCACATTAATTCCCTCCTTTTCTCTTTCCGCCTTTCTTTCTACGCCTTCTCGTCCCCTCTCGCCAAACTCTCATTCTCCGTTCCTTACCCAGGGATTCAAAACCTCTCGATTTTCAATTCTCCAACTCTCTCTCTCTCTCTCTATATATATATATATATATATATATATATATATATATATATATATATATATATATATATTTCTCTCTCTCCTTTACCTCCTTTCTCTCTTTCTCCGGCCCCTTCTTCGGTTCCCTCTCCTGCTGCTGCCCGCGAAACCTCATCTCCTAAAGGTCGACTACTCCCCTTCAGTCGGTCTCACTTCCTGTTACGCGGAAGATACCGACGCCAGACGTCGCTGCTGACTTCCGGCACGGAGCTTTTTCCCGGGGAGAAACGATTCCAAAGCGATCAAAGATCTTTTTGTTTCCGACACCTTGCCAATTCGTGTCCTCTCCCCCTCTTTTTTCTCTCGTTCCTTCGCCTCTATGGACGACTTTGCACCACGACCGAATCTACGCCCGTCTCTAAGGTTAAAGAGAGGAGGAGATTAACAAGCAGACTGATAATATTCGGAAGGTTTAAAGAAGTACTCCGTTAAAAACTATCATTCGGCAGGCGAGGAGCAAAGGCTGTTGAGGCGAATATTATTTGATAGTAACGGAAAAATCACATGCGAATTTCTTTATTTTTTATTATTTATTTTAACTAGCTCATAAATGGCAGTTCAGTGTCTTTTACAATGAGAATCATATAACGCATACGTACAACCGTGCCCTCGTCAGGATTCGAACTCGCTAGCTTAGCTTTGGGAGCCAGACAAGATAACCACCCCTATACCAAGACCGGTTACAGCAGAAGTAATGCGAATTTTAAGTCTGGAATCTACCATCGGTGAGCCACCACTGATGACGGCTAACATGTGGCCGAAGAGCGTACCTATCGGGTTTTTTCAGCCTTTTTACGACTATTGGAGAAACATAGTTTTTCAGTACGATTTCATTAATCAGGCTAACTCGATAATTCTTTCATTAAACTCGGACGGTATATTCCATTGAGGGGTCATTTCATTACCTTTCTATTTGGCATATGTGAAAGAAATGGGGGGGATACAGATCACTTCAAATGTAATTCGTGTCAATTAGACACGAGATAGCCATGAGTACGAACTGCTGTCACAACTGTCGACTGAAATTCGAAATAAAAATATCGCGCTCGAAAGAGTAGATGCCTTGCTAAGCTCATGAATAAATATGAAGTCCCAAAATAGATTTCGCGGTTAATTTACATTTCATGAAATTTAATGAAGTCAAATCAATATTTTATTCTAAAATATTTGTTAACACTCAAGAGAACTCTGCGGTTAAGGGAGGAAGATCATAAGCATGCAAATAAATAAAGAAAACTCTACGATCAAATAGAAAATCATACAGGGAGATTAAAGTATTAGTTTACTCGCAAGATAACTTATCCAGGGTTACATAAACTTAATTTGGAACAGCAACCAATAGGTAAAATTATTTCATAAAACTGGAAGAATTCATCCTAAAAGATAAAATTGGCCACAAAATTTTCAAGCGATGAAATACTAACAAATAAAATTAGGAGGCAATAGAAAAATTATACAACGATGCCAAAATTTAGTATCTGAGGGATTAATTGCATTAGGAGATGCAATAATCTCACGGGACTTCGCGCAGTAGCCATGTTATTTTAAAGAGATTACGGGATTATGGTAGCAAAGAGTTCGATTCACCTCATTTCACCTTTTCTTAGCAAATCAGGCTTCAAGGGCGTGAAAATAAAAAAGAGTGAGAAAAAGACAACAGCACGTGTATCATTTCGAAAACGCATAGGAGATTGACTAGTATCTTCTTAAGTCGAGGGAGGAGGCCATTTTATACGAACGCGATGCGAAATTCGCTAGAGAATTATCGAGCTCGTCTTATGGCAGAATATAAATTCCGAAATAAGCACCTAAAGCTAGAAACTTCTCAAGGGGGAGGAGATTACTCACAATTTTTTCCATGGGGGTGGGGGATTTATTAATTTGTACACTAAATCTTTGTCAAAATTATTTTTTATTAATAAACCATGAAACACGATATAATAGTATGATAATTATCACAGTGAAGACTAATGAGGAAGACCTCCTGCAGCAAGACAACCCTCTCGGCTTCCACTTTTGCTACCTCTAAAGAATACACAAGGGGGGGGGGGGGGACGATCGCCCCATCTCCCTCCCCTTGGATCCGCCACTGACCTAAAGTAATAACAAAATGAAATCTCAAATACTTCCCCGGATGATATCTTCTCACAGTTGTTACTGATACGTTTCCCTGGCTTTTCAAGTTAAATTTTGTTTTGTATGAACGTATTTTTATTCAGATACGCTTTGGGGACACGCGTGACTTTCGTATTATTCTCCATCTCGTTTGCCTGAATTAAAAAGGTTCCAGTGTCGAGCGTTAGTTGTAATTAAAAATACTGCATGTGATATAATATACTATAGCGTTTTACTGGTAGGCCGCGTGAATCACATGTGAGACACAACGCCGAGAAAAATGTTAAACGATCAACGAAAGACCTCATATAACTACTTCGCCATCTTGAATCGTCAAAGCACGACCGTTGCGCCAGTCCTTGGAGACGTATCCGACGGCCATTAATGAACGTGACCTGCGACGTGAAAGTTTTACGAAGTTTAAGCAGAGCCGACTTTAACCATAAGCCTCATTTCTGAGATTCTCGGCTTCGGCAGCGTTTCCTTCAAAATTTTACTCAGAAAAGCAATCTAAATTGTAACTCGCTAACAACGCTACTAAGCGCCGAGCCATAAAAAATTGTCATGAAAGACGCTTTGTGAGAAAAAGGACTAAGGTAAAAAGGTAGGAAAAAGCGATATGGTGTTAAATATCATTCCATATTTATAACAATGAAATATCACATATGACGATGGATTTTAAATAATGCAGCGAAGCGTAATTTTAAATATCGTCGTTCCTCTCATTTGACATACTTCTAAGAAAATTATTGATATGTAAGATGTACTGTTTATAGTACTATGAATGCAGTCGTAATATGGGAAATTCTTCTAGGGTAAACGTCCTTTTCAACATGAATACTTAGCTGAAATTCTCGTCGAGATCTCTGAATATTTTATTATTCCTGCTCGCGAGCGATAAGAAAAGTTTTAAGATAAACAACTGTTATCCCAAAATTTCTTCACAGCAATTGCACCAAGTACGAAGATGTATGAAAATCTTTTTAAGGCTATCGCAGAAATATGTAGTTTGTCAATTTCACTTTAGCTATAAGGTTAGCTCGACGATTATTTTTGAAGCTCTCAAATTATGTATTTGGACAATTAACAGGCCCTTTTGGGGAAAGATCTCACCCAGGTGCGCGCAACTTACGACCCGCGAAGCTATGATGAACATATCATTTGTGAAATTCACTGAAGGCAATTTCATGTTTTTTTTATTAAAATTGTAGCCATAAAACTCTTCTTGAAAGGTTTTGATGCTAAACAATACGTTAAGTTTGAATTTCGCCTTTATAATAAAAATAAACTCTTGAGTGTGTGTAAACTATTATCCAGCTCGTAAAAGCGCTCGAAATTTCTAATACGAACCTTTAAAAAATTTGCAACTAAGAATGTGCTTCGTCAAGTAAACATGTTTTACTCAGCTGATATAACCAATCGGAAATTTGTGATAAATAAAATAAAGAGAAAAAACTGCATAGAAATGTCACAACTTTATCAATGGGCTTCTTAAAAATTTATATTTAGCCAGGTTTCGGAAAAAAATGATTTAAATATAAGATATGAAATAATTCAAAAACACATCAAGTCTACGATATATCATTAATTCAACAACAATCAGCACAATTGCGCAGATAAGATATAGCAGTTGTCAAAAGAATGACATAGAAAGTTAGAATTCCAAATGTGAGAAATGATCTTAACTAGGTTCAATTCATTCAACAATTACAAAAAATAAAACGAACAAGCTCAACGGAAAGGAAAATCTCTCAATAAAAAATCCTCATACAAAAGTAAGCGGGAACATATTTTTAGCCACGAAAATGGTTCAGAACATATTCTCAACGTCGTAAACCAGCACCGAGGACAGCTTCTATTCACGGTGGTTATTATAAACATGTTCTAGCTTCTAAAAATAATGAAACATTCCTTCGAGCGGCTTTAATTTTACATACTTCTGAATGCCTCTCCGTATCGCGCATCAACCACTGCAACGAGAGCATTTGAAAATGCATTCGTTCCAAACCTTGAGAGTTTGCAAAAATAAAAACGAAATCGGGCTGCGGAGAAAGTTATAAAAGGAACTGGGAATAAGAACATTATGTAATGGAGTGTAGCTATCCGAGGGAGAGGGGGAAAAGGAGGACACGAAAAAAGTTGGAAGAAGGTGGAGCCGTCGATTCTGACACCTTACGTAATAGAGGTTTAATCTGTTACTATTTTCAGCTGAACGTGGGATAAATTCCAAAACATCAAATTCAACTCGAAAGCATTCATTTTTTCTTTTTTTTTGACGAAAGAGGGAAAGAATTACTGAAGCGAAGGGAAAATCGGAAATAATTTTTGCATTTCATGTTCGAATTCTTGAGATTACCAAGTAAACGATATTTAGGCTTCGAAAATCATTTACAAATTACATTCAACAAAGTATTTACGAAAGCAATGGGATAACTCAAATGAGTGATATGTACCGAGTACGTTGGAGTTTCGAATACAGATAAAAAGCTTTTCTGGCGGGTTGATCATAATGTAATGATAAGCGGCTACGGAAGAGACATTTCATACAAAAAGATTTTCGTATACATAAACTGATTCTAATATAATACATATCTTTAAATTTGTAAGGCCAGAAAGTTGAGCTAAGTTTAGCAATAGAGTTATTTTTTATTCTAAAAGCTAACTAAGGGCAAAGAAAAATTGCCTATTACATAACATCAAGTCTTTGCACGAATTCTGTCTCAGAGAATTCATATTTACTCAAATTCTATAATTTTAAATTATTAAAATAGTTATAATTAGCAAGAACATGTCAAAGTGGAATTCAATCTTAGTATAATTAATATTCGTAGCATTTAAAAGCATCAATTTATATTTTAGTAATCAAGACGAATATCTCTGTTTTATACGCAATGTATTAAAAGTGGATGTGACCCATAATTCATTAAATAAGGACGAGATTGGAGAAGTCACGATTTAAGAGAAAACAAAAACATTTTGTTCATCAAAATTTGAACTATAAAATTCTCTAATATTTTGTATATTGATATCTTTCCGCTGCAGCTTATAGTATTTTCAACTCTGAGGGACCATTCAATGTCTGTCCCTAAAAAATATAAATCAAAGGATGGTTACGTTAATATTTTTTATATAAATTAAAGTTCTCCCCGGTAACAAATTCGTCGTTTGTACCGTTGATTGTGATGCATCGCGGGTCTTTCTTACTAATCCTTCAGTCTATATTTAAATCGAAAACATTACACTGCAATGACTACATACTGACGCGTTAATTTTTGTATAAATTTGTTTCTTGCAACCATAAAAAATAAAATTTGAAAAAAATTACGTACACACTGTATTCCAAGATATTACTTCGGTTGATTTTCAAACGTCGGTCGCCCTCTCCCAAAATCCAAGACGTAACGGGGAAGAACTGCGCTTTAAAATATTAAATTAAAGGTAGAAAACATTTTTGGTGATTTTTTTAAGATTGACAAAAAAGATAAATTTTTACGAAAGCTAACATTTGTTCAAATTTCGTTCACAAGGAGATAACACAGACGCATGATAAATTTATTAAAATCGATATAGTGTATATTTTGACAAACAGACGGTTTGAAATAGCAAAAGATTAAACTGAACGATTCTTAGAAACGTACGAGGGCTTCATTTTTTCCACCCATCTTGATAAACATTGATCGTGCAGCAAATTTGGGGAAACATTCTTCAATTTCGGGAAGTACATTTTCAGGTAATACGTTTTACTTTCGGGTGAAAAGGAATTCTTACGATCCATATCATCTCCCGAATGCACTTCCGTTGATAAGTTTCTATTTCCCGCTCATCTCAAACTGGACATCCCCGACATTCGTCCACCCTCCCCACCAATCTGTCGTAAACAGCGTTACATTCGCACTCTTCCATCCAATCCTCCTTCACCGAATATACAATTTATCGTGTTTACCTTCTGTCGCCCCTTTTCAACCATAACCCTTTCTATTTCTTACTAAAAACAACTTTACCGTGTACAAGGTAGCCATCGATTTTGTGCAGACCGCTCGATGCTGTTTAAGAGCAAAACAAAGAAAAAAGAAATATTCTAATGCTATTTTGAAAGAATTGTTGTTTTTCTGCTCCCAGGCCTTATAAAAATACAGCGCCGAATGAGATGATAAAATTCATGTGCTTCCAGTGACGCAACAAGGAATTTATTTTGGGGATGGCAAATAATAAGACATTTTTCATAAGGAGATTACCCTCTTTATTTTTCTTTGATAATTTCCAATATGAGCATCGCCATAAATTTAAAAAATGACAACAGTTATTTAATAAATGTATTTATTTTCAAGTTAAAGTTGAAAGCAGCCGCAGCGATATTGAGGGGGGGGGGGGGGGGGGGGGCAAATTCCCAGCTCCCATTGGCTGCGCCACCACGCGCTTCATTAAACTAAAAAAAATAATGTGACGCCACAAGGCTGCCTATAGTGATACGTTCTAAAAAAAAAAAAAAATATATTTATCCAATGGGGGAATTTCGTTCAATTTAATTTTAGACACATTTCATCTTTTTATGCGTTCAGTGCTCAGATATCCCATATGAGGATAGGGAGCCAGTACTTAAGAGCCTTAAGAGCTAGGGATGTAAACGCAGTTACAAAAACGGTGGGTTTTAATAGTTCGCCAGAAAACTCTGCAATTATGAAACCGGGCAAAAAAATGAAGCGCGAGAATGCCACGAAAATTTATTCCCGACGAAATAAAAATACTCTAAAAGACGAATCCAAATCGTTATTTCAATCGTCGAGTCACCGATAGCTTTTAATTTTTTTTTCGTCCTGACCTACATCGCAACGAAAGATTCATCACCACTTACGGGTTCGTGCTGAATAGATTTGCTTTTATAATTGATTCCACTAGTTTTTCCACACGAAACATGTCGGTCTTTCAATTAATATTTTTGCATCACCTTGCGATCGGTTGCGTGGGGGAATCTTAAACCCAACATGTGAGCATCTTGACACAACTATTAAACGAATGAGGGGAACCGTGGGTGTTTGCCGTAAAACACCGTGGAGAAGGGACGAGGCGGGTAATGGAGGCATATCTCACGGACTTAATAAAGACGTAAAAAGGGGTCGAGAGAGTTTTTCAAGAGCCGTTTCTAGATTGAATCATGGCTAATGTTTTGAAAGTATGCGAAGAGTACGCATAAACTTTTTATTATTATAGATGTGTGGAATATTAGGTTTAGGATAAAAAGCATAAAGCGAAAAAAATAAGGGAGCGTCCAGAATGTATTAGGCTCATTTTATTTCGAAGGAGAAAGCAAGCGTCTTTCGAAATTTGTTTGAAGACGAGCAAAATGTATATCAGCTAGACCAGTGGTCTTCAAGGTGGGCGATAGCGCCCACCAGTGGGCGTTTTTGGATTTTTAGTGGGCGTTAAAGAACTCACCAAATGCTACTCTAATTTTTACACTGAAAAATAACATTCTATAAAAAAGCTTAATGATACACACACATATTCTGTACAACTATTTTATGTACAACTATTACAGTTTGTTTGTCGTTAACTATAGTATCATATCATACTATACTAGCGACAATGTATCTATGCTGCGGTAAAATCGAAAGGCCCATGAGGGTGGTCGGAGTGTCTCGCAGAAGCAGCGAAGCGTTTACGTTTAATTTTATCAAATATATAAAATCATAAATTTTTAAACACTGTTATTACCACTGAGACCGTATTCGGTAATCTCATCTAACGTCAATCCCACTAGTATTAGGGTTACCATACCTCCGTAAATCGCTTTGCTACTGGGGGTGCAAAATTCTTCTTTGCCCGGGGCGCCAGAAACCATCACTACGCCACTGGGTGGGCGGTGAACTTATTTCAAAGGACAACATATGGTAAAAGCGGGCGGTGACTCGAAAAAGGTTGAAGACCACTGAGCTAGACTAAAAACAATGCGCTCAGAAATTAGGAAAAAAACAGATGCGAGAAAAATCGAATAAACAGTTTTTTTTACAACCAAAATGCCCCGAAGAGCCAAGCGACTGATTTACAGCATACTTCGTTCTAAAATATATCGAAATTGAGGGGAGCCCACTGGGATAATAAAAATGCCAAGAGATGATAATTCGATATGGTAAATTCTGCGTGACAGATGCTCTGTGACAGGGCAAGTCAGCACTCCGTCTTTCGGAAGGGATGTTAAACAATTGGCCCCCTTGTTGCTCTTAGTAAAGAGTAGGCGAATTCCGGCAATGGGTTTCCTTCCTCCCTTCTGTGTGTGTGTGTGTCCGGTGTGGAAGGCGTTATGTCGATAATAGACCAAGAGGCTGATTCGCTTAAAAACACACACACACACAGATGCTCTGCCCTACGACTATGGGCAGAGGCAGACATTTGAGTCTTGACTATTTGATGATGTAAATGAAAAGTATGTCTCATTAGTATATTCGGGAGAGAAAGACGCTTCTTATTGTCATGAGAATCCTGGCCACGAGTTAAAAAAAGGAAATGTAAGTAGATAGAGCTTAGTCTACCGTGACCTGGATTTGAGACGGTTAAATCAAAAATACGAAAAATTGCAGATCCGGGCTAGAACCTCGGAGGAAAAATTGTGCTCACATCCTTTTCCACCGGAAAATCGAAGCAATTTAGGATTTAACGAGAAAAACTTCAGACGATGCCTACGGTGTTATGCCTTGCATCGAAAAAATTATCATCCCTCAAAAAATCGAAGAATTATTGCACGAACAAGAGTCAAACTGCTTATAAGCAAGAAAATAGATCGTTTTCCTGCCTAAAATCTATCCTCTAGGATAGTGGCATGCATTTCAGAGATCTAATATTAAGCGAAAAGGAAAATTTAAGTAAAATAATAAACATATTCAGGGTTGATACGGGTCTGGACAGAGACTGTAGCGACGAATTAGCGAGTTTTAGATATATAATATTGAAAATAGCACCGTTATAGATTGAAAAATATATATCTTCGATTCATGGATGTCTCTTGTGTATGCGGAGTTCTGTGAGAGTATTGCTTTCGTCCACCTCCACCAGGACACGACACTGCACATTATTTTAGCTTATTTCAACCGATCTCGGTGACGTTAAAAATTTCTAATGACGATTAGAGAGGACTTAAGGCGTTAGATGAATCAAGAATTATTAATATTGCGGGTCGACTTCATTTCTAATTTTAAGTCGATTAATTTCATATAAAATTATATTTGGAAACGTGTTCACTCCATTTATCAAATATCCTGGAGGGGAAGAGCTTAGAATAATACATTATTAATACATATTAAGAGGAAATCCGCTTGAAAAGCCCCTTTCGAGTTTTCACGTTTATCATCCTTACTCGAAGATTTTTTTTTACACACAACCCAACGTAATACCTACTTATATTTTGCCAAAAAATTACGAAAGCGTTTAATATGTAACAACCTAAAAGAGAAGAAAGTTAACCATCTATTTTTACGACAAACACTTTATATCTACAATCTTTTATATGGCAAAAGTAACCATTCCGCAAAAAATATACGCTATAAGGGGGTAACCTTGAAACTGAAAATACAAACACCGACTATTTCCACGCTAGGGGGAGAAGACACAGGTTTTTCTAAAGATTAATATTATCATTCGAACAATAAATCGTGAAAATTCATGACAGTGTGCAACTTTTCGGTTTTCACAATTTCATCCTTAAATTAAAACGGTTTTAACGATGAGAACTATGGCGGTTTGCCTACCTGCTACGAATCAATTCGAAAATCTTACAGTAAAGGGTGTGACTCGATTGTAATAGCATTAAACTGCGACATGTTGGTAACCACTTGATACAGCTGTAAAATCACTAGAAATAGCATGATTAATAAGCTGGTTTATAGATAATTTAATGCGAGTTAGACATAAAAACCAATAAACAAACACCACAGTATTTTATATTCAGTGTGACCGTATGACTGCTTAATCCACGGCAAATCCAATTGAAACATAAAATTATAATACGTGTCTTCTAAAATATAAAGAATTGAATTCGGACGCCGTGAGAGCCAGTAAAACCAAATTTTGCATGGAATCTACGTTCATTCAGGAAAAGGTCGAGGGCTATGCTTACTTCCAAAGTTCAATTCCAGGAGCTTTTAATTTGCCAATCAGAATAGCATGGGAATTAATACAGAGTGTTTCATGAGCATCTTAAAGTTACTTGTGATCATCATAGAAACTCGGGAGTTGAACTAAAAACCGCTTAAAAGAGATTTTTTTAATGTTTTATGGTCGATTTTCGAAGAGGCATAAAATCGATAGGTAAATTTGTTTAGAATGCGAAATTGCGACGTATATTTTGAGCTGAAAATCTTAGACCACCGAATATGTTAAAAATTGGTACTGTTTTGTTAGTATTTTCGAACTAAAGGATTATGAGGCTTTCTTTTCTCTTCAAGTACCAAGGATAGAGTCTGAGCGCAATTTTTCCTTCATTTACGGGATTTTGTGTTGAAAATTCTCGAATTTTTATCGGTACCTCAAGGAATATATAACCTAAGAAATAGAATTTCTTTTATTATTCTCAATAAAAGAATCTTCGTGTCAATCGATGTAGACAAAATGCGTAATTGTTTGTTTGGTACTTTCTCGAATTTCTATCTCCGAAAGTATTAACTTGTAATTGTGTGATCTCCCGGATTTTTTTATAGTAAATGTACTTTCACCGATACATTTTCTAATCGGTGCCTCACAGAACATGGAGGAGATAGGGAGAGGAAAACATGGATTCGTAATTGTTGTCCACGCAAATAATCATCGTAGTACCCGGACAACATCGGTTACATACGCTAGTCCTTACGAGAACGTTCATCATCGAATAGGATTCACAATAATGTCTGCATTACGAAAGAGAACTAGTATTTACCGTCTAAACTACACGGAAAGAGACAGTTCGGCACGACCGATTCGGAACGACCGGTTCGGCGACGTGACCATTCGGCGATGGGCTTATTCGGCACCGGACAGTTCGGCGCCAGCCGTGTTCCGCACGGCGCAATTCCAATATATTAATATTGCAACTATTAAGTTACCGAATCTATTACGTAGAAATAAAAATGACTATATTTAAAGAAACATAGATTTAAATTAACTTTCGTGAGAAAAAGTACGCGATAAAAATTATACGACGAAAAATCACCGGATGATATGCATAATGATTTTACACACTTAATTTTTATTATTATTAATATTTATTTATTAAATTAAATCAAAGAAACAATCAAATACATCAATAAAATGTTTACAATTATAAACCAAAATTATGAAAAAAAGAAACAATCAAATAATTTTAAAAAATGTTTACAATTATAAGCCAAAATTATGAAAAAATAAACAATCAAATACATAAAAAAATGTTTACAATTATAAACCAAAATTATGAAAAAAAATCCTAAGCATATAAATTTAAATTATCATTTTAGAAATCTATACATACACATTCCTATTTGTACATACATACACACGTATACTTATATATACAGCATAAAATTATATATGCATTAGAGTCCTCCCGAGCTTAGAAATGGCTCGTCAGGGGGTGCTCAAATTAACAAAATTATCTGCTGTACAACATAATATAATTTTAAAAACACACAGTTATAACTTTTACCCAAATTCTACAACATTATTTTTTAAGTGGTTCTTTAGCGTTATGAAATGTACATATATTCAGTTAACTTCTGATCTTAGGTATTCTTTCAATCTACTTTTAACTTCACTTATTGTCCTTAAGTTTTGCATGCATTTTGGTAAACTATTAAATATTTTGGGTATAACAACATTTAGTCTATTACCACCATATTTATTAAAGTATTTAGGCACATTAACTATATTAATGTTAATTTAATACAAATGTTACTGTTAAGTTAAATTAGCTGACTTGATTTCATCGAACCAATACTGTTTAAAAAATGATTATATTTTTAAAGAATTAACTTTCAATTTTACTTTCGTGAGAAAACGTTCACAATACACAACAATAAAGCTAACGCGGCTGATTTGACTTCACCGAATCAATAACGTTTGAATAAACATGGCTATATTTAAAACAGTTTAACTTTTAAATCAATTTACGTGAGGAGATTTGTAATGTATTAAGTTAAACAATAGTATTTCTATAAATGACAACATTTTAAAGTAATTTTCTATATATAATAATAAAAAAATACAATCATAAACGATAAAACTATTTAAACACAGTATACAGCTAAAGTTAAAATTGCAACTACGAAATCTAACTTTAAATTTAATGTCCTCTGAAGATATTTATAATTTGGTAGTTTAAATCTATTTTCCTTTAAATATAGTCATTTTTATTTCTAAGTAATAGATAAGGTAACTTAATAGTTGCAATATTAATATTATCATGACGAAATTCCCTCCAAAATACATTGGAATTGTGCCGTGCGGAACACGGCTGGCGCCGAACTGTCCTAAACGCCTAAAATACAACCCTCCTACCGGTCATGGTATGGTAATACTAATAATACTAATACTAATAATAGTAGTACCATGCTACCGGTATTTCTTTTAAGCCATCGCTACTTAAGTTTACATTCTGTTGCGTATGCGCGTATCTGATCCTTGGTAACTTTCATATTTTCTTTTAATTCCTATGCAACGTTATTCACTTTCTAACCAGTACTTTCCCTAATTCGTTCAGTCCTACGTCCGAGCACACTTATTTTCCACCGGAAAGTATCTAAGCCAAAATAGTTTTTTGTTTAAACATTTGAGGTGTTATAAATGTGGCTATTATATACCCTCTAACATAGATATATTTACGCGAGTGTATTTTTTTTGTTACAGTGTAGACGGGGCGGACCATTCCCTGTATCATACTTTCAGCGGTTTGCAATGTAAATTAATTAACAATGTAAATATAAGTAACTGTGGTGGTCCATTTATAATAAATGAAATGATTTCCTTAACTCGGGTGCATTAGAAGTAAAATATAATGTCTATTTTTCGATGATAGACTTTTAAGCGAAAAATATTATAAATCATTTCTTGATAATTTCATTAAAAAAGTATTCTGGACATAGTGCCAACATCTAATTTCACGCAACTGATTTTTCTTCACTGATGTTGGAGCTGTCATGGAGACTGTAGTGAACCGAAGTGCTCCAGTTACCTTAATTGGCATATGGAAGATCTGTTCACAAACAGTTGATGTCATTAAGCGAGAGTGGCGGTTTATAGGAAGGCGCTAAATAGGGATTACCTGAACTTCAACGATTTCCATCTTAAAGCGTTAAATTTCATGACAGATGATGATAAATATTTATTTTTTAGTAAAAAAAACCACAAAAGTCAAAGTCCCAACATCTCGATGTATCCAACAAATTATATAAATGAATTTGACGTTATTAATTATAACATAAACGATCAAAACCCTTTCCCATAACTATTATATATTATGAGCAACGTAAAAAGAACTAATACATCAAGCTCAATTGAAAACGCTTGCGTTAATCAAGAATAACACGTGCGAAAATTATCCCATTTCTTTCAACGTAAAGAAAATGGATCACTTAATATGTAAATCAGAATAAAAAAGACATAGCCAACAAATTCAGCTAAATAAGAAACGGAACTAGAAACATTTAAAAACGTGAACCATCAGTAGAGATTTGGGCATTTACCATAAGCTGCCAACCTTAAAACACGGAAAAAACGGGAACCCTTAATAAAGCATAATGAACTTACAGATAACAGTCATAGAAAACCTACGGAAAACTTATTTTCTACCGATCAACAGGTGATTTCGCTAATTCAACTCGAAATGAGGGGAGAGAAACAAAGCGAGAGGCAGGAGGGGGGGAAAATCAAACGGGATCGACGGAGTTGAAGGCGAAGCGAACCTTTTTGAAACGGCGAACGATCCATCATAGTCATTCCCAACCAAAAGAACGACGTCCCACTCACAGAGGAGTACGCGAGGCATCTCCTCACGAAATTACGCATAAAGTATTCCGAAGGACATCGCGTTCCATCGTGCAAAAAAAAAAGCACCTCAAATCGAAGTAATTTCCCCTCTCTTTCGCTCAAACGCCTTGGTTGTCAAAACTAATTTAACTGCTGGAACGCCTGGAAAAATTGAGCTCAACAGGTCACAAAGTCTAGGAATGACGACACGGCCGGATGATCCACTAATGCGGGCGTTAATTAAGTGAAGGCTATTTCGGTGGAGAACATTCTCATGAATAAGTAATGACGCAGTTTGTGATCAAGGTAGAGGAGTTCCTGCCGCCGAATGTGAGTCCTATTTAAGCCCAAAGAGGGTTAGAACTTCATTATTAAGGTAAGGCATGCAGTAAACCAGCCGAAGGGAAGCCTCCCCGAGGCAGAAAGTGGAATAGCGGCTCCTTTTGACGCCTATCTCCTGCGACATTCCCCTCCAAGTATGAAATCCCATCGATTACCTCCTAGTCTACTCTCCTTTAATCAGTTAACTAACATCGACTGTAACGTAACTCTTACCTAATGGTGACTGAAAATGGAATAACGTTGGATTTTATTAGCAAAAATTATACGATAAATTTCTCTCAAATTTTGATCGGAAGATTCCCAGGTAATACCTCCAACACTGGATAGTATTCTCCAACATGAGAGGTTATGCAATACTAATAGTGATATTAAAGTAAAATAACGTATGATTTTCTTCGCAAAAATGTTATAAAATGATGACAATACATAATTAATTTCTCACAAATTTTGATCGGTACATTTCCAAGTAATACATTGAACCACTGCTTAGTAGTTTCCAACATGGGATAAAGTATGTTGTACTTTGAATTAGCAATTACGGCAACATATTTATTATTTTTTGATTATTTACATAACTTCCGGCTATAATAATGAGTAAAATACTCGAATGAATAATTTAGGAAGGAGCAGGAAAAAATTAATTCGTTTTCAGTATTAACAACTTTAAGGAAGAACAATATTATAAAATTTTGTAAATTTTCGCTACATACACCGATAATTTAATCCTTGAAATTCTTCGTTATCTGCACAAGGAGGTCGAGTTAATAACAAACAAAAAGAAAATTACAGTAAGATGATTAGGCGGCTTAATGCTAGGTCATAATTTGGAAAGAATTTTGATACTGATATCTGATATCGCAAATTAACAGAACTGTCACTAATAAACTTAAAAAAGAAAAACACAAGACACTATAACAAGTCAACGCACAGACGTTTTAGCGTATATAATAACCTATTGGAAACAAAAGTCTTTTTTCAATTAATAATGGTAAATTTAATGAAATTAATGGTTTAATTTAAAAATACAGATAAAATATTTAGATAAAATATAATAAAATATTTAGGGTTGGGCTGATAGAAATGAAATTCAATTATGTATCTTTCACGGAATTCCGTGGAAGATACAAACACACTTCTCGCAAATCAAATATGAAAAATATTAAGATCAACACATTCGAAAGAATATAATAAAATTACCAATGAAAAATATTTCCTGCAGCATTACTACGGCAAAAACTAACCCTGGCTACCTAACTTCATACATTCAATGAATTTTATAAGATTTATTAGAAAATACGAATTTTACTAGGTGACGATATTAACAAAAAAATAAACATAACGACTGAAGGTTTCTTTTAATCCGAGCTTTTCTCCCGCTCTTTTCACTTGATTCTTGGCATTCTCACTGTGCCTCACGAATGCGACTCGGTTCCTGAATAGTTTTAGAAATCTTACCTCTACGCGAAATTTTTTCGACCGCATGAGGCCATGATTAATTGTTGTCATTTTTATTTTTCTGCATATTTCTGATTTTAATGCAAAATGTTGTTCGAGCTAGCCAGTATTGTCACAGAAGCTGACTCTGGTGACTGAAAAACTGGACGTACATATGTTTAAGCAGACTGTTTTATTTAATATCTCTTACCAACTGTACCTAAGGGCTGGGAAATTATTACTCCTATTTCTTAAAGATAACATTATACTAACGCTAAAAATGTTTGAAATTTTCCCTTAACAATACTATTGAGCCAAAAAATGCATTTTATATTGCAGATAAAAATCATTAAATATCAGCATAAAATCTTCTATTGACATCGCTCAGCAGACACTCCTCAATAAGTAAAATAAACTAATTTTGCCGGTTAATATTTTATTTTGATAACGTGGTTGCAAAACCGATTTTTCGTTTACGTTAAATACCCAAGAAAGACCTCATTCAAAAGAGAATTTCTGAGTTCACCTCATGGCTAAAATAAAACTGTCTCTCCAGTATCCATGAAAACAGGAAACCAGATATGCATTTCGGCTACAGAAAACGCCATCATTGGTGATTCACCGATAGCGCATTCTAAGAAATGCACAGTTGGTTTTCCCAACATTTTCATGGTTATCCGAGAGACATCAATTGTCAGTGGCCTTAAGTTTCTCGACTATATATATATTTTTACATATAAAAACAGACTAAAACCACATTAAAACCGCATTAGTGAATGAAGCACACGTTTTATGGAAATGTGCTGTCTTAGTCACGGCTGAGAAATGGTTTGGGCTGGGGCTTAGCGTATAACAGAGTAAGTTTTTCTACGACACCATTTTACAGAATAATCGTCACATTAATAAGGGCGTGGGGTAGTCCAAACGGTGGAAAAGAAAACTTGCCAACTTTAGGGAGAGTTTGATGCACATAATGATGATTGTGTTGTGCTAAAAAACTATAACATGGATAAGAAAAAAGAGCCAACAAGGAAAATATCACTAGTTAAAATATCGCCACAGCGATATCAGATATCCTCATTAAACGACTTCCTAATATGAATTATAGTGGGAAAGTACCCCAATATTGGATACTTCTTCATACGACAGTTAAACTGCATAATAAACTATCTTGTTATAAATTCGTCAATTTGAAAGCACAAGAGACGTTTTATTTTCGCGAATATAAATATATTAAGTTTACATTAACTTACTTTTTGAACCAGAAAAGTTTTAATTATAGATAAAATGTGTTCATTTGTATAGAGCTAGGCGCCAATAACACAACATATGTGTATGATCTCATGAAGTGGGAATTCATGAGAATAATTATTTTGGGTACATTTTACAAACGCAATGAAAGAAAATGTCGTATATGAATTCCTATACAAACGTTTTAGTATAATTTTCTAGGAATTTCCATATTAGTCCGCGGGTAGACTTTTTCTCGCAAAAACGTCAGAGTTGTTCATAAGCCTGCAATTTCCAGAAGAATACGCATTTTACTTAAAATATTTATAACTAAAAACCGTAGCTCTGAGAATGCTACCTATATATACCCAATTTTCGGTTACGCTACTTATAAAACTCCAACGCATCCAATATTAAATGTAAATACGGTTATTGAATCTGAGAACAATAAATAATAAGAATTACGCAAAAAATCACAAAAGTGAAAGAAAATAAAGAAAACTGAACGTTTATTCCAAAATGAAAGTGGTTCGAATAGACTAAGTAACTTGTGTAATGATTGTTCGTAGTGTATGATTTCACAAAGCATGTTTCGAACAGCAAAAACTGAAAAATGTTGACATCTACTGCAGATTTATTATACGTATCTGATTTTGTTTGCAGTTTATTACATTTTGCTGATATTTCGTTATATTTGAGCAGAAAACAAGTATTATGCATTAGGTATCTGCTGCGATTTTGGATGGGTTCTTTCGTGCTAAAAATCTTAAGATATGCTTAGAACGCCACATAAAAACTGCAACAAATATTACGGGGAAAGAAGCCAGCACGAAGTGATACGAATTTACAAGCAAAACCAAACTAACAACAATAACAAATACAAACGGATGGATTTATCATTAATAACTGACTAGATGTACCGGTGATTTTATAAAACGATTTCGGCTTTTGGCTCAGGAATCTTAAGCGTAATGTAAAAATAATTACATAACGTAAACACTGAGCCTCGGGTGTGCCGTCTATATTTCCCGCTCGTTTATTCTTCATAATTGGGAAGCAATATCACATTATGAGGAATATATCACATGCCTCGTGGCCCTTACAGTAATGTATCGTATGATCTGAGTTAAGGATATACGTGGAATTCTACGAAAAATAAAAACTTTATATTGCTTGACTATTTTATTGCGTTGAATTGGATTTTTATTCCTGTAAACTACGTATGAGCAAACACATGCACTGAATTTCCTCATGAAAAAATGTTGGTAATTCTTATCAGTTAAGAAATATGGATATTCTGGAAGAGGCTTCATAAAAATCACTATCTCTGTACAAAATTTCGAATATTGAAATCGACAGTGAAACATTATAATATGAAGTAAAAGAAAAGTTAATATTATAATTTGTAAGCAAATTCTGTAAAATAAAAATAGTAGGAATACTACCAAATCGAATTTAACAGGAAATACTGGGGAAGCGAAAAGGAAGGAACTGTAGCGATACGACGAAAATAAAAGTACACGATGCAGTATTAACCGTATTACCAGTGGTGGCTACGCAATTAGGAGTGACCAATGTTAAAATGACAGGAGATACTAAGCAGAGTGTTGTTATAGACTCTTAAAAACCTAAGCATCAATGTTGTTACTACAATTTGAAAACAAACCAAATCTAACTACTTAAAAGGAGAAAAGCAGAAAAAATTGACACAGAATGCCCAATTTTCTAACAGCCGTATAATAGTAGGATTAGTAATAAACAGCAAAAGATAAAAATGTTAAAAAATCAGAAAAAAATCAGAAATCATGTAGGATTTGTGAATGGTTTCAGTAACATTTATCAAATCCCTGCCGACAGAAAACTTCGAATATGCTGCTACAAGATTACAAATTTAAGCAAGATTCAAGGAATACCTGCTACCATAACAGAAAAACACTCAAACAAATCTCTTGAATAGCTAACAAGATTGGTAACGGACACTACTAGTTATTTAAGTAATTTGTAACATTTAAAACGAGTAATAATTAACAGCGAATGATTTGTCATAGAAAATTTGACCTTTAAATGAGAGATATCACAATGTTGAAAGTACCTGTCCTTGGGTTAAAAAAGGGAAATAATTCGAGCATATACAACTTTACCTGGCAGACATAGGACCATGCAACGAGAAAACAAATTGAAACGGCAATAAACTGGACACTATTCAAGAAATGGCTAAATCTGGACTTGCTCCAAACAGATAAGAAACTACCAAGTAAAGATTACCAAGATGATGGAAAATGAAAACAAACAATGGTATTGAAACGTAGAAGAAAATATCTTCGGTTATGAACGCATTCAGGAATATTCGTCAGGTTTGAACCGAGTGATTACGATAGTTCTGACATACGAGGTCTGACAAAAAAGTAATGAGACTAGTTTTAAAAAAAAATACATCGTACATCCATACATCGTACATCCATACAACTTCCACACCGCAGGAACGCCCTTATTTCCGCACGAATATAAAAAGTTCTGTTTCGGTAATTTTAGAATCTGAAAAACATTTTCATTATGTTATAACATTCGAACTTTAAATATTCCTTGTGTCCATTTGTAGACTAAAACTTATAACCTTAACTCTTTATCTGACTGCAAGAGACAATTTTCCTTTAAGTGTTTGGTGGATTTCGTTAGCTCTTTATGTGATGTATCTTGCGGTCTACAAATATTTAACAAATTTTAGCTATGCTTTGATTTAGAGCAGGGATCCCCAAACTTTTTATTGAAAGGGCCATATCAGGCTTTATGTACGACGGCGCGGGCAAGGGGGGGAGGGGGGTCATCGGGAAGTTTCACCGTTACAAATTATTTCTAGAAGGGGGTGGTTTTCGAGAAGTATCACCGTTACAAATTATTTCGAGAGGGGGGGGGGGGGGGGGGGGGGGGAGGGTTGGGTAAGGCTGGCGGGCCGGATTAAATCACTCCGCGGGCCGTAGTTTGGGGACCCCTGATTTAGAGCATTGAGAATTGGATATAAGATAATCGTGGCGATATCTTTGACTAACATTTTTAGCACTGAAACATGCTTTTTGAGAACAATGCGCTAAATAAAGGGTTAAAAGGAATATAATCGATATTTCAAAAAATTAAATATGTAATAATCTCCACAATTTAGAGTCTGATATGGCTACAAGGACATCTAAAAGACCTAAAAATATTGAGTAAGACTAGAGCCGGATTAAGACACCCATGGGCCCCACGCACAGCGCGTTTAAGACCCTACCGAAATCATAATTTTTTAAAGTAACATTATGTAAGGTTTGTGATCTGAGCGGCAACTCTTGGAAAGGGTTTCGGCAAGACGGGGTAGGGTCAGCCCCCTTGTCCTCGCATGTTTTGCATACCGCCTAATCCGGCCCTGTAAAGAAGTAAGCTAGAATAAAACCTATTTTCAGGGACATCTACATCGGCAACGGTCATACCGCGATGAAAACACCGGTTCTCGTCCGATCACCGAAGTTAAACATCGTAGGGCCCGGAGAGTACTTGGATGGGTGACCGCCTGGGAACATCGGGTGCCGCTGTCATTTTTGCAAAATTTTCTCTCCTGTTTTGCGGATTCTGTCGGAACGATTACTATTTTTCAGACTTACATTATTTTATTTCCTCGATTACATTTTGTCGAACTGGATCCGAGAACCGTAAATTCTATTTAAAAATCGGCCTATATTTAATACTGGCAATTTTATATTCTCTTAAATAAAATTATGGTTATTAAACCTTTCTGGCGAAGTTTAAACGTTAAAAAAATTGGTAATACGCTCCGTTGAAAACCGTTATTCGGCCCACCGTGAACCTAAATTTTTAATGTGTGAATAGAAAGGTTGCACACTCATTTAATGTAATACGTCGAAGAAGCTAATGCTTTGCAGTATTTCAACATTTTGAAGAAAATAGAAGAAAGAACAGCTCGATGAACAGGAAAAATTATGGTTTGGGAGTGGATTTGGAGTCAGGAGCGTAATTTAATAATTCTATCCACGATTAAGAGACCTATGGGCCCCAAGCACAACACATTTAAGGCTCCATCCAAATCGTAAATCTGTAACAAGTAACAGTCATTGTAAGGTTTTTGATCTATGCGGCAGCACTTCGAAAAGGCGAGACGAGACACGTTCGGCCAGCAGTGGGCCCTCTTGTCCTCTGGGCCCCACGCACTTGCGTGTTTTGCGTACCGCTTAATCCGGCCCTGAGTAAGACGCGACTAAACACTCGGAAATTTACCATATGTACCCTGAAAATTGAGTATCCTGCAGCGCCTTCAACCCGCTCGACACGAATAGATGCGGGTTGCCTACACCGACGGATGGTCGAAGTTTATCGACATGTTATACACATGATTCTCAAACAATGAATTATAAAACACGTGTCATTTATGGAGAAAAATATCGTGGATAATTTATATCGAAATTATTAAAATCTATGAATGCTTGACGAAGTTAGACCAGGCCGAAACATTTAAAATCAAGAGAAGTTCTGTAGTTATCATGTTATCGTATAATAAACGGTAATTTTTTATGATGCTTTTAATTTAAGATAGACTCCATGGATTCTTTGTTTTCCAGTTTAAGAATTAAAATCAAGTTGGGATATTTTTAACGGAAATTTTACAGAACTGGCGAAGTTATTGCACAAGCGATTCGAGATAAATTTTAATACATCATAATAATATATGCATCCTATGTAATATTGCTGGATATGACTGTTAATAACAATGATTAAAAAGGTTATAAAGAATGCTTCTTTAGCAGCGAGTAACTGGATGGAATATGTAACATCATTACAAAGAAAAACATTTCAGAAATAATACTCGCGCGAAAGACCGAAGGAATTGCTTTGTATATAAGCAAATTGCGTAAATAAACGCTCACTTCGGTGATAAAAGCTTTTGTTATAAGGGAAAAGAAATTCAAAGGGAAAAAGTCTTGGAAAATGACCGCCTCGACGTAACAGACGGTTCCAGTATTTCGAGGGCCCTCAGAATCTCAGCCGTGCAAAAACTAGCAAGACGCGACATACGTATAATGTAATAGCTACGGAACGACCTCCACGAAATTCCTCTCCAGCAAAAAAAAATATCCGCGCTTCGTCAGGACGGGCAACAAATACACAAAATTCCCTCTCTCTCTCCTCTTCTGGGCCTCTCCCTAATTCGCAAGTAGGTCACAAGATGCGGCACTCACCGAGTGGGGAGGAGGAAAAAAAATACACACCGACCGCCTAGACACGTACTTTACAACACAAAAAGGCGCTAAATAAAACAAGGTTTGAATAGATGGAACGGTACGCGGCAACAAGTAAGTATAATAAGCCAATCAATGGGATTTTTACGAGAGTGCTAGCCGTCGCTACCACTTTTTTTTTACTCCTTTTCCCTCTCTCCTAGCTCGCGAATTCCGCCAGCTGCAATGTTACAATCCTTCCGCATTACCTCCTTCAAGAGTTTTTTCCCTTCCACGCTGACGAAAGGGAGCAAGTGGGCCGTTTAGCTGGGAGATTTCGGTTTTGAGTGCCCTTTCACGACTATCTTCCGAATAAGTACTTGAAAAGCCTTTTCCAACCTCCACCCCTCCCTCCTCCGCACTTCCTTCCTAACCTCCCTCCTCCCCCTCTTTCCCCTCCCTCCTCCCATTTCCTCACCCCTAACCCTCCACTCTTTAACTCCTCAATAACCGCCGCTAACACCGCCCTATTGGGGGGACCCTTAACCTCTTGGGGTTCTTCCTCGACCTTCGCAAGAGCCTTCTTACATTCGAATTGCTTCTTTTTCCTATCCTCTCTCCCATTTCCCTCGCCCTGAGAGAAGGCCAGGAGCCGTGAACCACTTCCCCCCCACACTTGTGGGGGTGGCTGCGAAAAAGATGGAGAGAAAGAGGGATGGAGTAAGGAAAGGAGAGAGATGGAGGATGGGAGGAGGTAGGAGGAGGAGGGAAGAGAGGGATGAAGGAGCGAGAAAAAGGCTCCCGGCCAAAATCATCCCCTCGAGGAGGGTTCGGAGAGGGTACGCGCCAACGCGGAGAGAAGAGGAAAAGAGAGGAATCCTGGGTTATACTCCCGCCAAGAGAGATTCCGGCGGCAAGGACGGAGGCGACGAATCAATCGCGAAAAATATCGTGGATTTTCTCTCTCTCTCTCTATATATATATATCACAGGTAGTCTGCCCGTAGACAGGTCCGTGATTATTCAGGGTTAAACTTGGTTCACCATATACTCCTATTTTCCGCAGTTTTCTTCATGTCTTGATAGCTCTCTTTACCTTTCAAGTCGTTTATCAGCTGAAACCTTTTCCTACCTCTTTCTCTTTTTCCATCCAGTTTTCCTTCTAGCACTTCTTTAATCACGCACTCTCTCTTCAGGTAATGTCCAATCCAGTTCGCCTTCCTTTTTCTGACAGTCTGTATAATCGTTCGCTTCTCTCCTATTCTTCGTAGTACTTCCTCGTTTTTCACCCTATCTGTCCATTTTATCTTCAGCATTCTTCTCCATGTCCACATTTCGAAGCTTTCCAAGTATTTTATATCATTTTTCCTTAGCGTCCATGTTTCTGCTCCGTACAAAGCTATACTCCATACATAGCATTTTATCAACCTCTTGCGGATTTCCTGCTTTATATTTCCCGTTAGCAGGAGTTTCTTTCTTCTGAAAGCGGCTTTTGCTTTTGTTATTCTAGTCCTGATTTCATCGGTACATTTTGCTTCTCTCGTTATGATGCTTCCAAGGTATTTATAATCTGAAACTTGTTCTGATGGCTTTCCTACAATACTTATGTTCAAACTTTCTTCTTCTTTCCTTGTTATTCGCATGACCTTGGATTTTACTGTATTTATTTCCATACCGTATTTTCTACCTGTTATCACTACTCTATTTATCGTTTTCTGGAGTTCCTTTTCCTTTCTTGCTAGAAGTACTTGATCATCGGCGTATTTCACTGTTCTTATAATCCTTCCTCCGATTTTGAAATATATATATATATATCTTGTGCTGACGAAGGGATCATCCCGAAAACTCCAACGTCTACAAATGTGTCTCTCCGACACCCCAGCGGCTCTCCTTCCGGTAAGTGCTCACTGGGTTTCCTTCAACACCTAGTTGCCCTAAATATCCTTATTTACCTTTCCTCTTCCGCAAGTATATATATACACAAGTTAATGAATGTGGCGTGCGTTGAAAGACTGCGAGCTTTGAAAACTCGGGCGCGAGACTAGAATAGCAATCGTCACGTCCGTCGAAAAATCACGGCAATCGGCGACGCTTTCTAATGGGATAATAAGGGAGGCGACAAAAAGAGGTTCGTCGGACTGAAATTCTCGATTCGGTGGTACTTTGATACGGGGATAAAAATGCGCAGGAATCTTTGCAAGTTCACAGCAGAGACGACAGTCGTAAGGATTGAAAGACCCGATAAAACATTCAATCTTTCTATATGTGCAAAATAGATGCATGGGGGATATTTCTTGATCAAGATCAGGCTGCCTCCCCTATAACGAAGCGTGTGTGGCACATTTCGATCGACGGGAATTAATCATGAATAGTCACGGAAACGGAATTATGTTACAGGCATGAATACAAAAAATGGTCAATTAAATAGAAACGCGAAACCGAGGAAGGAAAAAAAATTATTATAAATCATGATCAACCAAATGAATGAGTCTATTTTCGAAAGAAATGCAACAAATTAAGTTTCGAAAGATAAAATATGAAAAGATTAAAGCATAAGAAACGGATTATACTATATAAGGGGACTGATATATTTATATAAAACAGTCTCCTAAAAAGCATAAAATCACAGAGTGAAAATGATAACCAAACTAGTCTGGTTTGTAATATCACGGCGGAGACGGCCGGCTGAATTGTAGTATGAAACGCTAATAGGCCATGAAAATCTGAGTTAAGAAAACAATATTTCCTTCCGTTGGTGGTTCCTTCGAACACTTTCTCAATTTATGCGTTCAATATTCCGAATCTTAATACTTCCGGAAAATGTTTCCAAAACTCATAATTCAGAAAAATAATCTTCAGCTACATTACCGCGCAGATCAAGGATCGTCCCTACTCTATACGATACACATATTTGGAATATAACCCCCTCATTACTGGACTAACATGGTTACGCAAAAAGATCCATAAAAGCATTCAAAGTTGGTATTAAAAAAGTTGATTTCAAAAGGATAACTTATTGTACCATTTCAATGAATGCACAACTTACCACATGAAAAATAAATTCAATAGCAAAAATGTTTCAGTAAATAGATCTGAAGAAACTTCCTTGAACATTGCGATAAAACTTAAATGATGAAATGATTTTATACATATAAAGAGAAACAAACACCATAGGAATACAAATCAAAGCCGTTTCATGAATTACGTTTCCGGGCAAATATGCGAACCTTCCCACGAGTGTACACACAAGCAAGATGTTACGCTGGTCAGGAATAAATCCCGAAACGGCATGAGCAGACATGACTAGAAAGCGTCTGAACTGATATCGCAGCTAGGAAGAATTTTGCCGTCGTCGAAATTCATCGCTAACGTGGCTACGAAAACACCAAGGATTAAAACTTACAGATTTAGAAAATCTCAAGTAAAAGAAAACTATTTAAAGAAATAAATGGAGTCGCGAGACCAGCTATAATGCTCAATGCTGACACGTGAATTCATCAAACCACGTGCTTCCGGAAAATACTATGAATACCTCATCGAGTGCATGTGCTGTATATATCCGGAGGAACAGTCACGCGATGGGATTGTAGGGAAGAAGTGGAAAAAGGAGAGAGGAAGAGGATTGTGTTAGGGGGTTGAGCAGAAGGGGAATCAGGGCTGCACAACGGCGAAGGGGGAGAGTGAATGAGGAGCGGGAGAAAGCGGCAGGATGGTGAGGGAAGAAGAGGCTCGGTATTCTCCCACTCCACATGGATGGATCGATATGCGTTTTGTCCCGTCTGAGCCTTCATATGTCCCTCCCCTCCAATCATCCCTTTTTTTTGCTCATTCTTTCTGTCCCATTCTGCTCGTCTCATTTCTCTGAATCTTTGTGGACGCAATAAAAAAGGCACATAAGTCGAATCCCGTAAAATTTTTGCAAACGCCCACGCAAACCCGTCCGAGATATTCTCGCGACAACCCATCACTGTGACATATAGAGAAATGTGATCTAGAAAAGAATAGATTTTTCTGTCGAATTTACTTATTCGTTTATAATAATCAAAGTCGCGTAAAGGAATGATTCTAATAAGAGGATCCGGGGGAACGTATATTCGTAGATGGATAAAACGTCGTAGATTTTGCGTGCGTTTCATCTTCAAATGTTGTTATACTCGCATTCACAGCGGGTAAAATTTTCAAATATGTAATACAATATAAATATTCGAAGCGAATCAAATGTAATAATTTCCGCAACAAGATTTTCAATATCCAAAATAACACAAAGCGGATACGGTGAGGACTATAAAATACGGAAACTAGAGAACAAGGCTAACTGTAGTTCGCGCGAATCAGAGTATCTCAAACTTAAATAATTTATATGAGAAAAAATGCATAAAAGTCCGTCTATAAATTTCCACCAAGAGAAAATATTTCCTTTGGAATGGTATCTATAGTTATCAATGAAAAAACATTTCTGAGCCTTTAAATTACGCACGAAATATAAAAAGTAAACACTATTTGAAAATATACAGCTTTGCGTAGAAACAGATAACAGTTTGAAATTATTTCCAATATATTTGTAACTCACAAGAAGAAAAGCAGACAGGATTAGATAAAAACTGTACATTACCTAATTTCCAAATGTCCCACTAATTCTTTCCACTGGAGAATCAGACCATCTTCAACAGATATTGGACAGTTTTCTACACCAATCTTGTTTCACCAACATATTTCATTACACCCCCAACAACACACAGCTACAGTCATGACATTTCAAGAATATTCCCTCGGGATCTTAACGTACTCACAGGCCATGATGAACTGCAGACCAACTTGAAAACCAGCGCCGCCCCTTGACCGAAATACTACATCACAATATCATTTCATTTGTTAAAATGGCGGACAACAAGGCAAAAGTAGACTTAGGGGTTCTAGAAGAAGACGATGAATTTGAGGAGTTTCCTGCTGAAGGTGAGTGTTTATCTGTATGCATACTATGTGAGGCAACCTAAACCTAACATATTGTTATAGGTGGAAGTTAAATTTTTTTTGTATATTTTGCACTTCGTGTTTTGGCGCAATAACTACGAATATTTTCTTTCAGATTGGACCGGTAAAGACGAGGACGAAGAAGATATAAGTGTGTGGGAAGACGATTGGGATGATGATAACGTAGAGGATGATTTTAGTGTTCAATTAAGGTACTTACAGTTGCATACACAATTTCGAAATATCCTTTATAAAGTGCAAGTCATTCTTATTAATTTTTTGTTTTTGTCGTTTTCAGGGCTGAACTGGAAAAACAAGGCCTTAAATTTGAATAAACATCTCCAACTTTTTATATTTAATTTAATATCTTAAAAATTCAGTTTCTTTGGAGAGTCATTCAGAATGCCACCTTAACTGAAACTCCAAACACATTGGATGTTATATCCAATATCTTGTATATTTCCTAAATAAATGCCGCAATAATGTCTATCGCGCATTTCAAGCTTTTGATCCTTATCTTATTCTCGCTGTGGAGTATGCGTGCGTTTGCTTATATGCGCCTAATAAACATTTTATTTTCCTAATTTAAGATGAAGCTGTTTGGACCTCACTTTCCAAAGCATCAAAATACTTAAGCATTATTTGGAATAATTTTATGGCCGAGGAATAAGTATAGAGAATTAATGGAAATTCTTTCGCCTTTGTTAATCAATGACCAGGGAAATGTGGTTTGCGAAAATCAAATGCTGAATTAAAGAAACGAACTGTATTTACGGTTGACCTAAGCGGATCCGAAAGATAATATTCCTGAATGTCATTACTTCTAGACTAATTCTGTAAGTCATTAATATAGCTGCGTTAAAACGTGGGCAGAGTAATTTCTCCAGATTGTTTACTGTGCTACTTCCAAAAATACTCATATTACTACATATGTTTTGATTAGAAGTGCTAATGTAATTTAATGGGTTGAAGATCCACTGCCTTCCAATCATACTTCGTGAGATTTTTTGCAGAAAAGTTTAAAACTGGAAGAAAAAGTTATATTTTTTGATAGTTTCTGTCAGATGCCTTCAATACCAATGAATTCAGATTATACATTCCAGAATTAAAATTCCAATATTCGACCGTATTTCTTGAGTATTCGGTTGTAGAGTTAGTTTTGCACATGTGAGGGTGAAATATGTGTGTCAATGAGAAGTAACGATATCTGAAACAACCGGCTAATAAAAATGAAATATTGAAGTGTCTTAAATCTGCTGGAGCAAACTTACTGATTTTGTCTGAACCCTACAGTGTATTGCCAATTCAAATTAATGTCAAAGCACATCTCTATTGGTACGTATATTTATAAATAGCATGAACAATGCCATGTTTCAGTATTTCATAGGTGGGCCTTTTCATTTGTATGACAGACCATTGAGTTGGTAAGTTCAGAATTTGTAGGAAAGTCAACATGATTAGTGCAAATGTAGTTCAACAATTATTTTGTATCTTTCAATATGTTGAGTTACAATTTTGATTGTAAACTCAAATTTTCTAGAAGATCTGGTGATAATTATTTATATCAACAGGTTATTTATTGAAATACGGTTACCTGCAAATGAAAGTACTTCCATTAAAGCCAGAATTTCCAATAGTAAAAAAAAAGTGAAATTTCCAAGAGTAATTATTCTCTTTAAATATATTATACTGCATTACAATAAATGGAAGACAAGGTCAGACTTAGAAGAGGGCTAGAGAAGATTTTCATAATATGTATTTATTAATGAGAAACAGTATGTTGCCCTTGGCAGAGTGCATGCATAATTATCATATTCAATCTTCGATGTGTTGTTTCACCAAATCACTATAGTTCACAAAAAACCAATTAAATTTGGTTTTATTATTATAAACTTGAATGTAATAAGATTTTTTAAAAGTTGGAATATAATGAAACAATTAGCAGAAAGGATGTCTATAAACCTATGGACAGTGATGCTAAAAACAGTGATCCATTAAAAGTACTTAATGTAGAAAAGTATATATTAATATGGCTACTTAAATGACAAAAGAATAATTTAACTGTATTTAAATGGCCAATAGAGACATATTATTACCACCCTAAAAGTAAGAAATTGTCATAACATTGAATGAAATAACACAGGTGAAACCCATAGTGGAATATTAAGTTCGGAATTTTGTTAAGAATTTTTATACCTTGCTGTATTGGATGCTTGTTTATATTTCTTCTAAGAGTGTGATAAGGACATTATGCATAATGTTTAAATTGTGAATATCTCTAGTTATATGATTTGATTTCTTAACTTATTGTGTAGGAAAAATATTTATTTTCATATGGGTGTGATTTGGAATACAAGGACGTTATGAATTTTGCTCCAGTGAATGCCAACTTTGTAATGTTTATGGGCTACTTGCTTACCCAGGCTGTATTTTGGAGTCAAAACTATATGACCAGATAATGTACATATCAGAGGCGTATCCTGAGTTCAAGACGTGGGCTATCTCACCCTAACCCTCAACAAGGAATATTTTGAAAAACTGAAATAGCAAACTTTCTGAGTTGTTAGGTAATAAAATAATATTTTAGGTGCATGCTAACATAACAAAATAATTTAGCGTATTATAGCAGCCTACCTACTAATTCACTAAGACTAAGCACTCATTATGCAGCGCACATAATATCACTCATTTTAATTCAATAAGACGCAATAATTACACACAGGCCACAAAATATCTTGTGCAGAATTTGTATTTACCCTCGTGGAAGTAAGCCACCACACAAGTCTATCTCGAAGTGAAGACTTTGGAACGTATGACTCACACCCCCCCCCTCCATTACCTCCTTTCCCTTTGCAGTGGGAACGCGACGGTGGTGCCTCTGATGAGGTTGAGCCGGTTGCGTCAGCGGCCCTGGAGGAGCCATTGTTTGCGAGAATTAATTCTCTTACAATTAGTCAAAGTGAATGAATTCACACACATTCCTAAATATATTTATTTGTTTGAATTCTCTGGGCTTCACAGCTAGCCTAGAATATACGCCATTGGTACATATATTCATAAATTTTGTAGTTGTCATTCCTATATTAAATATGCATTATATACTTAATTTGCCAAATGATATGCATCCTTCTGACAAATATTTAATAAAGAAAACCACAATTTGACTGTGTTAATTTGATAAAAGTATTTCATTTAAAACAGTGGATAAAAAGCTTCCACAGGCTGGATTTAGCCTGTAGGCCAGGTCACAAAGCCTCTTAAGAATAGGCTCACTCTTTGATCGGTTCTAACATTACTGGTTATTATAAACTCAAACCCTTGCTTATGTATCATCTGAAAAACCCTAGGGCTCTCAAGGTTCATTCAAAGGGTATTCTTCCAGTTATTTGGATATCCAACACTTAAGGCTTGAGCAGTGGCACGCTGGGTCCGGACCTCCCCCTTGGAAAATTGTGATTTTTCTAAACTGTGGAAACATACATAGTTATTTTAAATTTATTGTCAGAGAGGAATAGGAGATGGTTTTCCTCCTTTGTTTTTAACAAATATAATTAATAATGTAATATGCGACATTGATATAAATTGCATACAACTTTTGTGCTTGCCAAATATTTCAGACCCTCCTCCCTCTTAAGAGAATCCTGTGTGTGCCTCTGGCCTTGGGTAACTGGGATAATTTTTTAGGACTGGTTTAGCCATCATTTTGTTCCAGCTGTCAAGGATTATTGCTATGACAATACTCTTTCATTCAAAGCATTGTTAATCCTCAACAATGCGCCTGACCACCCACTTCGCCTTGATGACTTGCACCCAAATATCAAAATGGTCTATTTGCTGCAACACAATGCCATTACTGCAACTGATAGACCAGGAGGTTATTGTTTCTTTCAAGGCTTACTACCTTAGACGAACAATTGCTCAGGCCATCAGGGCAATTGATGTTAATGGTGGACAAATTCTTAGAGAGTTTTGGAAGGGCTTTAACATCCATCATGCAGTGAAAAACATTGGCGTCTCCTAGAATGAGGTGAAACAATCCAATTTGAATGGTGTGTGGAGAAAACTGCCCCGATTTTGTTTCTGACACCACCGACTTTACAGAGACTGCTGCAGAGGTGACTGAAAATGTTGTACAAATGAGCGTAAAACTCAACATAGACCAGGGATGGCAAATATGTGGCATGCGTGCAATTTTACTTTGCACACACAAGCTTATATTTTCTATATAAAATATGAAGTTTGTTAGAGAGAAAATAAATTAGTGGCATGTGAAAAAAATTATGATTCACCATACTTTCTTGTCACGCAATATGAAAATCATTTGCCATCTCTGACAAAGATGTTACAAAAGAGGATGCTGATGAGTTATTGGCATCACATTCTGAGGAACTGTTAAATGAAGACCTCCAATTGGGAAATGAAAAAATTAATGATGAATTAGAAGTTCTGTTGAAGAGATTGCTCCTCGTCAAGTGTCAACAACCAAAGTGTTGTGTGAGGCATTCAAATATTTGGAAAGTGCCATGGCCTTGTTTCAGGAGAATGATCTAAACCATGAGCACAGTGCTTCTGTAAACCAAGGAATAACCAACAGGGAAATTTACGAGAAAAAGCAGCTGTTCCAGCTTCCTTGGACATCATCTTTGGGCAGGCTGAAAAACCTGCCATCAAGCCCCCTGTGAAAAGTATTGCCAATACTTCTGGTAGCAGTGACTACACTAACACTCTTAATTGCAGTCCACCTAAAAGGGCAACATTATAACCTCCAATTTTTGTACATACTTATTTTCAGTATTTTCTTCGACTTTCTACTTTTTGTTGATGTTTTCACAAGTCATTATTGTATCCTGATTAGAATAAAAGGATTTGTCTAATCTATATTATAATTGGTGTAGGATTCTTGTTTTCTTATCTACACACTTTTGCAGCCACTCTAGATGCGATTTAAGATAACTTCCAAGTAGGTATGAGTTTGAAATTTGGCAGGAATGCATGAATCATGCACTAAAAGGCATTGATGAAAAAAATTCTGAAAAAAGACCTGGGTTCAACTCCTGGAGATGATTTCCTGTTTCCCGTAAGATAACATGTACGATGCAATCTTTTGACGTGCAGGCTTTCTCTCTTTTGCAAATTAAAATTAGAAAAAAATTGACCTACAATCTCTGTACATGGACTGTTTTAAACAATGTACGAGGTTTCTTATTATCATCATCGATTTTCACTTTCCATTTGATATCACTCATATTTAATGTATGTGATAAATTTTGACCAAATACCGGGCTTTTATTGATAAGCTTCCTGGAGAACGAATATCATTGTTGAGATTTGAGATTCCTATTATTGCCTCAATATTCATAAGTCAGACAATAGAAATACGAAGCATTTACGTAGATGTATTGAGCAAAAGGAAGGGGAGTGAGGGAGATATGGCAATATAATTTTCTTTCCCAACATATTGGTGGGTATTTACAAGTATTATAGATGTGAATTTTAAAATAATATTCAATAAACTTTCAAGCTTCTCTGTGTTTATTATGAAAAATGCTGGCAACATTTTAAATTTGAAGTGCAGGCTTCTCTAGTCTTTAATAAGTTATATTTGTTTATCTTTGCCTGAGTACAATATTATGGGTCATTTTATAAAAATACATATCTGGCCACTGGGACAGGAAAGTAACCCAAAGTTTTAACATTGCTCTTATGGGAAAATGAGCAATTTACTTTCAGAAACCAATTGTGTCTTAAGTGCAAGGACTGCTTGTATCTCATTTATGATAACTGGACTGGAATGCAATATCTGTTATTTTGATCTGCCGTGTGATTTTACTTATTTTCTTTTTGCAGATTTATAAATACCTGATATTGGCAATTTAAAAGTCATTCAGGCAATAATAGGAGTTAGCTGTTCAAAAATTACTATCTTGAGTTCATAGCAGGGTTGCCACCTCTCCTGGTTTTGAGACTAGTCTCTGGGTTAAGGGTACAATTTTCCTGGTCAACGATGTACAGTCTTGGACAAAAAAACTACACCACCTTACAACCGCTCTACTGGAATTTCAGTGAACTATGTACTAGTCTCAAACAAGCTGTCAAGTGAAATGGCAACAGTGATAGTAGAGGAGGGGGTGAAGGCTTTTTCCTCTCCCTCCCTCCCCTTAGAGAAGGGTTTATGCCTTTCTCCCAGCTCTTAGGGATCGAATATTTTCCCTCAAGATAATGGTTTCGAATTCAGTAGTCCTTGCTTTCCCCATGGCGGTAACACATGAATGAGTGTTGTATATAATTCTTTGCATTTTAGAATTGGTTAGAATCGAGACACAAACTCCGGAGTTTAACATACGGATGTCAAAAGAACAAAGTTTATTTTTCCAGTCAAGATTAAATTAATTAAATTCCGAGTTAGCATAAATATTTATTAGGAATCGAAAGGAATACACATTTCAATGCCTTAACAATGAAAAATGTGTAGTTATGACTACTTCACATATTATTTCCTTGCTTCAACACCAAATATCTGTTTATGAATGCTATAAGATGAATTTGAACAATATTTTTATTCATTTTTACATAGGAGGAGGATTTTGGTCAGTTATATGATGGGATGCCAAGCACTTAGATAAGCAAATTAAAAAAAATAACTATGTATAAAAAACTACGAGAAGTATTACATTTCAGGAATTAAGTGAAAAACTATTAAATTTAAGTTTATGAATTATGTGTAAACAAAAATTAAGTAAATAACTTTAATACATGAAACTATTTTTTTAAACAATAAAATTACTAGTGTTCTTAAATAGGAATTAGTTAATAGCAATTCTGTTCTCCCATTGCTGTGTTTACATAGAAGCAAAATGGTTATTGATTTTAAAAATCAAATGAATATACGATTTTAATCGTATTTTTGTGTTGCATTAAATAGAACAATGCCAATGCTTTTGTGTCATTAAACAATCAAAACCTTGAATATTTACTTCATTTTGTATTCGAAATGAAACTATAACAACCTAACTAAACTTTTTCTAAAAATAACTTTGTATCTTTGTATGATTGTCCCTTAAAAATATTTATTTACCCATCCCATTCTCAGGTCTTTATAATAAACAACCTAAAGAATCTTATTAGCAATCGAATTAACATTACACCAATTCTTTTCAAATATTCACGTAAGGCTTTACACACACTTTAATCTCCCAACCGATGATTGATTAGGAAAGGGAAGAACATAACTTTTATTATTCTCAAACTAGGATGAAAGAAAAGAATTTTTAATAAAAACAATACTCTATGGTCGAATATTACATTGTTGAATTTGCTTGAAAGTGCAACAGTCATTTTTTAGATGGAGAATCTAAGTCTGTGGTGCACAACCTGTGGCCCACCATGACTTTTTGAGCGGCCAATGGCTATTAAAGAAAATGTGAACAATATTGTGAATTTTAAACAAAAAGTGAACTGAGAAGAATCCTCAAAAGCTCTTTTGTATAAGGAAAAACTATAAATAAATGCTATGTAAAATAGGATCAAGATACTGTTCAAATTCAGCTAATAGCTTTCATAAACAAATATTTGGCATCGAAGCAAGGAAATAATGCTTGAAGTAGTAGTGGCAACTAACATTTCTTTCATTGTTAAGGAATTAAAATGTGTATTCTTTTCAATTCCTAATAAATTTTTATTCAAAATCGGAATTGATTCAATTCAACTTTGAGTGGAAAAATAAACTTCGTTCTTTTTGACGCCCATATGGGTAACACCAGAGTTCGTGTCTCCATTTTAATTAATTTTAAAATGTATATTTTCATCCACTCAAAATGCCTGAACACGAAATCCATGGAGGAAAATGTTTCGTGTGACAGCCGTAACAAATAGAGAAGGGGAGGGAGGAAGGAAAGAACCCTTTACCCCTTCCTCAAGCTGCAGCGCTGTCAATTCGTGTGACTCGCCGACCTGAGCTTTTACTTCACTGAAATTCCAGTAGAGTGGTCGTAAGGTGGTGCAGTTTTCTGTCCAGAACTGTACATAAAGCAGTGTGGAATATATCAATAAATATGTTAAATTTTTATGAATACTAATTAACCATTGTGTATCAAACATTTAAATATAGCTAAAACATTCATTCTTCCATCTTCACCTATGAGAATCTCCGGGTCAAATTACCTACGAAATCCCTGGGTCAGATTAGAAATTCTCCGGTTCAATGATGAATTTTAGGTGGAAACCATGGTTCACAGTCATTTTGGAAAATATTATTAACACATCACCAAAAGGAGACTGTTGGTAGATTGTAGGTAATACAGTTAAATAACAAAATGAACATGCATGGATTTTAAATTTTTACTGTCAACAGAACCTTTAACACGTATATAAAAGTAATGTTATAATTTCAAAACGTTCAGGATTTTTAATTAGATTAAAAAATCCCGAAATTAATAGGAAGAAGAATGAGAAGGGTCTTCAACCCCCACAAAGTTTACACTTGAATTATCTTTCCATCCTAAATCCATTTTCACATTAATACTGTGTTTCAAATACTCTTCACAAGCTTTCCAGATACATAAACCTTTTTAACATTTCTATCATCACCCAAATATATAAACTTCTGAACCAATGCTCTTGTATCACATGGCACTAGGATATCAACTGCAGAGGTAGGATCATTCATAGAAATGACTAATGCATCAAATTCTTTACCTATCTCAAAGCTTCCTATCTTATCGTCCAATGCTAGAGCTGAAAAGTAAATAAAATATTAAAATTTCTTTTATCACTCCCAAATATGTGTATTAATTTAACGGAAATTTAATAAAAACAAAAACTTTCATATGACTAAATATTCAGATTAGGATGCCCATGAATTTTTAATAAAAGATTTATTTTGAATTTGGCATCATTTTGGTTATAACTAATATCAATATGAAATTAGATTTTCTTCATGGCACTAACCTTTTGCTCCACCGAGTGTTGCTAAATAAAAAACTTCTTGATAATCAAGAACATCACCATCTACCTCCTTAGCTCCACTTTCCAAAAATGAAAGGTTAATGGATGATGCTAAGGCACTCTGCATCACATGTATAATGGATGTGCTACACCCACCTGAAATATCTGCAAGAAAGAGATTAAAGTTTCTAATATAACATTTCAAACTAATTTGAACACAAACCAAGAAGTTTTTGTACTTTTCAGGCAGTGAAATTGAAATATGGAACTTATGTTGTTTTTCTTCAACTTATATTATTAAAATATTAATTAATCACATTTAACCTTGATTCAGCAATACACCTAGTTAACCCCTCTGGGCAGTTTGATGTACCCATATACGTCCAACCCTGCCTACCACTGCAGCAGTTGTACATAAAGATATGTATATTTTTCACTACGACGTTTAGCAGTTTTTCATAAATTTCTATAATTTTCTGTTCAATAGTCTTAAAGAAAAAAATACTTTCCGATATCCATGCATACTAATACAATAGTTAAGTTTGAATACCAGCCTACAGAAGTTAGTGAGCATTTAATTACTGGCTTGAGGGGTTAAATGGATGAAAACGAGTTTTCAGGGCCAAAAATTGCGTAGTTTCAAACAAGTGACACTATAAAAATTAATTTTTTAAAAACTTCTGTATAAATTGATGAAATGAATGATCCAATGATCCTTATGTGGCAGGCATAAGCTGTAATGATGGGAAATGAGAAAACGAGAAAAAATCTGGTGACCAGGAATTGAACCGAGGTCTTCCACTTGCTGTGCGGATATTATACCACTGAACTACTGTAGCAGATTAATTCCTGTTTCAGAACGGGAATATTTTCTTTGGTTTGGACCAAGCTAGCTATTGCTAGTATCAATCAGACCCAAAGGATGTCCTCAAGTAGATATATCAAAGAATACCCCTACCCTCTTAATGGTGAGAAACGGGAATATAAACTACCCACCCCACCTCTGCTACCATAGTATATATAGAGGCAATAGGAGGACACCTGGTCAGATTACCCTGAAGAAGTCTACGACAAAGGAGAAGAAACGGTGTTTTAATGCAAAAATCTACGCAGGGTAACCCGAAGTCATATACAACCTCAGCATAACATGCACTCGTGAAAGCTTCAATCAATTAACAAGAATAAACTACCCTTTATTGTTGTGCTATATCTTTCCTCTCTTTGTACTTTCTATTTATGGCAATGTTATGGCTAAATACGAAATATCATTTGATTTTGTTGAATTGTCTAGGTTCTAGGGCCATGCACAGGCAGACAAACATTGCAAAAACTACTTTTTTGGACTCTAGGATGCCTAAAGTGTATGTCTGTCAACATCACAAAGTTGATTTCTTTCACAATTACAATACTTTCTCTATATATTATGTATGTGAGACAGTAAAAAGGAGTGAGCCTTTTCTAAAGTGTTTATTTGTAAGAAATGAACAAGATAAAAATTAAACACTTAAAAAGCAAAGTTAAAAAAATCAGCACATCTTTGCAGTCTCCAATAGCCAAACAAGTTAGGAAAGTGTACTTCGTGCAATGAAGTATTTGAAAGAAATGATATACGTGTACATAAGGGAAATAGTATTTTAAAGTTCTTTTCTTCATCATATATAATCCATTTTCTTCCTATTTAAAAATATTGCATGCACATGTAAGGAAAAGTAAACGTATTTTTGTGAGATTGTTTATGTTAGCAACAATGATGAAGTAACCATGCAAGAAATTTTCTAAGTTCAACTCGAATTAAGACTTTCTTGTTTGATTTTCTTGATAACAGCTATTCCTACAATAAAAATGTATAGCAAAAGAAATACTCTACTAATTCTACAAGTTTTATTTGAAAACTATTTTGATATGGCTAATACTTTACGAACTATGATGGAAAGTTCATTTTTTGTCACCAGTAAAGTGATTGGCTTAAGTCAGTGGTGCCTAACCTACGGCCTGTGGGCTGAATGTGGCCCATGAATGCTTTTCACGAATGTAACTGCCAATAATTATTCTTGAGAATTGACTTCGTTCTTATTATTGCTAAACATTGTAACCAAATAATCCATCAGCATATTAAAAATTCCAATATTGGATTTGGAGTCCAGTAATTACTCTCCTCTCTCTCTCTCATTTAGTTATATTGTATATGGTAACATTTATTTAAGTGATTAAAAATAAGGTAGGAGTGTACTTTTCATTACAATGGCAAAATCTGCAAAACTTAGGATGTGCATTACATTTGGAAAAATAAAGTTATAAGCTGCATCAAAATCTACTGGAAATCTCATATTTTATGTACCTGAAGCAAAAATGTGTATATTATAAATAATTTTCCCTCTGAACAAAATGTAATAAGTAATTCATCAGAGAATTATTGAGCTCATCTTATGGCTGAAAAAATTCAAGAATAAGCACTTTAAAAAGTAATTGTCTCAGGTATCTCCAATAGCCACAGTTTTTTCTCTCACTGAGTGAGAAAATTTAAACCTGTTCCCATATAGCACGGCTGCTACTTAACTCTTCATGGCTGACTCACAGAATGATGAATGAATGGTTTTAAATGCCTGCATACAAGGTGCCACAGCTGGATTTAATTTGGTGTATTGAAAAAGTTTTTGTTTGTATTCTGAGAAAAGTCACGCATAACATGAACTATTGGCGATAATAAAATGGTTAAATAAAAAGCATTTTATACGGTAAAAATATCAAAGAATTACATGGTTTTGTTTTCTAGAGGAAAGAAACATTTATAAAAATGTATTGGCATACAAGTTGTTACAAGTTATCCATTTGTACAGGGTGCGGCGCAGCTGACTGACGGATTTCAAATTGTTATAACTATAATAAATTCTTAGTACGGTTAATTTCGACACATTTTATTCAAGTACTATAAATTGGCATTTACACAGGTTATTTAGTTTTAAAGAGAACATCACTTAAGTGTTCACCTTCTTTCTCAATGCATTCTCTGATTCTTTGTGTGAAGTTTTCCATTACGCGATGTCTTAAGTTGTCGTCAATTGCCCAAATCTCTGCTGTAATGTTTTCCTTCAATTCATCAATAGTCTGAGGTTTGCTAATGTAGACCCTGCTCTTCAGATAGCCCCACAAAAAGAAGTCTGATGCAGAAAGATCAGGGGACCTGGGTGGCCATTGCAAATGGGCGAATTGAGAAATGACACGGTCGCCAAACAACATGTGTAACAATTTCATGTTTACTCGAGCTGTGTGTGCAGTTGCCCCATCCTGCTGGAACCAAATTTCACATTGATGCTAAACACGAAACTGTGGTACCAAAAACGTTTCCAACATGTCTCCATAACGCTGAGCATTTACGGTTACAGCATTACCGCTATCATCCTCAAAAAAGTACGGACCATAAATGCCGAATGTTGCGATTCCACACCAAACCACGACCTTTGGGCTGTGCAATGGATATTGATGCATCTGGTGTGGATTGCTTTCGGACCAGTAGCGAAAATTCTGTTTGTTTACAGTACCGCATAGGTGGAAGTTGGCTTCATCAGTCATTAAAAGTTTATCAGTCAAGTTTGGATTTTGCATCAACACATCCTGAAATTGTCGACAAAACTGGAGATGCAATGTCTTGTCACGATCACTTAACTCCTGAACAATTTGCATCTTGTAGGGGTGAAAATGCAAGTCCAGATGTAAAATTCGTCTAACTGATCGATCAGATAATCCAAGTGCTTGAGAGTGTCTCCATGCTGAGTGATGTGGACTCTGTTGAAATGCGTTTCGGACGGCATCAATGTTGCCAGGTGTACGCACTGTTTTCTTTGGTCCTTCTCGTTTCACACGGACAACAGATCCTGTTTCCTGCCATTGTTTTATCCACGAAATGATTGTGTTTCGCAAAGGAGCGTTACCTCTATGCAAAACACCAAATTTAGTGTGAAAATTACACTGAGTTTCAACGATAGATACGGCTTTAATATAACACAACAGTAAAGACGCTGTTCAAAATTCCACTCTGCCATGACTACACACGACCGTACGCAACACTACCCCGAATGAAACTAAATGCCCTTGAAGTGCTGATTACAAATATGTGGTCTACAGCGCCGTCTATCGACCCCAACAGCAGTTATTACGAAACAAAATCCGTCAGTCAGCCGTGCCGCACCTTGTAATATTGGTAATGTTTATTAGGTGTAAAAATCATTTGCATTATTGGACTTCTTGACTTAGCTCAAGGAAAAATATCACGATCAAATTTAGGCATTATAGGAAAATAGATATTATGAATATGATCATTAAGTGTAGAAAGCATTGGATTTTTAGTTTTATAAAAATATTTTCACTAACCTGTTCCTAGACCTACTTTGACTCCATTTTGGAGGAGCTTCCTAACATTACATATGCCACTTTTCAAGTGGTTGTTGGAAAGAGGGCAGTGAGAAACAGAGGATCCACGTTGTACTATCACCTTTATTTCTTCATCTGTCAAGTGTACTCCATGAGCTAAAATTGTCTGTAAAAGTAAAATTAAAATCAGTAATCAAATAAAATCTTTTTGTAAAATTTTAAGATTTTAATGAACAAATTAAGCCCATTCTTCCACTGGTTTTTCACCTTAAAGCTGTGCATTTTGGTTGAATTTTCCCAGGTTAGCAGAACAAGTTTGTTAGGCATTTAAATCATTTTGAGAAGAAAGAGTTGAGTCAGTCAATTGACTAGGTGATATTCCTGATAAAGTATGTGCTGCATCAGCTGCAGCTTAAAAGTTAAATAAATGTAACAGTAAAATGAAAGAGTAACATTATTTTAGATTTACGCTTTCCTAATAAGGCTGACAGCTAATTATTTTTATTAAAATAAATGAAAAATATACAACAATGCAACAATGTTACAGCCTTATTATATCAAGAACCTAGAGGAGATATCTACCATGAACTGAAATGACCATCTCATAGCTATCTTCATGTTTTTATCACTCAAGAAATTTCTAATAAATAACATCATTTCTTGAAAGACTCAGAACTGTTAAGAATCATAGAGTATACTGGCATTACAGGAAATCTATCATAAAACAAAACGTACTGAGTGAAGTACTTTTTCAGTAAACAACTCCCAGTATATTCAATACTGCAGGATAATGCAAAAAATCAGTACAACGTACATTTTACAAACTTTCTCATATACTAATGTGTCGTTTAGTTATCTTTAGAAAATGAAAATCGTGTGAGCCTGTTTTTAGAAAATCCAATTTTTGTTAAAGTTGCTCAAGAATAAACTAGCCTTATATTCATTCATTGAGAAAAATAAAATACGTAGTATTATTGTAGATGTATACTCAAGTAACTGTATGAAATTTGATCAAAATCGTTAGAGCCGTTTTCGAGAAAATGGAATTATTGTTAAAGTTGCCTAGAATAAACTAGCCTTATATTCATTTTTTGAGAAATATGAACTATACAGTATTATTGAAGACGTAAACTCAAGTGACTATACTATACTATACCAATGTGCCCATTTAAGGGTTAACCCTTTGCACTCAGATTTTTTTAACATTGTTACTTTGTTTTCTGCATGAATTCTGACCTTGGGTTGCCATCTGCCTTCTTATATGAGTTCAATGAAAACGGCAACAATGTTGTTGCAGAGATTTTTTAGTTTACTGATCAGTAACCTAAGCTACATTTGAACAGTGAGCTCAATGCTCACTCACCTGCAACCATGCGTGTTGAATCTTCTTCACACCGTGACTTTCTTATTGACTTAGGTTTTCAGTTTAATACTGCGGTAAATTTTTTTACAGTTATTATTGTAGCTACTGACCTGACAAAACCTTATTTGATCAAAAGAGCTTCTGTTGAGTCTTTCAATTTCACTTTACCTAAAAATCAAGAGGTAAGTCAGAAATATCATGATGTTATCAAAAAGCGACATTGTGGTGAATCAAATGGTGACCTTCCCAAGTGCTCTTATCTTTCCTCAAAAGAATAACAGAAAATCAAGTACCAAATGTCATGACTATTTTGCCCCAATACGTAAAATTGAACAGTGACATGACCTAACTGTCATAGTAGCCATGGCATTGATGGAACAGATATTGAATTGCTAATAAAGTGTATGTATTCCTTATTGATTTAACAAATGTTAATAGAAGCAATATAAATGTTAATAGGTATTATATAATTGGAGAAATTAAAAGGTGTAGGACTTTTAAAGATATTTTTTCACACATTCCTCTTTGTTATTTGGAATGCATACTAAAATTTGTATGTTACTAATTATGCACCTCCTCGAAAAAAATCTTTCTTGTATGTAAAACTACCATCAAATAAATTATCACATTATTTACACACAAAAATATTAAATATGTGGGTGAGCACCATTGCAATGGTGTGACAATGCATTAAGTGACCAACCGAGGATTAAATTGAAGATACCATATATACTCGTGTATAACACGCACCTGTACTTTTTGCCATAAATTCCCGACTTTTTATTATACCCTGTGTATTATGCACACACTTGATTTTTATGGGCTATAAGAACAGAATTTTAGAATTATTTCATCATGTTAGGTATTAACTAGAGTACCATAAATAAATATGTTAAAGCATTAAATTATTGCCAGTTAACAATTTTAAAATGCTTGGACTTGTGCATAAATACTACCTTCAACAAGCTCCACATTACATCTTAGAGAGACATAATCAATAATGAAAGCAAATGAGTTGAGATGCAGCAACTTCATACAGTAAGTTGGCCAAACTAATGCCATGTAGAAAACCACAGCGTCACTGCTGCCAATCCTTTTAAATCAGACAAAAATGTATCTCTAAAATAGATTGAGTTTTGATGTATAGTGGATTTTGGTTCTCTCTTTCCTATCTCATTCTCAAACTGTTTAATAGAAGGAATAATGCAAAAATTTAACAAACAAATCTGGAAACAGGAAATGCGACAGTTAATATTAAGTTCATACATATCATTCTATGAGTTTTAAATTACTAACATTGTTAATTGTATAGGTGTCCCTTGGTAGTTGTCCCTCCAATTTTCATCTTTTCGCTTATTCGTCCAAAACCAATTATAACCAAACCCCCATTCATTCGTCTATTCCCTCGCTTATACATTCATCAAAATAGCTGGGATATAAGAAGAGGGACTCTCACACGATTACTCATCAACCAATGAGATGCTAAGGATTTATTTTTCTCAGCAGTATAAACTTATAACTTTATGAGCGAGAAAGGAAAACATTGCGTAGGATGTCTGTCTTCCACTTGTGACTGAGGCTAACAGCAAATTAAAGCACACCACTGAGATGATTTCATCATCATGTTGAGTTTAGGAGTTCTGGGTGATCTGTTTTAGTATTCGTTCAAGCACTGACTCCACTGGTCTCAGCTACTCGGCCTCACTCCGTGTTGTTGTTCCTTCTTCCTTAGTTTGCATTTCGGCGCAATTTTATATTGTTGAGTGCGAATTTGAGCTCTGTGTTTGTGATTAAATCAATTAATTATGTGGTGGCTGCATTTGTAGTTGCATTTACATCGCGCCTTCGTAGGCTGCATAAAATGCTCCTGTGGGCCGTAGGTTCCTATAGATTGTGTTTATAGTACCATTAACTCCATAAAATAAGGTAATATCACTATTTTGGTCCGCTTTTTGGGTTTTTAAGAATGAATTATGCATTTATAACATTGTGTCTCAGGAAAAATATCCCTTGATATTTGTCTTTTCACTTATCATCCAGTTTCTGCAGAACCAATTAAGGATGAATATCGAGGGATGCCTGTGCATACTATAATCATTAACTAAATAAAATTATTTAAATTTGCTTATTCTATGTTTTTTTGTTTTCGATGTGTGTTTTGCGGGAAGTCTACCTGGCGATTTTGCAAAGACTACAGAATCAGCTGATGAGCTAGTGAAATACGGAATATTTGGAGAGGATGGAATTATAACTGTATAGAAGTAATTAGGTGTTCTATACGTATAATTAATATATGTATAACCTGGATTATTACAATAATTATTGTGGTTTTCTCCTTAATTCACTCAAAAAGCGAGAATCTGGTGCGAGGTAGGTACACTTTAATTTCCGATTTTAAGTGCCCAAAAGTGTTACCCGTGTATAGCGTGCACCCCTACATGATGATCCGAAAATTTGGCCTTCAAACTGCACATTATACATGAATATATACAGCACTTAAATTGAAATGGAATGTTCAATTTTGTTTTGAAATATATTTTACTTCAGTGTATATATTTAAATAGACCCAACAAAATTACAATTATGAAAATATCATTGAACAAAATACAGATGATTCATACAGTGACTCAGCAACATGAGTGCTTTCAAAGATACTGATTAAGCCATGTGGTAAGAATAAGATAACCCACAAGTGAATGTAGAGGCCAGTAATGCTCACAACACAAATAACCCGAAAAGGGTGATTAACATTAAGAAATATTGTATGAAGGTATTAAGGAATAAATGATCAGCTGTGAGAATTAAATGTCTGAATTTTTTTAAATGACAGTAAGAAGAATACTATACTCTGTTCACTATCTAAAGTCTCTTGACCTTGAATACGGGGAGTACGCCACTTAGCAGCAGCCAATAGGAGACGGTTCATTTGGGAAGGTAGTGGGGAGGAACTCAGTCTTACTCTTGCTCTCGAAGCATTCACATCGGCCTGCGTCGCCATTTCTACCGCCGTTTCCTTGCTGTGGAGTTCTAGGTTATTGTTACTGTTATTTTTGTTATTATTTTTTTATTAGTTTTGTTGTTTTTGTTACCCTGCTGAGTTCGTGATCTGCAGTGGCTAACGGGAGGGAAGTTATGTTATTTAGAAATTGTGTAGTATATCAGCTGAATGCAAAAATACTCAAGAGCTGGTAACGCACACCGGTATCTGTCCTCCCACGTGAAAGTTGTGAGGGGCAATGAAAGGGGAAATGTTTGTGATTGGCTACTAGCTCTATGAAGGTCAAGAGACTTAAGAAAGTGAACAGACTATAAAAGACAATAACAGATTTACATCCCAGTGGCTTGCTTTCAGATAAGTACAGGTAATCTCCGATTTACGTCGTTCCGATTTATGTTGTTTCGATATAACGTCGTTTACAAATAGGGGACAGTTTCTCCGTTTTACGTCGTTCGACTTTGTTTATCCTTGTTATCTGTCATTTATGTGTGCATGTTAATTTGTGTTTGTGTTTTGTGTATGTAGGTGCACATGTATTAGTTATGTGTGTGTTTACCATTTGCACTTATGTAATTTTCATTTATATTAAGATTAGGCAATGTTCAGTGAATGTACTGTCCTTTATATTAACACTTTCATGACCAGAACGCCTGTAAACGGACTTGTTTTCTTAGTTTGGATGTCATAGGGTATAGTGGCAATGACTTAAACCTAATCTCCCTTATTACATGAAATCTTATGAGAGAAAGTTCCCCTTTTTTCGTCACATGAGTGAGTTTAGTGGCAAATCAGAATGTATCTCCTCCTTATATAATGTATTTTTATGGGGAAAAATTCTCCAGCATTCGCTGTTTCAGTATTCACGACCATTTTCTGTTAAGTAACCCCTGCAAATAATGGGGACCCACTGTATTGGAATGGAAAATACTAAAAGAACAACAACACAGTATCAAGTTAGAAGCAAAATTCAACATTAATGTTGGTAATTTCTATTAGATAATTTATTTTGTACAAGGCAGAAGCCAAGTTTACTTAGTTGATTAGGACCCTAGATAAACTTTTATTTCCCAAACTTGATCATTGATATTTTTTACTTTTTCAAACATGATACTACAACCTTTTTCATTTGTGTCCATATTTGATAGTTACAGCAAAACTTGATTACTGTAAATACCTGCGTACAATGCGCACTTTTTCCCTGATATTTTGCGGCTGAAAAGCAGGGTGCGTGTTATACGAGGGTACATATTAAAAAAAATTAATTACTTGGGCAGATAAAGAGAAGAAAGGTGGATTTAATATGCATATTGGCCATAATAAGCACGTTAAGTTAAATCGAATTTGATTATATATGATATTAACTTTAATCTACACGAATAAAATATATGGTGTGATTGAGGTCCGGCACTTAAGAGGCCCCACAATCTCTAAAATATATTTATCATACCTATAAAGTACATGCATTTATGAAAAAAATATTGATGTGTCATAGTGAGAGAGATTGCTTTAGTTATTTTAATTTACTATTAAAAATTTTTGATGAGTAAGATGCCCCGCAATTTTCCTAGCGTCTCTGATGTCAGTTTTAATTCATTGTTTTCTCATATCACAATGATATTGTCAATTTAACGCATAGTAATAATAATGAGTTAAATGATAAATTGTGACTGATTGTGAGACGAAAATCTTTGGAATATGTGCACGCTATACATGGGTATATCAAAAATCGCAGAATACAAGGCCGAAAATCTACCTGTGCGTTATACGTGGGTGCGCATTATACGAGGGTATTTACGGTAATATGAAACTACATGAACTAAAATATACCTATAAAATTTATGAGATGATAATTTTCTTTTTCCTTTTACAATTACATTTCAACTCATCAAATTACAAGGTTAGTTTTGGAGTCCCATAAATATATACATATGTATAGACAGTAATTAGGTATTACTTGGATATGAGTGTTATAAAGAAAAATGATAGCTTAATTGAGAAGATAACTAAGACTGAGCAAAAATTCCAGAACTTAAAGAATGTTCAACTTGAAGAGATGAGGTATTTATAGCATGGTAAAAAATAGGATAATGTAACTGTCTCACATAGGATGGAAACACAAATAATACACCAATCATTTTATGAAATAATGCAATAGTCACTTAAAATAATAATAACTAATATGACTTGAGGTACCTTATTTGTCAGTAAATCTGCAGAATCATATACATCAGCATAATTCTTCTGGCCAGGAAATAATTTCTTGACAAAGTCAATTTCATCCTTATTTTCTGATATGTGTGTCTGCAAGGAATAAAATCAATATAAAACCATGAAATTAAAATCCCAAAATCAATATTTTCACACAACCAATTAAACTGTTTTTACCTGAATATGAAGATTATATTTTTGTGCCAATGCTGCTAACCCTTTCATTAGTTCCATATCACAGGCTACAGCAAATCGAGGTGTTATAATGGGCTTCACCAAATCATTCTGCATGAAAAAAGATAAAAAATGAACAAGTGCATAATGTATGAAAGTTAATAATCCAATTTCAATGCTATACTTATTTAGGTACTACTTTTTCTGGCTGACTATAATAGATACTTTATCAACCAATATATTAAATATAATGCATTAAAGTAAAAATCTGGAAATGTCTCTATAAATCCATATCTTTTATAAGAAACTGGTCAAAATAAACTTATCATTAAGGCATAAATGGAATGAATTCAAAATTACCATATCTGCCCGAATACAAGACGATGTTTTTTGTCAAAATCTATCATGAAAAAATCACCACTCAGCTTAAATGCGAGTCCGAGGAAAATTTGGATTATGGTTAAATCTCGAAGTCTCTCATTGCCTTTGTGTTCAAATGACAGTACTATATTTTTCGTAAAGTAAATATTTGACCTACGATGAATATACATAAAAATATCTTGGCGAGATTGCTTGCGTAAATTGAAGATTATGCAAAATGCATTGACAGCTTTGAATGCTCAACTTCTTGAATTTCGGTAAAACTTTACATGGAACATGTATAATTATAAAAATGCAATTTCTTAAGGCAATGTATATGCTACTTTCATTGGAAATAGACTTGGATAAAAAAATATCTTGGCGAGATCGCTTGCGTAAATTGACGATTATGCAAAATGCGTTGATGGCTTTGAATGCTTAACTGTTTGAATTTTGGTAAAACTTTACATGGAATGTGTATAATTATAAAAATGCAATTTCTTAAGGCAATGTATATGCTACTTTCACTGGAAATAGACTTGGATGAAAAAATATCTTGGTGAGATCGCTGTTACTATATTTGACCTTTTGTGAAAATGAAGATGAATGAAATTATTGTCACTGAATATGGAACATTATCCAGCAATGCAAAATTATTAATTGGAGTAATATTTCAAAATGTCAACAACTAACCATTTCCCACACATTACTTTGATCTCGAATAATGTATTCTAAGATGTGCATGAATGCCCGGCACACTTCAGCATAAAATCTACAAAAATTGTGGAAATTTTTGGGAGGTCGGCTTAAATCCGGGGATGGCTTCTATTCGGGCAGATACAGTATTTTTCTAATGACTACATTAGAAAATGCATGCTCAAAATTCAAAACCTATTCTTCAAACACCAAATGAATTTCTATAAAAGAGGCACTAAAAAAAATATGAATTTTCATAAAATGGAGAAGGCATGTTGATCTACATATTACGAATGATTCTCATAATGTTAATTGAACGGAAAGGAGATGCAGTTTCATGTCTTACTTAGCATTTATATTCATCCAAATCTACAAATATTTGTCAATATAATTAGTATGATTCTACTGAAAATATTAAAACCTTAGCAATAGGATAAAAAAAGAGCAATTAGCAAATGTGATTATTTTCTTTAATTTGTAATTGATAAAGAACAGTAACTTTTAATTGAAATGAATGATTGCTTGATAAAAGATACAATGATCTGTATTTCCAAGGTTTGAAGTTAAACAAAAGAATAGATGTGTTTCAGCCATAGCACATAAAAACCTAATGGCAAAATATTTGGCAAGATTTTGTTAGCTCATGTAGCAACTGATGAAATGAATTTTCATTTTGATAGTTTTGCTTAAAAGAGTGATTCGACTATTTCAATGCCAAAGATGTCTTAGAAACAGAAGATGGCTTCTTGAAAGGTTATTATTGTATTGAGAAAAAGCTTGAACCCTTTCACTGCATGACTAGAATTCAGTCATCCCATATCGGTCAATTTTCTCCAAAAAATGAAAGTATTAACTTTATCTATTTTTTTACATCTAAATAATGTATATTATCCATTTCTTTCATCAAACTCCATAAATTTAATTTTAGATTGTGAAAATTAAGATTTTTCATGTAAAACAATAAATAAATAGGGAAATAAATTTAAAGGTGGTGGACTTAAGTCGAACTTTGCACTGGAAGGGTTAAAATAATTCAATGGCAGAAGTTGCCTTTTCTTAATTAGATAAAGCATGATGATTAGTAGTTTGAAGTCAGTGTGGCATATCTATACAATGGTATCTTAATACAAAAAGTCAGCTTTGAAAGTCCATCAGCTTCACTGTTATAGAAACTACAAAAATGTGATGGCACTTTAAAGATTAAAATAAAGGCTGAGATATGCAGAGGAATGCATGGCATTAAGTGAAGGAGAATACTGATTATACAGGATGAGCCACTAGGATGTGACGGTTTTCATGACAATGCTGTTGGAGACTGGACAATAAATAAATAACACCATTTGCAGAAAGATGTTTAATGCTTGCAGTTTCTCATTAATAGAGTGAGACATTAGTGTTTAAAGATGATGTTCTCTAAATGGTCACCGTTACATTCTACACATTGGCGTAACCTCTCCGTGAAGTTCCACATAACTCTCCACAATACAGCACCGTCAAGACATCCAATCTCCTCTGTAATGTGATCTTTTAGTTTTTGAGTATTGTGGGGGCATGTAGAATACACCTGCGACTTTAAGTAGCCCCAGAGGAAAAAATCTGGAGCTGTCAGGTCAGGGGATCGTGCTGACCAGGGCATGTTTCCAAACCGTGAGATCATGCGGTCTGGAAACATCGCCCGCAGAACATCCATGCTCCGCCATGCCATATGTGCCATTGTGCCATAATGCTGAAACCATAAATCTTCGTTCCCATTCCTTCGCAGTTCTGCAGCTAAAAACGTTTAAAGCATAGCGCAGCAGCGTTCGGGGTTTACTGTAACAGCATGGTTGTATTCCTCGAAGAAATATGGGCCAATAACACCAAACGGTCACTTTGTCGCTATGGAGAAGTTTTTCGTGGAGCTGCATTGGAATGTGCTTGGTCCAATACCGCCAATTCTGTTTGTTTACATAGCTGGAGAGGTGAAAGTGGACCTCATCCGACATGATTAAATGATCCAACACTGATGCATCATTGTCCATAATGTCCAGGAATTGTGTGCAGAAATTGACACGAGCCACTTTATCATGGTCCCTAAGTTGCTGTATTATTTGAATCTTATACGGATGAAAGTTCAGGTCATTGTGTAAAATGCATCGAAGGGATGTGTTTGGGATTTGTAAAGCTATTGCATGTCGCCTTGCAGAACGTGTTCGGCTCTGCAGCACTGCATTCCTCACCCTTCCAATGTTCTTGGGGATACAAATAGAACGTATATGTCCAACAAACCTATTGCGTACACTGCTGGTATCATTAAAGTCACTTATCCACTTTAAAATTATGTTACGTGTAGGTATTCGGCCACGTCTCAGCACATGAAACTCAACTTGAAAACATCTTTATGTCTGCACAATAGACTGTTTCAAAAAACGTTCTCACTGCAAACACACATTGATTCACCGACCAGTTGTGCATGATGACTAAACTGCATGCATAGATGAATGTGTACAAGTCATAACCAGTTCTCCCACTCCACTCACTCACCAACAGCTACGCAGTGAAAACCATCAGATCCTATTGGCTCACCCTGGACATTAGGGTGATCAACAGTCCCAAGTTTGGAAGGATGGTCTCACCTCTTCATCACTCATTCCGCTTTGTTAAATGATCTAACTTTTTGAAAAATCATGAATTACATCCCAAATTCCCATTTCAACACTGTTCACACCAAGCTATCTGATATCTATTACATTTATCTAAGGCTGATTCATCAATAAATCACCATATATATGCCACTGTAATATGTCCTTCCTTATACTTACAATTAGTAAATATTTGAAAATATCCCTCCTTAGCTTCCTGAAAAGTTGGTCATCTTATCATCTATTCATCCAACCTTATAATACTGCATGAAAATTTCCACTGATATTAAATGGGAACACATTTATTGCAAACATATTTCATAATATTATTTAAATTATTGCAACATACAAGAAAAGATATTCAGGAATATAGATATTTTAAACTACTACACCATAAAAACTCTTCTTGCAAAGGTGGAATATTTTTATGGCAAATATTTTGAATCTGAATTTTGGATTGAAGAAATTAATTACAGAAAAAAGATAATACTCCCAAATTTACCGGGAGGAAAATTTTAAAAATCTACATTTTACTTACCTTTTTTGATAGAATTTGAATAATGAAATCTTCTGTTTCTTTCAAAGATGAATCAGTACTTTCGCCATAGTAGTTTGGGTGGTTGAAATTCATATTAACTTTACCAACTAAAGCCCTCTGGCCTTGTTCTGTGACAGACTCAGCTAGAATGACAGAACTTTGCAAATGGATAGTTGAAAAGTAACAAGCAGTTGTTGTGCCAGTTGCCAGAGTTTTTCTCTGCCAAAATAAATAAAAATGCTATGTTATTAATATATACTATTGGAAACACTTTTTAGATAAATAAAACTCATAAAAAGATTATGTCAATAAGTTTATTCTGACATAGAATATTACATACTGAAAAGTTTAAGCATATCCAATCTTTCTCAACCTGGTAACAATTTTGGTACTTTCCCATTTTGGCCCCACAAATATTTTTCATGGTAAATATTTATTGTTGAGAGGTTCATGGGATCGCTATGTAAGTATTACAAGTAACCGAGGATATTGGCGAGCCTCCGGCTTGCTTTCTTTTTAGATTATAATGCCTTTTATATCAGGTGTAGCTGTCTCTGGGCTCTGTTGCACCCTTTGGCTCTATGGAATGAATCTATCCCTCCCCATTGTCCAGTGATAGGGTGGGTAAATGTCACCACAGGCAGATCAGTCATGGTTTTGCAAGCTTTCCTTCTGCGTGAAAGGTTTATTTCAAAAAATTATCTGATCTGCCTGTGGCGACATTTACACACCTGATCACCGGACAATGGGGAGGGATAGTTTCGTTCCAGAGAGGCGAAGGGCACAATAGTGCCCGGAGATGGCTACACTCGATATAAAAGGCATTATTATAATCAAAAAAGAAAGCGAGCCGAAGGCTCGCCAATATCCTTGGTCGCAATATGAAATAAAATTTAACAATGAAAAATTTTGTAGGGCCAAAATGGGAAAGTACCACAATTTTATTATATATGACATTAATAAAAACTATGAATTGGGCAATGATATTATTTAACAATTATATGATATTACATCTTAAAAGTGAAAAACACTGTCTCATTAAATCAATTATCTACACAATCAATCAATAAGTTCTTAACTTAAATGTAATGTGACAATCAATATAAAGTACAATAGATCAATTAATAAATAAAATAAAAATTATAAATAAAATGCCATACTTGAGAAGGCTTATAAACACTAAAAAATAAACGATATGTTGGTATCTTTGCATGTTATCATAGTATTTCATAAGAACTATAGAATAAAATGCTATTGATACAGAAAAATAAGACTTGGAGATGTGAAATTTAAAATACAAAATAATAATTGATATTAAACAATACTATTAGTGCTAAGAATAAGAAAATAAATCATTATTTCTTATTTTTTACGAGGAGTGTTCATTATAATTCTTTTAAATTAAATATTTCACCAACCACAACATGATCGTACACAAGTTTGGCAAAGTTCTTGTCTGCATACTTTGCTTCCAATGGAAACGTATAATTATCTAGCCATCCCAGTAACGGTCTGTCATAGCCAAGTCCAATATTGGGATATTGGGGAGCATGAATATGGGTGTCCACAAATCCAGGCATGAGAAATTCACTGCAGAAGAAGGCATTACATATTATGTCATAAATTCATCCTAAGAAATGTCAAAAATTATTTCCTTTTTATCGTAGTATTTAATAAAACAATAAAGATTCATTCACACAAGTTTCGCAATTCTTAAAGCAATTTAATCCAATAATGAGATGTATACACTCGATGCAATGATAGAGCTTGGAAATGAATTATAATTGCCTCGTTATGAGAAAATCATCCAAATTATTGGAGCGTCTCACAACAACAGTAAATAAATAAATTAATATTTACCCATCTTTAAGGTAGTAAAAATTTTCTTTCGGAACATCGTGATTCTGTGCTACTTTCGATGCATTCTCAGCTGTATCCACAGCGCAAATCTGAAAAAAGAAATATCTAAAAATAGAAAATTTAAATAATAAAATAATGAGATGTTTAAATAAAAAATTGTAATACTCAACCTTTCCGTTTGATACAGCCACCAAACCGTTCGACTGGATGAAAAGTTTCGTTGGTTCAAGCGAATGAACAACTGGCCCCACAAATAAATACTTTTGAGATTCCTGCTGTATCACCTGCAAATTTAAGATTACCAAATATCCTGCTGGTTACAATCGAAATAATTAACATCTTCAAAGTAAACGGACACATACATACACACACAGTAAAACCGTACACAATATTCTACACTGGTATGTCAACTTAAACTCGCGTATGAACAGACGAAAATTAACAAAAAAGAATCAAAATTTCTAGTACCGGAAACCTAGCAGTATGTATGCGAAACAGAAATTAATATTTAACACATTTAAAATATTAATGAGGTGCTTGCTCATGTTGAGTAATATCACAGTGAATAAAGGCATTGAAACTGACCTTCATTAACACGTGTTTTATATTCAAAGAAATGATATTTGTTGCATGTTTCCTAAGAAGATAATTAATAATTAAATAATATGAAACTGTATTCGGTATTTATCAAATTCACTACTTACATTTTGTAGTTTCTGGTCTATATCCCTTGTTAAATCCATTTCATGACTCAATAAGGAAAGCTCTTATCTTCTAATCGTATCTGCGTTAGTGGAAGAGAAGTGGCTGGCAAATTGCAGCGATCCGTTTATATATGCCAATTATCTGCAGGGCAGCCTCAGAGACCATATGTCAGTATCTTTGGATAATTTTGACAAGTTATGACTTTAATAGCGAAGTTTTAAAATATTTTCTATATAATAATTGGATATTAAATGTAAATTATTTTCAGCATTGTCATCTAAAAATCTCATCGACTTACAGTAGTATTCTCAAGTTGATTATAAGTCGGACGATATAATACATATAACACATGGGAGCCCGCAGAATTTTTTTCAGGGGGGGGCACTGGTTGCTCAACTCGCAGAGGCTACTTACACAAATATAGCAAAAAACACGTTTTTAAATTGATTTTTTAAGCAGGGCCTGCTTTTCGTTTTAGGGGAGTAGTATTGCACACCGCAGATAAAATGTTTGTTTCTAAAATTCTCCATAAAGTATTACATCTAATGTTACTACCAACGCGAGGTAGTTGCCGCGATAGATATCGAAAGATTCCAAATTACTCAGCGATGTAGATAAAAGTAGATTGCCTACATTGGATCAGAACTATTCATTTTTGTTTACATTCAAAATATTCGTTTATTTGTTATTCGCAGTCGCACAGTGAAGTTTCAATTTTTAAAGTTCTCACCCTCTCAATCGATGCCAATGTTTAAAAGGAAACCACGTGCAAAATTTCGTTGGAATTGGATAATATTTAGAGGTTGCCCAAAACAGTTTAAATTTTACCATATTTCACATTTTTCACCTTTGAGAACGATTTATCCCCATTGTCGGTTTGATCATGTATGAAACTTTGAGATTACTTTTCAGTGTAATTTGCACTCTATATGCCCCTTTAAGTGCATGGAGTTAAGGATGAAAAAAAAAGATCTGAGACAAAATGACTGAAGATTGGCATCCTAGTAAGTAGTCGGGGTAACAGTCGGTGGTGGTAGTCCTTCGAAAGAATACGCATGTCAAGGGCTCCAATTGTTTCATTTGGGAGTTCTATGTACATGAATAGGTAGGCCTCACTTTAAGCACACTTTTGAGCAGATGTCAAAGTTGATTTTTTGCAGTCAGGAATTTTTTTTTCTGTGGTTTTGAATGCATTGCGGTAAGTATTGCAGCTGTTCTTCATCTTTTGTTAGCAATCTACTGTAGCTCTGGATTAAACCCACTACCCTCTCTGCATTATCATTAACTATGCTTAAATTTTTTACTGCTTGCAAACCTGAAAAAAAGGATACATGTCAATGAAAATTTACAGTTTCACTGAAGTTATTGACAAGAAAAATGTGAAATATCTAAATACCTTGCTTAAAACTGTCCAATGAATCTCACTGCTCTGGTCCTCTTTCAGAAAGTCGCTATTGATTTCCAGCTGATGAAAAAATCTGTGTCGACGAGGTGACAAAGTCCTGCAGAGTCTTAGTCTCAAAATCTTGCAAATCATGCAGTTCAAAGTGTTTCAGGGGCTCTTCCGCACCATCACGGATGGTTTAGTCATTGCCCTTTTTTCTTCCAAAGGTACGGAGGTATCAAAAAATGCTAATGCTAATGCAATCAGCTCTTCTCCTAAGTAAAAAGATTGCGTTAGTTATATGCTTGCGCATAAAATTGCCTGAATCAACAGATGCAAGTAGTTACTTCTTAGACATAGTAGAACTGCAGAAGAAGGATGCAGCTGCCATTGTGGAAACATTTCTGAATATTCTTCATACACACTGGTTTAATAACAATTTTTTGATGAGAAATTTTTTAGCATTTACCTGTGATAGAGCTTCAAAAATGCTTGGTAAACATGCTGGGGTAGCTAATAAGCTTTTAGACCAGTTTCCTGACCTTATAGTTTGGCATTGCAGCAATTATCGATTAGAATTATCTGTTAATGATGTCGTGCGTAAAATTTCAGCAGTTTGTCATATGAGAATGTTTTTTGACAAACTTTATGCCATATACTTTGAGCTCAATAGGACGTATTCTTGGAACAAGATGGATATCTTCAAGTGCAAGGTCTATGAAAGCCATTTGAAATAATTATAATGCTCTGAACCAACGCTTTCACGAAGCCTCTATAGATAACGAACGTGCAGAAAGGGATCAATGTCAATATGCAGGACTTAAGAAAAAATTAAATGATAAAAATTTTGTTCTTAACATGGGACTAATGCTTGATGCATTAATAGAGCTTGAGCATCTTTCAAAAAAATTACAAAATAGAGGAGTTACGTTACCAGAAGCTCATCATCTTATCAACTTAAAGTTCCATGTTTTCCAATCAATGGCATATAATTCAGGTGAATTTTATGAAGCGGCACAAAATGCATATAGAGAATTGGAATTCCATGGAATCAAGTTAGAGCATGGAAAAGTACCAGAAATCAATCAGCAGCGGTTTTTTCAAAAGCTAAGTGATAAAATAAGTAATCGAATGTTTACAACAAGAGCTTCACGCATCTCTTCTTCAAATGAAATTGATAAACAAATGAACAGAGCTAAATATGATGAATTAATCAACAGTTTGGAAATTTTCGATTATTCCAAATGGCCCAACAAAGACTGCGATCCCTGTTTTGGAGACAAGCAAGTGCGAGAGCTTTCAAAAGTGTACAAAGTCTGTGAAAGTAATTCAGTCCAGGGAATCTGAGAACTTGTATTCAATGGTAATTTTAATAATATACCAAATGATCTGAAGCCACTAAAAGCTGCAATAAACATTTTAATAGTATCAACAGCAGAATGTGAGTGATCATTTAGCAAAATTAACATTATTATCTCTTCTATGCGAAATTCATTGCTATTGAAAACGGTAACTAGTCTGATGTTTGTCTCAATGAATCGACCACCAGTGAATAGTTTTGACCCCAAAGACTATGTTAAATTATGGCTAGAAAAAGGTTGTCGAGATGCAGACCACAGTAGTCAAGCACCTGTTAATAGGTTTGCAAACAGCAATAACATGGATGAAATTTGGAAACTCTTTTAAAGGTACGTGTCATGTGGATTGATATGTCATAACGAGTGAAAGAAATGATAATTTATTTATAGGTAAATGCTGATAATCCTTTTACCTTAATTCTTGCATGGACTTGCTACCATCCCACTAGTTTTTTTTCTCCACTTCGAGCACTGCTTATCTGAAGAAAAAAGGAAAAGATGGGAATATCAAAGAATGACACCGAGGTACTCGTTTACAGATGAGAGATTCAATGTGTACTAGGAGAGGAAAATAAAAGTTTGCAAACCCATAAAGATGGAAAAATACTAAAAAAAGAACAAATAGAAAAATTTCGAGCGCAAACCTTACCAGCATTGAGTCCTAGAGCTTTGACTGTAGCTGCAAGGACCATTGTGGCATTCCTGTCACTCAGTATTGCCCTATCAAGTGCTGAGGCCAATTTGGGCATAATAAAGTTAATCTTTTCATTGCGTTTAGCTTTCTTTGGGTTTGGTTCTGGAATATTTACAGGGAGATTTATAGATTCGAGAAGCTCACTGGACGGTCCTGGAGACAGCTCATCAACTGGTACCTCATCGTTGTCAACTAAATAAGAGGTAACTTTTAATTCGAATGAATCATGCTCTATTTCAGCCTTCCTTTTCCTCAGAAGCTCAGCTTCAGCCCTCTGAAGTGCTCGACTTTCTTTTTGAGCGAGAACATCATCTGCTTTGGACATATATCCTATCCTTCCCTTCTCTCTCTGAGCGATGATGAAATCTTTATCCTCCTGAATAGTAATCAAGTTGAGAGCATCGGAGTGAGCTATATCAAATAATTGGTCAAGCTTTTCATGAAAGTTCTACACGTTTTGCTGCAACGTGCCAACGAGGCGCGCGCGCGACCACGAGGGCGGCAGGTTACGACGCGATCAGCTACCGGTGCTGGAGGGGAAGGCTCTCCCCCGGAAGGGGAGAGGGAGGGGGGAAGTGTGGAGAATGAACAAGGGAGAAGGGGCGGACAGCGAAAGCGTCCAAATTCACTTTGTAAACAATAACTAGGAACAAATATAGGTGTTTGACGTCTGCGTTGAGAAAATAACGATTGTGTTCAAAATTTAATGGCCTTGGGCCACCCCTAAATATTGATCAATTACAACGAAAATTGAAATGTGATGTCTTCATTACTATTGGCATCGAATGTGGGGGTAAGACTCATTATCTTATGTTAGAGAAAAAAAATTCCCACACCTATAGCGGAGGACCACTCTAACGTGGGGGGGCAAGTGTCCCCTCTTGCCCCTTACTGCGGGCGTCCATGATATAACATTACTAAAATTCTTTACTTTGTTTATACGGCAGTAAGAATAATGATAATTAAGTGGCTTGATCTAATGAACGTATCGAACTTACAGTATTGCTTTTTTTGTAGATTGTTATTCTTGATTCCATTTCAATCATCACCGGAAAGGATTTATTTTCAATTCATTGCTATTTTAGTAAAAATATAGACATAATCTTGTCAAATTTCCGTCATAAAATCCTGCCAATGAATCCTATATACGCTCTTTCGTCACATTAACAGATTCAAATACGACAACAATGGTAATTAATTTTCTGTACCATAGGCAACCTATACAAAACGACAGCACACGACATGAACCTTATACATCCTTAAATTTCTTTTGTATCAAGTGCTAGAGAACAACTGACGTGACATTAGAAAAATGTCACAAAAAATAAATATAAAATAATTGCAGATTTACCGAAAATGCTGAAAAAAGTGAATAAAAAGTATTCGATTATTGCGTGGACTGATGGCACGTACAGGCACGTATGTGGATTAAATTTATCCGGTAACAACAATAACAGTCTGCTGTGAATCAACAATTGAAGAATTAAGGGTTCGAAACATAACCTTCTTTGGTTTTAAATATCATTCTATAAGCTCAAATCTTACAGAGGAGGATATAGGAGGATAATAACAGAAACTAATGTCTAGCCCAAACTACAATAGATGGAGAGCTGAAATTTTCAGAAGAGTTAGATGGCATGGAGAAACCGACAGATGAAATCGAAAAGTACAATGTTTATTATCTTGGCCTTTAAAAATTATAAACATTTAAACAAAAATTTCATGGTTTAGGTACTTCTAAACGTGCTACAATGCTTAATTTTTTCCAACGGTAGAATTTACCAAATAACGAAAACGGGATTATAGAAATTTAAAAATGTTTATTTATTCGGCCGTTAAAAATGTGAGGTATTCGTAACAAATGATGAAAACCTATAAAATTTTTATAATTAAAATTTTAGGTGTTGTTTTTATTCCAATATTGTCCATAAATAAAAACACATGAATCGGCGCACAGTGGGGTTTTTTTCCGTTAAACGTGATCATAAAGTAAAATACAAAGTTGCAGATATCACTTATGTGACTACTTACAATTAGTCATTAGGAGAGACTAAATGCGCCTTTAATACATCTAATTAACTAGTTCATATGCTAACTATCTCTTCCCTACTTCAGTACAAATTTGACTGTTAAGCGAGTAAGACGAGTTGCAAAATTTCTCTCGCATTTAATACATCTAATTAACTAGTTCATATGCTAACTATCTCTTCCCTACTTCAGTACAAAGTTGACTGTTAAGCGAGTAAGACGAGTTGCAAAATTTCTCTCGATACATGTTTTGTCCTTTGGAATCTGCTGTTTTGTGTGTGTAGCAGTTATTTTGAAATTGTTTGTTAAAATGGATCCAATACCTGGAGGTATGTCAAAATTATACCAAAAATTGAAATCTATTTCTCTGCATTAGTATTTCTTTTTCTTTATGTTTAATTATGCAAAAAATATTCGTAAATATTCAGCAAGACGAATAAATCAATTCGAGTTAGTTATCTATCGGGCATTACCGGGCAGAAATTTTTATTGGGTCTAATAATACAGTCTGTCAGCTATACGGAACTGTACGAGTTTACCACGTATTACCACGTCTTTGAAAAAAATGTATTTGTTTCGTCACACCAGCCCTGTGCAAGTCAGTAGTGGGGGAAGTAGTTTAATATTACGCCTTTAGATCCTCAAAGAGGACACGACTGTCGCACCAAGTGCGCCCGTTTAAATTGTCAGGTTTTTTAATCCTCGTAAAATGCTTAATATAATTGATCGCAAAATTCTAAATATAAATATGAAATTTAAAAAAATAACAAAATTTTTGTAGGTTAATAATATTGCTTTATTTAAGCTTCATTAGATGTACACATAACAAGTAAATGCCGTTTATTTAAGTGAAAAACAACCGTAGCCATTAAGCTGATTGCAAACTTGTTTTTGCGAAAATATCACAAATTATTTGTCGATATTCACTCAGAAAGAAGGCACAGTTACATTACAACGTAGTACCAGATAAAAACAGTTGTCAAATGTCAATTCGGTACTTACGTATTATCTCCAGGACCTTACTTTGGTATTATCTTACTTACGTATTATCCCCATACCATAAAAATATTAACGGAATAACAACGTATTGTTGAATTTAAAATATTTTACTTTCAAAAGAACATTAACAGAAACTGATTGGCCGGTCTCGACATTTACAAACCCAATCACCGGACAACGGGGAGGGATACTTTGGTTCCGGGCGAGGCGAAGGGCGCGGTAGCGCCCGGAGACGACTACCCATTAAAATAAAGCGAGTCGAAGGTTCGCCAATATCCTCTCCATTTTTTTTGAGAGGATATAACATTGAAAGGATATATTGACGAGCCTTCGGCTCGCTTTGTTTTAATGGGTAGTCGTCCCCGGGCGCTACCGCGCCCTTCGCCTCGCCCGGAACCAAAGTATCCCTCCCCGTTGTCCAGTGAATGGGTTTGTGAATGTCGAGACAGGCCAATCAGTTTCTGTTAATGTTGTACGTAAGTATGGCATGGGGATAATACGTAAGTACCAGGTCCTGCGAAGGGTCCTGGAGATAGTACGTAAGTACCGTCAATTTAAACATTAGCAATTCAACAGAGATCACACATGGAAAAATAGAAATATGTGGAAATCCACTGGTATTACATAAACAGAAAAAAACTGTGATAAACCAAGTATAAAAAGCAAGCTTAACATATATGTAAATATACGAAGTAGTAGGTATAGACAACACTGTAAACCATGAAAATATGTAATTCAACACGCAGTTTTGACAAAAATAGGTGAACATACGAAACTACCTTATATTCACAAAGAAAGAAGATACCGTTGCAAAAATACCAATGCAGTTCTAACAGTAGCATTTCATTAGAGATTGCGAACAGGTTTTTGCAAACATCACGAATTAGTAACCGATATTCACTCGGAAAGAGGGCACAGTTATATCACAAATTACTACCTAATAAGAACGCACAGTTGCACAAATCTCAATGCAGTTCAAACATTAGCATTTAACAGAGATCACACATGGAAATCCACAATGAGTCATCCACTGGTACTGCGTACACAGGACATCTTCACCATCTTCCTTAAACGCTCACGTGGCTCACGTCACATGTTCTTCTATAGCAGTGTTTCCCAAACTTAAATAATCGCGTACCCCTTTTGAGACTTAAGTCTTACCGGCGTACCCCTTCTTAGGCGAAGTTAATTTGAGGATAGTAATACCACAAGCTAGACTACAGTAAATAAATGTATGGTATCCATTTACATATTAATAGTTATAAAAGTTATACATACATATCATATATATAGAAATAATTAAAAATAATTAAAATAATAGAAGTAATAATAAAAATCAACAAATATTCTTAAAGGGTTGTTTATGTTGGATTCGTACCGGTCTGAAATTGAAGCAAGCATGTTAACAAATGAATAAAATCTGATGTGGCCAACACATGACTTTCTCCATATTTGGGGTATAGTTATTTAAATTATTATGAATAGCATTATGAGGCAAAATTATTATTTCGTATCGTAAAAGAATATAATCGTCCTTATTGCCGTAAATTACGTATATTTTGAATGTTTACAGAATTCACCGCTATATGGTGGTGGCGCTGTATACTGGTATTAAGAAAAAGTAAAATATCTCCGAAATAGATGGTTCTACGAAAATTTGTTTCAAACAAAACTTGGAAGAAATATTATTCTCTACAACTTTGGTCCTTACGAAGATGACCAATTACGTCGTTTTTAAGGAGATATTTGACGAAAACCGAAAAAAACGATTATTTTTTATAAATAATTCCTAAAGAATAACTGCTATGGAAAATTGTTTCAAATAAAAGTTGTAGGAAATTACATTCTCTATAATCTTTGCATAGAATTGTATATACAATAATGATGTTTTAATGGAGAAATTTCGCAAAAACCGAATCGGGTCTCGAATAACCGGTTAACCATTATTGTCCAAAAACTAATCAGTTCTTTGTGCTCATGCTAAAGTGTTATATATGAAGTTTAGTAACGATATGGCAAGTACTTTTTGAGTTAGATAAATAAAACTGTCGCTCCAGTATCCATGAAAACAGGAAACCAGATAAGCATTTCGGCTACAGAAAACGCCATCATTGGTGCTTCACCGATAGTGCATTCTAAGAAATGCACAGTTGGTTTTCTCATTTTCATGGTTATCCGAGAGACATCATTTGTCAGTGGCCTTAAGTTTCTCGACTATACATAAATTACTTTCTCCATACGTAGTAATGGGAAAGTATTCTGATCACGAAAAAATCGACTTTGAGATTTCAACGGAAATACAGGTTTTGAGGTCCCTAGAACACGTTTTGATTATTTTTGGAATGATGTCTGTCTGCGTGTGTGTATGTGATTGTGGGCGCTATAACTCAAAAAGTACTTGCCATATCGTTACTAAACTTCATATATAACACTTTGGCATGGGCACAAAGAACTGATTAGTTTTTGGACAATTATGGTTAACCGGAAGTCGAGGTTTATTCGAAACCGATTCGGTTTTTGCGATATTTCTCCGTTAAAACATCATTATTGTATATACGATTCTGTACAAAGGTTATAGAGAATGTAATTTCCTACAACTTTTATTTGAAAGAATTTTCCATAGCAGTTATTGTTTAGGAATTATTTATAAATAATCGGTTTTTTTCGGTTTCCATCAAATATCTCCTTAAAAACGTCGTAATTGGTCATCTTCGTGAGGACCAAAGTTGTAGAAAATAATATTTCTTCCAGGTTTTGTTTGAAACAAATTTTTCGTAGAACCATCCATTTCGGAGATATTGAACTTTTTCTTAATTTTGAGTATACAGCGCCAATACCATGTAGCGGTGGATTCTGTAAACATATTCAAAATATAAATAATTTACGGCAATAAGGACGACTATATTCTTTTACGATACGAAATGATAATTTTGCCTTATAATGCTATTCATAATAATTTAAATATCTATACCTCAAATATAGAGAAAGTCATGTGTTAGCCACATCAGATTTTTTGTTTTCATGCGAACCAGCGCAGAGAATCCGACTTCGCATAAATACGAAGTGGGGAAGGGTAGAAGATACTTAATAGCTTTGTCAGATATAGTTGAATATTCAGAACTAACGCTCACCCAAAATTATGAGTGTATTCTGCACAAATTTTCTTTTCAAGAAGCCATCTGCAGCCAATTCCAAGAGCTGTTCTTCTTTTGAATTTGTCAAGTTATTTGGCAATGTTTGAACAGTGATAATGAAAGGGTTCCTTATCCATTCAAAATTGTTTTCCAATTCAGGGAAATATTTACGTAGATTTTTCTGCAAAATTTGCAAATGTTGTTTTATAGTTTGGAACATATCATCTTCAAGTTTGTTAGCTGAATGTAATACTAAATCGTAAAGAGATGGAAAGGAATCTAATTCTCCACAATTAAGGCGTTTATGCAACAGTTGCTATTTTGCAATCATGGAGTTCACTTTGTCATGAACATCAAATATAGTTATTAGTTTCCCTTGCATGGATAGATTGAGATTGTGTAAATGGGAAAAGACATCTGCAAGGAATGCTAATTTACATAGCCATCTCCAATCATGTGAACGATTCTGCAGATTAAAGATGTCGTCTAGAAAAATTTTAAGTTCTTCTCGCAGCTCAAACAGGCGATTGAGGACTTTTCCACGAGAAAGCCATCACACTTCAGTATGAAACAGAAGTTGTGTGATCACTGCCCATTTCATCACAAAGCTGTTCCACAATGCATCGAAATTTAAATGCAGCAAACCAGATAAATGCCTAGCATCCTGTTCAGTCACAGTATGAAATGATTCTGCCGATTCCAACTTCGAGGTAATTTTGATCAACAGTCTAGCCTTGTCGTTGAATCGATAACTCATCTGGTTAATCATTTCATTGACGAATTTACTGGTTGTTTTAAAACTTATTTCAGGTTTTTTGTTTCCATTTACGGGGCGTATATTTTCTAGATCTTTAACCATGGACTTGTGGTTTTTCCAGATTATGCTTTCTTCATTATTTTCAAAGCAATCATGAGATATAGTTTTAAGGTGTTTAATAGTGGAATTAATAAGTCTGAGTAAAGCGGATAAACATAAATCTTCTTTTTGTAAAATCTTACTTAGATTTGAAATAGCGAGTAGTGCTTCATGTAAAACACAGAGGTTTATTAAAAAAACTGGGTTTTTCAATTTATAATAAAATGCCTCATGCTAAAGAAGCAAGGTCCGCACCATCCTTATGTATCTGTTCACAAGTCATCATTATGGAACCGTAACAAAGCCTGACAGCGTCAATAGATCTAAAATTACTTAGCCAGCGAGTTTCTATGGTTTCTGGAATTTTTAATAGTGGTTCCTCAAGAATGGATTGAACATTGTGTAACATTCTTTCCCGTCTAGAAACAGTTTGTAAATATCTTTAACAAGATGCAGCACTCGTTTAATGGCTGGATATTTGTTTCTAGCACTTGTCAAAGTTAAGAATAATATGTGCGCTCTGCAGTGTATGTAAGGTATTTCTCGTCCAACTTTTTCTGATCGCCTCTTTTGTACACCGGAAATATTTTCTGAGAAAGTAGTAGCTCCATCAAATGAACATGACACTATATATTTTAAATCTATTTTCCGTTGTTTTAGCTGACATAAAATGGTTTGCCTTATAGTTTCTGCATCCACGTCATCTAATTTAATTAAACAGAGGAACATTTCTCTAATATTATTGTCATCTACGAAACGTAATAATATCGTAAGTTCTGACATATTATTAATATTTGTGGACTCATCAGCCATTAACGAAAAGTACTTATTTTTCACAACGATGCTGGAATCATGTTTATCTAATATCTCTCCAATGCTCGAAATAAATTCTAACCCAGTCACTTTGCTAATATAAGTAGAGCGGCTGCTTTTGCCTTTTAACCAAGTATTGAGGATATCGTCACGTTTAATAAGAATTTTTGTAATTAATGCTTCATATTTGGTTGTATGAGGTATTTCTTCTTTAGTTAGAAAAAATAGGGCTTCTATAAGAGCATGCATTGACCGACGATTGTGGCCTTTCTGTGTTTCACTCCCGTTAATTAATATGCTATGTACTGGTTTCTACATTCCCTGGAGACGCAACGTTTCCATAGAAACACTACATGCATGCTTTTCGGAATTTGCATGCTTTCCTAGTTTACCAGTATTTCCCGCGGCTTTTCTATAATTAGTGAAAGGTACGTTGATAAAAATACCATCAGATTTTTGTATTGCTTCTAAATCGTTTTTCAAAAATATCTCACAAAATTTGCAAAATGCTCCTCCGCGAATACTATCGAAATAAAGCCATTCATAATTTGATTCCCACTTTTCATTATATTTTGATTTAGTTTTCTTGCTGATATCACTGCTGTTACCTATATCTTCAATTTCCAGTGTTTTCCCATCTTCAATCCATTCATCTTCTTTTCTACAACTACTACATTTACTATCCTCTTCTTTTTTCTCACTTAAATCACTATTCACTTAATTCTCTAACTCCGTATTTAGCTTTTCTTTTTATTCCTTTTGAAAGAATGTCAGAAGAGATTTTTGCGAATCCGAAGTCTTACGCTTCTTTGCGTTGGACATTATTTTGGGGTATGGCATAAAATTTGTAGAAAGTAACTGAAAAGAAATATTTTCAATTAAGTAGATAACAATAAGTAACAATTGAAATTAAGTATTCATATAAAGTAAATTAATTTGGCTGTTATTGACTTTGAGATTTTTTGTATAGATTTGTGTTCCAATTCGTTCCAATGTACTTAATAAAACTTGCCAATTTTTAATAAAATTTAATTTTCACTTCAATGGAAACTGCAGCTTACGCACATGCACGACAAAATCAGTCATATGAAGTTCCGTTCCTGTCGATGGCGCAGAGGGGAAGGGGGGAGGAAATATTCGGGAATAGAGAGATAGAAGGTCTTCTATCTGTCGAGATTGTTCCAGGCAGTCTGTGTTAGAATGGCGAGAAGATACTAATTTTAATAGAGAAAATCAAAACATTGTTTTGAATCACAACCAGTGGCGTAGCAAGGTGAAGTCGGGCCCTGGTTCGAGAAGTCGTAACGGGCTTCCGCTCTCCTCCAATATATATTTTTTGGTTATTTTATTTTGTAAGGTGAAATTTTTAATGAAATAAGTTTTATGATCTCGGGTTCTTTTCACTGTATTTAGCAGCTCTTGTGGTTTAAAATGACACAAAGGGTCAAATTTTGTATATGTCGACCACGGGCCTTCGGGCCCCCTCGATCTCCGGGCCCTGGATCGACCGATCCATCGGATCCACGGTCCCTACGCCACTGATCACAACCTTGAAGCATGAGTCTGCTTCCCTTGCGACGCCGGCACGATCTTTTTTTCTGTACGCTGTACGCGCAACAAAGTATCGACGCTTCAGAATTCAGCAAATATATGACGCAGTCTACATGTCAAAATATCTTTAAAATAGATATTTATAACTTATATGTTACAATCAATATTTAAAACCCGATTTTAGTTAAACGTGCTTAAATATTAGTGGAAAATAGAATTAAAATACATATTGTTAAAGTTTCGTAAACTCACTAAAATCCCGTAAAAAACTGAATTAATTGACCATTTTCTCCGGAAGGGATTTTATATTACCCGGGGGGGATTTCCCCCCCCCCCCTCCCTTCCCCCGGATACCCCCCTGGATATACCCAAACGGCCGCGCCAACCCAAGTGCCCATCCGCGCATTACCGTCATGGGGGCGCGCATAGCGATATTCACTCCGCCCATCGATAAAATGAATTAGAGGGAACTATGCCGACAATAGCAATAATTTTCTTTAAAATAGATTGATATGAATTTGAGCGAATTAAAGGTGGCAGACGCGCATATCCATACGCACCATGTTTGAATGAGAATCAGCCGAAGCTTTTTTACTTTCTCCATACGAAGTAATGGGAAAGTATGTATTGTGATCATGAAAAAAATCGACTTCGAGATTTCAACGAAAATACGTTTTGAGGTCCCTAGAACACGTTTAGACAATTTTCGGAATGATGTCTGTGTGTGTATGCGTGCGTATGTGATTGTGGGCGCTCTAACTCAAAAAGTACTTGCCATATCGTTGCTAAACTTCATATATAACACTTTAGCATGAGCACAAAGAACTGATTAGTTTTTGGACAATAATGGTTAACCGAAAGTCGACGTTTATTCGAAACCCGATTCGGTTTTTGCGATATTTCTCCGTTAAAACATCATTATTATATACACAATTCTTTACAAATGTTATAGATAATGTATTTTTCTACAACTTTCATTTGAAACAATTTTCCATAGCAGTTATTGTTTAGGAATTATTTATAAATAATCGGTTTTTTCGGTTTCCGTCAAATATCTCCTAAAAAAAACGTCGTTATTGGTAATCTTCGTAAGGATCAAAATTGTAGAGAATAATATTTTTTCCAACTTTTGTTTGAAACAAATTTTCGTAGTACTATCCATTTCGGAGATATTTTGCTTTTTCTAGTATACAGCGCCACCACCATTTAGCGGTGAATTCTGTAAACATATTCAAAATATACGTAATTTACGGCAATAAGGACGACTGTATTCTTTTCTGATGCGAAATAGTAATTTTGCCTCAAAATGCTATTCATAATAATTTAAATATCTATACCACAAATATGGAGAAAGTCATGTGTTGGCCACATCAGATTTTTTTCTAAATAGTTTTGCTCGATTCGATCTGGTAAACTTTTATTTAGGCAATTAGAATAACAGAAATATTAAAGTCAGGAATGACGTCCCTTGTCGTTATTCCCGTAAACAGTTATATACAGGAAACGGAAGGTTAATGGAATAGTTAACCTCAAAGAAGGCTTATGTGATAGTGTCGTAGAATTCTACTCGAGGTAGCACCATATCTAGAATAAAGCAGTGAGTGCACTTCAGCGTCTCGTGTTTCTCTTATCTCTTTTCGATACTTTTTTAGACACTATGCACATGATCCCTGCTCCAATAACAACATAGCTGTATATTGATCTTCCCACAATAGAAAAACTATCTATGTGATTTCTTTTACAATTAGATAAGAAAAATCGGCTTTCAGCTGTATTCTCAAAATAATTCCCATGCCTCTCCGTTTTTCTCAATAAATGGATCCCGAAATAAAATTATTTCTCGTATTTGTTAATGTGACCATTTCTGAAATGAAAAATTGATTTATTAATTTATATAGTGCAAAAATGAGGCTCATAAAGTAACAAAAGTAATCTTTATTCATTCTTTCATCATTGCGGAGTTCATTAGACCTCAGTTATCCTTATTTACGACTTGTTATATGTCACGTTGAACTCCAGTTAAGCTCTCAACTCTTCCCATATGCCTTTTTGTCATAAATAAACAGTCCCCAAGCGCATTTAAGCGATACCGTTAGATTATAAAATTCAAGGTAATTGCACCATTATGGAACACTATATTGACTTTGACTTCTTGATTGTTGTTACGACAAGAATACTATGTTCCAAATTATAGTTAAACAATAGCACGAATAGTGTAAAGTGAGCTCTTTGAGCGTGATAATGTTATGATTAATATGTGATTTTTGACGGTGGCGATATTTCGCGGGCCAATGGGAGGAAGCTAAAGAAAATAAAAAACAATAAGAGTTTTCGATACGGTTATATCTACTGATAGCACTTAATCTTCAAGCAGACCATTCATACGTTTTAAAAATCTGCTCTAATTTTTTAAGCGTTTGAGCAAGGCGAAAGTTTGAGAATTTTTTGAAGTGATAAATATCGTAAATTCTGACGATAATGCTTTCCCTGTTTCCATCTGAAAAAGGCCCCTTGTATGCCATTTTATCTCCACAGAAAAATATTTTCCTACCGGTCTTTTGTAACAGAAGAAAACTCGTTGAACGATCGAATGGAGGAAAGCTATTGTACTGAATCATAGAAGTGCTTCAATGAACTATTACATTTTTTTATTTCGTTTGTGCAAATAAAAAGTTATCATTAAATCATTCCGTATTTCACATTGAAAATATTTTTTTTCGAAACGGGGTTTTTAATAATAAATAAAAAATAAACTTGGGCTTAGTTGTTATGAATCGCTTAATAAAAATAGCTTCGCGAGGCGTATGAAAGCGTTCTGTTGGGATGGATCTAACCCGCAAGCTGCGCTTTTCCAAGGCTCACATTAAAAGAAATTTACGACCGCAATTTCACCGCGGCGAAGAGGTGCCTTTAATTTCGACTGATTTTGGTCCTTTACTAACACACGGAAAATTCGTGGATAGGAATAGGTCCGCTCTGCTGTAAATAGCAATGTCATGGGCCAAGTAACTTTCTTCTATCCAACTACATTCGGTTGCGTCATCGATTGAGGGAGGTGCAATCACAGTTCCTCGGTCCTATAAAAGAAGCCTGCCTTTGACAGCCGTGCATTACATACGAGAGAGGTCTTAAATGAACACGGGGTAGACCTTGGAACTCCATATAGCCTCCACTGGCAAACATCTCTCGGAGAAGTTAGAGAATGATGCAATAAACTATCGGACGGAAGGATACAGCATACAAAAGCTTCATTTGAGCTGAATCGTACGATGAAGTCAAAGACATTGCTCGAACAGGGGAATTCCATCCAAGGTAAGTCTTCACCGTCCGCTAGTAAGGGTTGTGCACCAGTAGATGTGGTTGACTTCCTACACCGAAAATGAGTTCCTCAGAGAAAGACTTCCAAAATGGGACGAAGGATTCGAAAGGTGAATAATAAGCCTTTTTTTTACGTCGAATTATTTAAAAATTTGGAGGGATTTTTTGACTTCGAACCAAGGAATTTTTCTGTTACATGAGGAATAGTTAATTCGTATCAGTTCAGTTAAGTAGTTAAGTTCACTGCAGCGTGCACGTCTTTAAAAAAAGAGTTTTACGAAAATATCTTAAAGCATTCATTTTGTTAACAGTGCTTAATGAAAAAAGATGCCATTTAAAAAGCTGATATCATTAAAATAGCGTAGGTTTTATACCAGTTGCAATAACATTCCTAAAATTGTTTCTTTTTCCAGCATCTCCAGCTGACTACGAAACGGCTCTACAGCATGCAGGCCAGTGAAATCATTGATAGTTTTACCCCAACCAAATTCTTAAACTTAAAAGGAGACATAAACGAAAAACTCTTGTACTATATATTTATACTATTATTAATTTATAATATTGCTAATGTATATAAATACTAATTTAATGTGGTACTAAGATATAATTTTAAAGTTTCTATTATTTTTCAACTATCTACATCGGATTTTCGTTCTAGTTTTTGGTGTTTTCATTCCGCTAACTCTTATATGCTCGCAACTGCACTCGTATGCCTCATTCTATTTTAAAATCCAATTCATTTCTTCTTGGTTTATCGAGGCACTCAGGTGTATTGCCTCGTAACTCCTTGTTTCAGGCTAAAGTGCACAACAACTCTACAATTAAAAATAATCCGTCCGTTTTCAATTCACTATAATCTAAAAAACTATCTGTCGAAAATTTGCAAGTATTTATAGCAATCTCCTATCTGAATTAATGTTGGCAATATTTTTTAAAAATATTCTCTTTAATGAAATAATTATAAAAGTATTTTTTAATTATAGGACAAGGAAAATATCAGTATGGATTAATGGGAGCAGTCGGCCTTTTTTACATCGCTAGTGCTTTTGAGACATTTTGCGTCAGTTACCTACTCCCATCAGCTGAATGCGATCTCCAGATGACATCACGTGACAAAGGATTCCTCAATTCGTCACCTTTTGTAGGTAAGATCTCATTAGTTACGGTTCCTTTTACGATTTACGGTCAACTCGTGTGAATGAATTTCTGCTTGCACGCACAGATGAAATCATCATATAAAAGTTTCCCAAAATAAACTATAATACCAAAATCCATTTGTTAACTTCATTATTCATTCAAAAGTTTAAATTCAATAAGCTTTACTGACGGGTGTGTGAAACGGTTAAAAAACACGCCTGTGGCGACTTTACAACCGCTGCACTCAGTGCCGGTCCAAGCCTTTTTACTAGTGTGGGCAAGAATTTATTTGGCCGCCCCTAATAAAGGAATTCTTTAATATATTATGTAATATTTTACTAAATTTTCCCGAGAGCGCTGTTTTCTTGGAAGGAAACTCTGGTTAGCGAAGTTCATACTAGTAGTAACAAACTTTGCGTTGGACTAAAGACCTTAAAATTAGCTTGACACCTACACATTAGATAAGAATGAGATTTACTTCTTCCGCATTGGATGATCGGTATTTTCCTCATTTCATAGAAATACGCTTCTAATACTGGCCGGCAAAATTATTTGATTATTGTATATGCCAACCAAGAATTATTCCTGATGTAATGATTTAAAAAATATTAAAGTTTTCTACCAACCGCTTTTTCAGAAATAGCTTACCAAATTACATACATATAAATAAATATTGCACTTTTCGTAATCTTGTTATATTCAGGGTGATACAATACACTCAGCTCTCGATTGACGCGGTGGTTGCGTTCTTGAAAATGGCCGCGTAAATCAAAAAATTTTCGATGCGATGTAAATGGGCGTTTTCCAGTCATAATACGGGTAAAAAGTTCACAACAAACTAAAACCACACGAATAATCACAAGAGAAAAAATCGGTACAACATACATTGTACAAACTTTCTCATATATAGGTACTAATGCGTCGTTTAGTTATCTTTAGAAAATGAAAATCGTATGAGCCTGTTTTTAGAAAATCCAATTTTTGTTAAAGTTCCGAAATCGCGGAGACGATGGACGTTACCTTTCAAAGAATGCGCAGCTCCACAGAGGCGTAGCGATGCGTGTTCGCCATTGTCCTACTGTTGGAAAGGTCGTTAGAGAGGCCGAGAATGGTAGCAGACGAGGAGTCGACATTGGGTATGGGTAATCTCAACCTGGGTACTTCTTCCGTTTGGTGCTATTGACATTTATAAGAGAACCGAAAGATAAGTTCTTTGTTTACAAGAGCCATGACCTCTCCAACATCCGAGAAGGATAGAACAATTCGGAAAAAAACCCATGTCAGCGGGATAGAAGCATCAGAATATCAGCCCTCGCGGAGAGGGCTCAATGGGTCATAACTTAGTGGACGGCACGCGGAACAGACGCCAAAGGACGATGCCACTTTCTTGCTCTCGCACATAATTGCATCCTCAAACCCTTTTCTTCGACGCCCTTTCCAAAACAAGAATCCAAAGACATGGGAAAAACCATGTCGGCGTTTGGACAGATGGAAAAATTTCGGGCAACGGAATTTCCGCGCCGTTCCCTTTCCATACTCGCAAATAAGTCGCTGGATGGCCGCCCCTCCGACCGGCCGCCTGTGGCTTTTGCCAACGTTCTCCACGCCTTGGACCGGCCCTGGCTGCACTCATACTATCAGCGTCATTCGATTTATTTTGAGATTCGAATAACGCACACGATAAGTCACTCCGAAACCCTGAATTTAGAGGTGGTTCGTGATTTATTAGTAAAAATCTACAAAAAACCACGCTCCACGAAAAGATGGTATCTTGTGTAGGAACGAAATTATAATTTGGAACACTCGAAAGATAAGGAAATCTTTTAGCGATTTCAACTTCACTCAGATAAGGTAGAAAATTCTATTATACGAAGGATAGATAGACGAAGAAAACTGCTCAAAAATAGCACATACCGAGAATTTGAAAAAGAAAAATCGGACTTCATAAGCGGAGAAGACGTAGATATTACGGGAGGATCGGGAAACTTGACTGTAAAAAACATATGCGGAGATCGACGTCTAATGGAGGAGGGAGGTGGGAAAACACCAAAGAGAGAGAGAGAGAGAGAGAGAGAGAGAGAGAGAGAGAGAGAGAGAGAGAGAGAGAGAGAGAGAGAGAGAGAGAGAGAGAGAGATGCGAGAACGAACAAATTAATCACAGAAAACTCAGCATATAGTAAAACTCCCACATTTCCGAAATTTACCTTCTTTGCGTTGTTTTTTTTTAAATTTCGTGTTCACAATCGACGCCGAAATGACGAAATAAACTTTACAAATGTGAAAAGTTTTCTTCACCTCAATTTTGGGAGAGGATTTTTTCATAGTAAAGTAGTGCATTGCTTTTTTAGTACAATTCCGTTCTCTTGAACGAGCCACGGAAATATCACGGATGGTTATGTTTGAAAAAAAAACAACTGAAAAGCGCCGTCATTGTCTTCCTTCCGTCCAACAGGTTCGCTCGTCGGCGCGTGTGTTTGGGGCAAACTCGCGGATTCGTGGGGTCGTCGCTCCGTCATTATCACGGCCCTCGTCTTCGATGGAACCGCAGCAATCTTCTCAAGCCTCACGCAAACATTCTGGCCTTTCCTGTTCTTCCGAGTAATCACCGGATTTACGTAAGTGCTTGCGAAACGAATTACATTGTACCCATTTTTAAATCGTCAGCTGATAACCGTATCGGCGGATGAGTACGGGTGTCGACAAGCGCTTTGCCTCATTTGGTAAAAGCACATTTTATTATGGCAAGAATAATGACGGGTAGAGAAGGAAATATTGAAAAATCACATACAGTTGCATTATTCGAAGCGTTAACATTTAACTAACGCGTAACTCGATAGCAGTGCGTCTTTTTCAGAAGAGTGAGTTTAGATGACTTGGGGAATGTATTGCAAATAAACTCGGTGTAAAGAATTCCGTCTTTAGCCCTATGGTAAGAAGTATCTATCCATAATAAATTTGCTCTTGTCTTACTATCAATTCTTATTTAAGCGTAATCTGAAAATGTTGATTTAGGAACTTATTTATTTTATGCACAATCAGCATTTTAAACTGTGAAAGATAATTACATAAATGTGTGACACTTTATATACTAATTATTTATTTATATCTGTACCGTTATTTAAAGCTTTGATTTTTATTGGATAATTAGCCTAATGAAATTCTCATGAATGACTTGATAAAAATCGTAATTTTTGATGAGGTCAATACTTCAAACTCCATTTGATTCCTTGCCGTTTATTCGCAAATTTTAATTTGATATTAAACAAATCCTGTATCTACCTTAAATATTTGGTCTCGGAATTTGCAAGCGTCGATTAATTTTACTTTTTATCGGAACTGTGTCGGTCAGGAATTTGGCAGCCATTCCAGTATGCTATCCGTACATCGGGGAGATGCACTCGTCCAAATACAGGAGCAGAGCACTCTGCTGGATGGAAATTTTCTGGGCATTGGGAACCGTTTTGGTGCCTTGTGAGTGACGTAGATTCCTAATTCTTGAATTTAGTTTATTTTATCAGTTTTTGCTAAAAACATCGCACTTATTTAGCGTAATTTTCGAGTTAATTTTTTCAAATGTAATAATGAAAAGATGTTATATAATTTATTTTGATATGGTAAAGATGAAATGCAATTACTAAACTTCTTTTCCATTTCCATTGTTTGTTCATATCTATTATACATCCCATTAAATAAAAGATTTCGGTGAGGTTTGAATATTGGGCTTGGAATAATTGATAATATCTCACTTCCTCGACTCAGTGTTTAAGTATTTCACCTATAATACGCATTTAAATGAATCTTAAAGCATCGAAAGATGAGTCAGAATAACAAATGCATCCTTATTGCCCGAACTGCCCTGCCACACACCATTGCGGTGGCTTGCAGGGTGAACTGTAGATATAGATAACTGCTAGCCTTATACCAGAGGTTCTTAGAGATATAAAGGAGAATAGTTTTTTAAAAATCTTAGTTGATTTAAGTCTCCTTAATTTGCCCCACGTATACTTTATTTTTTGATTATATTTTTGCACCGCCGGGAATATAAGGAAGAGAAAATGACATTATTATTAAATTTGGCAAATTCAAAAGCAAAATCGCGTGAAAATTTAATAACTATAATTAATAATAATAAGTTAATAGATTTAAAGTTTATTCTGAAATCTACCATCGTCTTCAAATATAAACAATTTCTCACCGAGATCAATTTTTTATCTCTGTTTTATTTATTTTTTTCGTAGTGGTGGCATGGGGAGTCATTCCGCGTCCTTGGTCGTTTGGATCTCACGAAATCGGATTTCGCTATAACTCCTGGAGAATATTCATCGCAATATGCTGCATCCCATCGTTTGCCTCCGCATTTGCCGTCTGGTGTTTTCCAGAGTCTCCCGCATTCCTTCTGACCAAAGGAAGGCACGACGAAGCCCTTGACGTCTTCCGACGCATCTATCACATGAACACGGGGAAACCTAAGAATTCGTACCCGGTGAGACATGGACGCTTAAGGCCGATTCGCACTGGACGGTGAGGGCAGACGCAGGCATGCCCGCCCGAAATACATTACATTGGTATCATATGTTATATTCACACCAGAGGTGACAGTTAGGGCAGGGGACGGGCGGGCGCAGTCACCCGTCCGAGAATATTTTGCCCGCCTGCCCGTCGGTGCCCGTCGCTTCCCCTCCCTTTCCCTCCGCCGCTGATTGGGTGAGGGAATTATTTTTTCGACCACGTGGAGCATTCGAGCAGTGAAGACTTTGTATACGTGATGGCTGAGGTGACCGGTGTCACCATGGATGATGAAAGGCTGATTTTAGCAGTCTTCTTACGAATATATTGTTTACCCAGATATGTCTTCTTCTCTTCCTTCTCTTTTTTTCTGCTTGTTCCAACAAG